>BPLQ01014384.1:0-584554 GCA_021605075.1 Caerostris darwini | reverse complement strand
GGCCATTAATGAAGACCTGCAATTTATCTACCTTGTTATCCGCGTTTCTAATTTGTTGGAGAAGTTCTCCAGAGTTTTTTTAATTCCGAGAAAATGGATACAAATTCTTTCATAAGTAGCAAAGCATTTTGGATAAAGGGGGCTTGATCCGCGATGCTCCGTAAGTGAGTCAATTGATTTTGGGAGAAGTCATTGTTGATGGTGGCAGTAGTGGCTGGTTGTTGAGATGGTGGTTGATTTTTCGTTGCCGAAGCATAGGAAAAAGTTTGGTGTCACCTGTCTGGCTGGTACGTGTTTTGGGTATGTGGCGTACTTGGTGGAGTTAACTTTATTTTGGGAAACTTGGCACAACCTCCAGGCGGCTGTGTGTCCCGACTGTCCGCAGTTAATGCAAGTTGGAATTTCAAGCTTATCAAATAGTTTACAGTCCTTATGTGAATGTTCCTCACCACACTTCAAACACCGGGCTTTAAAGCCACAGTTGTTTGAACTGTGGTGAAAAAATTACACTTGAAACACTGAAGTGTAACAGGCTTTTGTTGAATTTCTCAACTACAACAGCTAAATACAAGAGACGATTTACTTTAAAAATTTCTTGATTTTTATTCGATCGTGGCAATGTGATTTGAAAAATAGGGAGTGGCTGCTTATCCCTAGTCCTGGTCAGCTGTACTACTTTCTCGACATTAAAATCTTTATCAGCCAGAGCGGCTTTAATCTCATTCGGAGCTGTGTCCCGATGCAAACCCTTGATGACCGCCTTTATTGGACGGAGAAATTTAGGAGTAATTATAAAATACTCTATATCATTAGAATTTAGAAAGCGAGTGATCTCTCGATGTTGATCCTCGGAATTTGGAAAGATTTTTATCATTTCTCCAGCTAGCTTTATATGTACATCGCCATCAAATTTAGTATCAATCAGTTTTAACATGTCGTTTAAATTGGCTTTTGGCTTAACCATGATTGGCGGTAATTTCCGAATCACGGTGACGCTTTCATCTTCAGCTGCTGCGTCAGTACTCAAGGCAAGAAACTGATTATTTGTAACAATAGCATCACTTACTTTGTCTTTACTATAAGTGAAGGTTGCCTTCGCAATCAGTTTTTTATGTGGAATTTGAAACTCCCCGGAGTCCTTGGCTCCCTCATAGCTAGTGATTTGACTCGCATTACGTTTGCTTTTATTCTTAACAGGTACATCTACTTTACTTTTGAGACTACTTTTATTTACATGACTAGAATTAAGCTTGCCATTATTTACAGAACCTACATTAACCTTACTATTATTTACAACATTACTATTATTACTTTTAGGATTATGCAATGTACATTCACTTATAGGACAATGAAACCGACTTACCCATTCCACCAGGTATTGTCGTTTCTTTAGCAAGTTCTCATTCATTTGAATGTAGTCTTGAGGCAAATCGGATCGTTGCGCTTGCGCGACAATAGTGTCAATAACGTCCATTTCTTTAAATGCCGTTGAAATTTGTCGACACATCCCTTCTGGGCTGACTTTTTCACTTTCCTTAGAATTTGTTGTTGTAGCATCCATATCCTGTGGCGAGAGTACTTGCGGCGGGTCCTGAGAAGGTCCGTTCTCCTCGGTGTTAGTATCCATCTGATTCATCGTTCGGCAGTAGACACTATGATCATGATCAATGTTCATGTTCAATGTTCTCAACTGATCGTACAGGAAAAGTCTAAATCGACTGCAAAACTCAACTCCTTTATTCAAAAAACCAAATGCCAATCAATTTCGCTGTTACTGCACAGTTTAAAAATCCACTACTCTTTTTCAGCGTAAATAAATCACATACAAACATAAGCCTAATCGACTCCTGTTTCTATTCATGCGCCATTTTTCCTCATTTTCTGAATACATATCATGGAATGTGGTATTAAGTGTAATTCTTTATTTATACTCCACTGCAATGTGCTGCCACCTGCCTTTTGTGATTGGTTATTTCACGTTGACATCGTAAGTAGGTGGTGGTCACATTAATGTGACTGGACTGTGTAATTCAAATAACAAGGGAGTGTAAATAAAAGAATAAAATCTACTGCAATGACTGAAGAACTCGAAAGGGAGTTAACGCGAATAGGGAGGAAAAAAAAACCGAAAATTGGAGTGGACCGAAATAAATTTTAACGATCAAAAGGCTCGTTTAGGAGACAGGTCAAAGGGGAGAAAAAGTACCTCGCAGAAGATCTAACTGTTACTGTCGGTTAGTTTAGATAATAAATCTTAGAGAGCGGAAAAGAGTAGCCATGAACAATAAGCCATTGAACTAAAAATTGGAAATGAATGAGAATTAATATTGGAAGTTATTGAACACACGTAGAAAAAATAAGTTAACAGGAAATTAGGGTTGTTTGAGACTTCGATTCCATTTAGAAGTAGAGTAAGGATACTTGTATTTTCCACTGAATTGCTTAAACATAATTTGTGTCTTGATGAAAGGTTTTTTGTGGATAGAAATAGTATTGAAGAAATTTCTAGAAAGTTTCGTGATATAATTGTCAATAGAATCAATATTTAAAGCTTGATGGATTATATAGTTACTCCCTACTAATTTGTCCCTTTTGTATGTTCTTCATGTAGCGCCATCTATCAATAAAATTTATAAATGTTCTAAAGATCAATAATTAGATTTTTTACAGAAGTCTAATCTAATCTTACAGAAATCTCAATATAATTATTGCCTCCCCCCCTTTTTTTTTTTTTTAAATTTAAATGAAGTGTCTTTTAAAAAGGAGAAGAAATAGTTCCTATGTTTTAATTTTTTACAAAAGTTGTATATGTATATTTTGATGAAATATTTAAATAATTATAATGCGATGCTCATTGCATAGAAGGTAAATAAAAAGGGAAAAGTTTGGGGAAAAAAATTCAGATTCGATATAGAGGGAAAAAAGTGCACACAGGCGGTCTTGAGCCTCTCTTTCCATGCGCTGCTAGCATTTAAAAACTGATCTGATCTCGGAAATTGTCCATGAGCCAGAACTGATACATTAATGGTTAGAAGTAAAACATATGACAGTTAGTCCTTTCATTGGAGCTAAGCATTTTATTGTCAATTTTTGCAAGTCTGTTTTTGAAATTTTTTAAACATTGTATTTTATTATTCAGCGAGTGATATTTCTTGTTTTCTCTTTTTTATTTCTGATTTTATAATGTCTGTGGAAGAATCTTCAAATTCAGATCAACCTTTGCCGAATTCTGAGTACTTGAACACGGATCGTAAGTTATTATTTTTTTTAATGTCGAGTTTAATTATCTTTTATTAGATTGCAATATATTGTTTAGGTTATTGTTGCTCCATTTGCAATAAAATGTAATAACATCATTTTTCAGTAAATCAGAATTCCTTTCACAATTTTAATATTGTGCATTAATTCATATTTCCCTAAATATTTAAACATAAATGTTCATTTTTCCTTACATAATTTTTTTGCTAGATATTTAATTATTCTTTACATTTAAAAATTCATTTTATTTAAAATTTAAACTCTAACGTAAGAAGATTTCATTTACAGTTTTTAAAGAAAATATCTGTTTACCTGTTACAGCACCTGGTACACAATTTACAGGCTTCTTGTCCTTACTAAATATATACTAGTTATTTTTAATTATTATTTGGGAACTCATTGCTTGTATTGATATCTACTTTTTTACAATTTTAGTTAAATATGCAGTTACCATTTTTAATTTGGTGATTATTATTATTGAAATACTTTGAATTTGAAGTATATCAAAAATGAATAGCAAATTTATTTAATAAAAATATAATAGATGTGTAGGTAAAATATAAGGAAGTAATTTATTATTTATATACTAAAATATTTTAGATACTTTTCTAAAACTGAATATTTAATATATATGAATTTTCGTGAATAATTAAGCAAATTTTTCAAAACTTTTTTTTATTAGTTGTGTTATTATTTTTAGCAACAGAACATGTTCTGAATTTTGTAGAATTTTCTGTGAAGTTTCATAAAAGCAGAGGTAAGTTAATATGATATTGTGCAATTCTGTTGAAGCTTTATATTGCTTTGTAATCAAAAAATTGAAGAGTTTAAAATTTTTTTTTTCATGATTTTCATTTATTTTGTGGAGTTTAATAATTTATGCAAGATTTTTAAAAATTCCTGATATCTAAGTATTTTTAAAATATGTAATTTTCATTTTGGATCATACATTTTAAAATGGAAAAGCCTGAACCTTATTACAGCAAAGTTCTTAGTTGTATAAGAGGTATTAGTAGGAATCTGTTGTTAGAAAGGCTTCTTGTTCTCTATATCTTTTTTAATTAAATGAAGAAAAATTTGCATGAGAAAAAAATTATGAATTGCTCTTTTAATTAAACAGAGGAAAAAAATACAAAAGAATTGGACTGTTTATAATAATCTTTTTATAGCTTATCAGTATATACAATCAATTTTTAAAATTTAGATTATTGTTTGTTTTGTTTTATATTAGTTTTTTTTTATTTCAATTATTTAATTGCACAAAATTGAAAATGGTGAGTGAGAAATTCTCAAATGTTCTTCAAGTGAATATTAAGATTGTTCTTAAAATATTTTTCTAATAAACTTTACAAGAAAAGGAATTTATTTTTTTCATGTATTGATTAAGCCTGAACAATATGATGCAAGTCAATGTCTGAATAAGTTGTCCTATTTATGTTTTTTTTTTCCCCCTTCTCCAAGAAGAATCTTAGACTCCTTTAATAGGTCTAAAAGTTTCTTAATTTCCACTTTAATCTATCTAAACCCTGTTATATTCAGAATGTTTTCAAACTATTTTTTTTGCTTTAAATAAAATTGACATATATTTGCGATAATTTAATTAAAAAATTTCTAAATTAAGAAAAGGGTTCTATATAATGCTATTGCTTATTTTAAATTCATATTGAAATATATTTTAATATAAATTAATAAAGTTTATTTAAGTAAATTGAATATTGAAGTAAATAAAAATTATTTACTTTTGTGCCATATTGAATTGGAAATTTTTATAAGAAAATAAAGTTTCGTATTGTTTTACATTTATTTATATTAGAAATGCTTTATTTGTCTCCATAACTGACCTTTTAGACCATAAATGTTAATTTTTTTTTCTTCGAGTTTATTATTTTGTATCTGATGTATAAACAGAAATCAAATAACTTCTTAATTAAATAAAATCCATAATTTTCAATGTGCTTTTAAATCAGCATATTTGTTTGATATTTGCCAAAGATTAATAAAATGCTTATAATTTAGATGTTAAATAGATTAATATTGATGGAGTAACCTGGACTAAAACATTCAGAAATATAATTTTGTCTTTCTAAATTCATGCATTTTTATCTAATGCATAAAAAAAAAAAAAAAAAAAATCAACCAATATCAATTAGCTCATTTTAATCTTTATTTTTTTTTTAGTTTAAGTTTAATATATTTATTTATTGTTTGTTAATATTTTTATACAGTATTGCCTTAATTGCTTGATTATGAAATATATCATTGTGATAAAATTCTGTTTTGTTAAATGTTTTTCTTTATAGATGAAAGTATTTTGTTATTTACTGAAAATATGTAATGACAAGTCATATTTCACAGTACTTCAAAAAAAAAAAAAAAATTTCTTTAAATGATATAAAGTTGAAGAAATTTTTTGTATTGAATTTCTACTTTTGACTAATGCAATTTTATCATTTCTTTTGTTAGTATTACCAGTATTACCTAAAGTGTTGACGTTCCTTGCTAATGTAAGGGATTCCTTAGAGGAAGAATTACTAGAGAATGGATTGCTGAATTCCACGACATGGAATTGTAATGAAAGGGTATGATATTTTTTAATTTTCATGCCACATATTAAACATACAAAATCAGACTTCCACTCAAATTTACTAAAAGTTTATATGCTATTACATTTTCTTATATTCTTTTACTAACTTATTATTATTTATATTACTGTAATATTTTTGAAAGTGTATATGATATTAATTTTACTTCATTTTGAAAAAAAATGAAGTAAAATTTTCAAATAGTGATTAATGTTAAAGGTAGGGGTAATATTGCAAAGACACTAAGAAAAAAGAAATAGATCAATGGTACATTAGTAATGGTAATAGATGTGGTACATTATTTTGTAAATTTGGACTTAGAGATATATCAAGGTGACCAACTCTGCTCTACATATAATTGAAGGTACCGTTTATATTATAATGATATTCTGTATTTTCTTGCAATGAAAATTGCATTTTCTTAAAGCAAAGTCAGGGGATTTTTTTTCTGTTTTATTATATTTTAATATTTGATTAATAATTCTAAAATATAGAAATTTAAATTTCTCTTCTATAGAGATTTAAATTTTTTATAATTAAAAAAACACTTCTGGTACAAGTTATTTCAAATCTTTATTAGTCTAATTTAAAATGAACATTAAACAAATTGGATACTCTTCATAATTTTTAAAAACAGTTAAAATCTTGAATAGATATTTTACTCATTTAAACAGAAGTTAGCTCGAATTCTTCTCTAATTATAAGTTTAGAAGAGTACATGCTAGAGAAATTAAGAATAGAGATATTTCCTTCTTCAACAAACATAGGAAAACTAAGAGAAAAAGATAGCTTGTGACAGATGAATTCATTAATATAAAAATTGAAAAAAAAAAATGTACCTTTAAAAGTTAAAACATTTTCAATTAAATTCTCTCAAATTCAATTGCCTTGAAACATAAGTTTGAACAAAAAAAATCATATATTTCTTTATACAGAGCTGTGACAGAACTTGGAAGTCGGGGAATTTTATGTATCGGCGATAATTTTATCAATTCATAAAAAATATCTAAAAATCAAGAAAAATTGATGACACCATTTCACATCAAACATGTACGAGATCGGCGCTTTTGTACCAAACATTCAAATTCATTAAAATTAAAAAAAGAGTCTAGAAATGCATTTTGCAAAATTAGTTGTTTACTTACTTTCATTTATATTTAATACTGATTAATGTTTGTTATTTTAGAAAATATAATATTATATGTTGTTGTAGAAAATATAATACTTTTGGAAAATTTTTTAGGATATTGCTACTGAGAATGATGAAACTGATAACGAGAATGCTACAGAAAAATCAAATGAATCTAAATTATTAGAAATTTCTAAGGAATCGGTGAATGGTTTTAGTGAACCAGAGGATAAAAAAGGGGACAATGATGCAACTCTATTTGAACATGGTGAAAAGGCTTTAAAAATTGATGAGAAAACAAGTGAAATAACAGACCCAACAGAATCTGAACTATCAAGTAACATTTTGAGTGAAAGTGTTTGTGATATTACACAAAACTTTAAAAATAGTAATAACAAATCAGTTGTGAGGGAATCCATTGATGATGAACTGAATCAGCCACCTTTAAAGAAAATATGTATATAAATAGGTTTTCTAGTTTACTTTTCTTGTTTATGAAAAAGCTTTTATTTGTTTGTGTTTTTACTCTTTTAAACAGCATTTTATGTTTTTTTTTTCACTAAGAAACTATTCAAAATATAAATTTAGTGATTTAAAATAAAATAAAGTTTCATTATAAATAATTTGTCTCTAATGTTTACTTTAAAAAAATCAATTGTTTGTAATTTTTGTAGAAATTTATAATTTTTACTTCATCGATAATGTATATACCAAATTAGATGGTTCAGATTTTTATGGCAACTCATAATTTTGAAATCCCAGGGGAAAAAAATAAGTCTCCCACCTTCTGTGAAATAATGGCAAAAAAAAGAAACATAAAAGTTAAAAATGTCATACGACATTTAAAATAATTATCACTCTGTCAGTTTGTTTCATAAAAGATGTAATTTAGTTGTAACTTTGAAATTTATGCTTGTTGATGCTGCTTTTTCTCAATTTATCCAAACATTGTTATAATACAAGGAACAGAAAAAAAAAAAATTGAACAATGGTGAAAATTTAACATTTTATAATCGAACTACTATAAAACTTAAGATTTATGATTTTAAAAAGAAGACTGGGCAATGCTCCTCAAGAACTCTTCTGAAGGAAATTTGGATTTGGTCCTAATGATGTCATAGAAATTAAATTTTGCCCTCAGTTATATACCATTATAAATTTCGCCCTCATTGATATATATACCTAAGTTGGCCAGCCTTGCTGTATTGCATCTATTAATGGTAAATATTTCAAAACTTGCATATATTTTTCAAAGCGATAGCCACTCACCTAACATTAAGATTTAAAAAAAACAAAATGCAAGCAGGTGGGTTATCAGGATGCACTTAACCATTTGCAATTCTTACTTTTCTTTAATTTCATTTGCGAATTTTTATTATTTTTTTAATAAATAGATTCAACATTGTAAGTAGTTACAAAATTGCTTGATTGCTATTAAAAGTTCAGACAATAGAAAATGTGAATTTAGTTTCAGTTATGTCGTAGAATTTCTGTTTTGATGTCATAAAATGATAATTTCTTTTGGTAAAGTGACTTTTTCCGCATTAACATTTTCATTTCGGAAAATGTCAATTCGAACATGACATTTTCCATAATTTCAGAAATATTTTTACAAATTAAAAGCAGATTTATTTAATTTTCTCAAAATATTATTAGAAGTACCAATTATCTTTATAGAAGTTAATTTAACTGTATTTTAATATTACATATTCAAGTTCTTTTGATAAAATATGATTATATGAGGAAAATAAAATTTGTTAATGATCTTGATTCTTGTTATTTAATATTATTGCTAATTATAAATTTGTTTCCCAATCTTTGAGGAAAAATTTATCATATACATTGATTTCAAATAAAGTTTCAACTATTAAAACAATATTCTGTTCACATGAGTTTATTTCCATAGTTACATTTTTTATTCAAATTTCTCAATCACCATGCATGAAAGAAAGATCTAGTAATATTTGTTGAAGGGAGATATTTTAAACATTTTTCCAATATTTGTTTGATTTTGAAGTTTTCAAATTTATCTTAATTTTATTAATAATGTTAATTTCTTTTAAATACTGAACTAGGTGATGATGGGCATTTAAATGAACTTATTTTAAAATAAATAATTTAAAGAGGCACTAATATATTAGATATTTATAATAAGCCAAAAAAGTTGATTGAAAGATAAATTTATATAGATATGAATTTTACTGTGATCTTAAATTAATTTCTATTTTTGATAATTCTATTTATGGGACTGAACAAAAACATGAAAATTGATGTATATTAAATGTTATTTTTATGGATCGGTACTAATTGCCTGTTTCTGAAAAGATTTTGAAAAAATTGATTTTCTTGAAAGACTTCTGATTTTTTTTTCTTATGTTATTATATTTTATATAGTTTTTCATTATATATTTATAGTATATTTTATAATTTATCCATTATATCTGTACAGACGCATTAAAGAATGTATTTATTTCAAATAAAATTTTTTTAATTATATGTTGGGTTCATGGTCATTTTTGAATTTGTTTCGAAATTTAAAGATTGCTGTATTTTTTATTATTATTAAAAACAATGTATTTAAGAAATATATTTTAATAATTTTTGATGAAATATAGAGATATAAAATAGTTTGCATAAACTTTATTCAAATACATAATAATAGTATTATTGTGATGATGGATTTAAAACTAGAAATAAATTTTCTGCATTTTGCTATAATGAAAAATTTGTCAAAAATTATAAATTTTTAAAAGGAAAGAATCTCAAATCCGTATACATGAAATTTTAAACAATTACAATTGGAGGAAAAATTAGATTATTTATTATAAAAGAACTTCAAATTGTAAATATAACATTATTAAATTGAAGAAAAAAAGAAAGGATAAAAAGTATTTTGTTTATAATTTGAAATTCTGTTGTATTTTTATGTGGTTTGAATATAGATATTTGGCACAAAAGAAGTTTTTTCTTTTTATAATTTATCTAATCAATATAACTATTAAAAACGATTTGAGTCATTTGTCTAAATTCATCAAAAATAAAATAATTATGAATGGTATGAGAAAAAATTTATTATTTTTAAAATTATATTGATTAATTATATGTGAAATTACTTATAATTAATCATTATAATTAGATTTAGTACTCTTAACACAAACAAATAATTAAAAAAGAAGAAACAATTATGTGAACATTATATACATTGTTTATGTAATTGTTTACTAATAATTACATAATATAGATATATATATATTTGAATTGAAATAGCTATTAATAAATATATAAAATATAAATGTTAATGTATATAATAATGTTAAAAAATATAATATATTAAAAAATTCTTCTGTTATTTCAAAGAAATATAAATGCTCATTGAAGTTTTTAAGATCTTCAGTTTAAAACTTGAAGGCTTTTAAAACAAACTAAATGCTAGAAAATTGTGTGTATCAATTAGGTTGCAAGATCCTTTTATATGTAAGAAAAAAATATTTTTAAATAAGTTCCAAAATAATATTAGAATCAGCTTTATTGTAATATTTACTATTTATCTCCTTATCACTCTGGGACCATTTACTGGATGCAGATAACATTACAAACCAGCAGGCAGATCTTGTGTTGGGAGCCATCTATTTTTGGATGTCAAATAAAAAATGTTGCCATGGCTTTAAGCCTGAAGAATGAATCGTACCACGAACAAGGAATTTACCAATTAAAGTAAACACAATTTTGACAGTTTTTTTTAGAAATACATTATAATGCTTTTTGCAGTAGGTTGAATAGAATCAGATTTGCAAAGAATGCATTTGAATAAATTCACAACAGCCAAAATTTTTGCAATATGCTCTATAATATTAAATTTAGTAGCAAAAGAATTCATATTTGCGATAATCAAAATTATCAGGAAATATAAGTTTTGACAAAGATTTAAAACTGTGTGTCATAACTGTGTGCAACCATTTCATATTCAAGTTTGTTACACAAAATATAATAACTAAATTTCCTGTGCTACTGATGTCTAACTGATAAAAAGAACTCGGTTCGATCCTTGATTTTTGCAGATAAAGAATAGAAAAAAAAAAAGTCTGAAGAAGTTTCTTAAAAAAAATTACTGCTGTGTGAAAGTGTTTTTTTTTATTTTTTTAAGGAATTTTTTATATCTACCATAATAAGTGCCTAATTACTTGAGTACATCAAATTTTTAAATTTAATTTGAAACATTTTTTTCTTTTTGAATTTATTTTCATTTTACCTGTGGTTTTTAAACTTTTATTTTTATGCAACATAATTTTAATAGCCCTCTAACATTAATTATGCAGCCACACTAATTAATTATTTAAATATTAATTCTGATGAAGAAGGATAAAAGGCAGTAAGTCTTGTAGGAACTCCGTAATAGGTACGCCAGTTGTCGCATTGCGTTGTGGCCGAGGTAATCCAGGTTCGGATATTAGTCAAGGCAAATGTTTTTTATCCAACGTTTTTGTAGGAAATCTATGCTATACATTTGTTCATTTTTAAAATGAAATAAATTTGTGGGTGTTTTGAATCTGAGTTAATTGATAAAAAGGATGTTAATTGATGATTTTATACCTTTATTATTTCTTGGTTATATTTGTTTTAAATAAAAATAAAAATAAAAGTATTATAGCACAAATAATCCCTCAACAACATCCCGGAGAAAAATGCTGTGATGCTTTCAGCTATTACTTATTGCATCATCCTCATCGTTTGGCACAACAGTCCAGTGTGGGCCAAGGCCGTCTGCCTATTGGTAGATTTCGAGACGAGAGATGTTTTTTTTTTCTTTTTTTACGGGGTAGGGTTGCCAGCTCTACGCTCAACAGTCATATGAGACCGTGACCTACGGTTTAAGGTGGATTCCGAGTCACTACAAACATCCATTTCACCGCCGGGACTCGAACCCGAAACCTGTGTTACGGAGCGCCAGAGCGCTAGCCACTCGGCCATTCAGGTCCATTTCTTCTTGCATTTAAAGGAAAAAATGCAGGCTAAACTCAGATTCAATTTGTTGGAGGGGAGGGGAATGGTGTAAAATAACTAACTGTCTTGAATCTTTTCTGAAACTATAACCCCACTTTTGCATTTTTTGAAGTGACGTACACTACAAATTCGTTCTTGGCGAATCAGAATTTCACATTTTGACTCGCCTTTTGAACGTCCCATTTTGTACCTTTTTATTCATCTGTACGGTAGTGTAATACCCCAAGTATAAATCACTTTAAAAATCAAAAATATATTGGGGGATATGGAGTGAGGAGAAATCAGAATTGATCGTGATGAATGAAAAATCGCTCTGGCCCGTTATAGTATTTCAAATATATGTTTATTGAAATTTGAAATAAACTATCTAAAAAGAGGATAAATTTTGATTGATTATATGCCATCAATTCGCATATAAATTATTTTATAAGGAGTGTAAAAATAATTTATCGGGCTCTATGCGAAATAAATATATATATATATATTTTTTTACATTTAGAAATTGGCTGATTATATAAACTGAAGTGAAGAGAATTTCTGTAATCAAATACATAAAAACATGTGGGTAAAATTGAGTTCGGTTGCTTTAGCAGTCTATAACGTGACATTAGATTATTAACGAAGTGATAATTTTCGTGTTATTATTAATTTCGTAGTAATCTCCTGAGATGTCTGAGAAACAATCTTCAAGTTCAGATCAGTCTTTACTGTATTCTGAGTATTTAAACACGGATAGTAAGTTTTTAAGTTCTTTGATTTTTAAACTGGTGAAATTAAATTATTTTTAAATTTAAATCAGACTCCATATTAAAGTAAGTTCTGGTTTAAGAATTGAATATGTACTTATCATAGCTTTTCTCTAAACACGAGTACCTCATTGGTTCTTAAATTGTACATTAAAATATTTTACCTTAATCTTTAATGTTCGTTTCCTGGAACACTATACTTTAAGCTGTAGGTCCCGGCCTGTTTAGCTTAAAATGTGCACAAGATAATCGTAGAGCGACAAACCAAACCCAGAACACTGTAATTCGAGTAATGTTCTTTTTTCATAACATTATTTACCAGATATCGAATTGTTTCATTTTTGAACTGTATTTTATTCGAGTATTGAATTCTAATATAAGAAGATTGTTTTGTTCACTTTACTTCTCATTAAATATATATAAAATTGCAAAATGGTCACTAGATAGTGAAAGATATAAGGATATATGTATATTTAGATTATATATATATATATATATATATATATATATATATCCTTTTATATTTTTCAATATCTAGTGACCATTTTGTAGGTTTCTCTTCCATGCTAAATTTATTATCATTGCTAATTTCTTAAAGATTCCTTCTTTTTTGAGAATAACTTGTAAATATACAATAGTTTTTTAAAAAATTTTTTATTGCCCTGTTAATGTTTTTTTATTTGCAATTATTTTATTATACTTAGCTGAAAAATATGACTGAATTTTTTAATTTAAAGTATATTAATTATGCATGTTTTAGTAAGAATTAAATATTTAGCTTAAAGGAAGGTAATTTACTTCTATAAATTAATCTATATAAATACTTTGCTCTACTTACAAATCTAAAATTGAAACCAGATTTTGTTAAATTGTTGTGTTTGATGTATATCATTTTTTTTAAAATTGCATTATTATTACAGCAACAAAACATGTTCTGAATATTATAGAAAATAAAAAGTATCCAGTGATGAAATTTGAAAAAAGCAAAAGTAAGTTGAATATATCACACTGTACTTTTCTTTTAAAGCTATATCTTATTATATAGTATACATCAATAAAAAAATCTTTAAATTCTTCCTATGAATTTTGATAAAGGTTATCAAAATAACTTGTTAATGTTAGATAGGAACTTAAAAATCCTTAATTTTCACCTTGGGTTCTTTTGAAAGGAAAATTACACATATTTTATGGGAAGCTTTACTGTACCTAATTTTCTACTGTTCCTTCTAACCCTTGTGCATTTTTTCTTTTTCTATCTTTAATGTAAATGATATTTTTTAATTTCTACTATTTTTTTAAATCATGAATTATGAAGTAAAATTAGTCTTCATTTTATCTTAAATTTTATTCTTAGGGATTTTGTTCTGTGATTTGTGAAATAAAGTTTCTGTTTCCTGGAGAATTTAATTAAATAATTATTTTATTATTGTGAAACTTAATTACTCTGTGGTTTAAAAATGTCTGTGTCAGAAGAGCTTTTATATGAAATTCAATTTATTGAAAAAAAAAAAATTATGAATCTGTCTTTAAACAGTGTTAATTTTTATCTGAATAAAATGATTAAAGAAAACCTCCAAAGTAAAGAATTTATTTATGCATCGCGTTTTGAAATTCAAATAGGAATGTCAAGTATCCATTATTATGATTGAAAACTTGATGAAAAAATGTCCTATTAATTATTTTGTTTAGATACAAGAAAAATTATGTCAAGTATTGAAAAAATGTAGAATGAGGCTTAAGTATTTTTGTTATCTCTCGCAAATAAAATGAATGATGATAAATGTTACTCTATTATTTTAGTATTAAAACCATTTCTAAAGTTATAGTTTAAAATTTTACATAACTTCTTTTCATTTTAATCATTGCAAACAAACAATACAATTGTAATCATTTATTTTTCCTTTAAATCACTTCATTCTTTTCAGTTTACAAATCTTCATTAGAATAAAATTTTAATATTTAAGAATGTATATATTTTTTTTATGAAAGCATTTGTCCAGTATAGCAAACTACAAAAATTTATTGGAAATCTTTAAAATTATGTTGTTCTCACACGGAGAAACTAGGGTAAAAACATTTAATGTTAACAAATGCTTAAAAATTGAGAACATGAAGGAGAATTTATATATTTCTCATACTCATTTATGATTTTTACGATTAAAATATGCTCAATCGAAAAATCATGCAAATATGTAACAGTAGTTTATTAATTTTTGTGTTAAAATGAATTGAAAATTTTTGGAGGAAAATCAGTGATATATTAAAGAAGAAATATATTTATCTTCATTCAAATGTTATAACATTCATTCACATAACATGAATGTCATAACATTAAAATAGATACTATAAAAATATCTCTGAAATTCTTGTTATTTATTTAAAATATATATCTATATATATATATTTACATTGTAAAAGGGTGATAAATGGTTGATTTTGCCTTGGAGGCATTAGACAGAAGAAAAAATGAAACTGTTATTAAACTAAGCTGACTCATAAAGACTGAAATATATAACATTTCTTGTATAATAAAACATTAGATAGTATAAAGGGGCTTATAAGTAATCCTTTCTAATTCATTTTAAATTACTTGTGAAAAAAGAGATCTTGTCGCCAAAGAATGATCATAAGTGTATACCCTAATGTAAATATTTAAATGCAACATTCAATTTTAAAAAATTAAAAGAGAAACATATTCTTTATCTTGCACTGGAATATTGTTTTTAGTTCTGTTGATCTGTTCTTTAAATTTATAATCATCTTAATTTTTTTTAATATATATTATGATTATTTTTTTAATATATATTTATAATCATCTTGATTTTTTTAATAGAGGGACTTACCTTTTCTTTTTAAAAATATATAATATATTTAAGTTTAATTGTTTAAATATATCTCTAAATTTAAAGGAAAACAGGGTTTTAAATATTACTAAAACAACTTTCTTGTGCCCATCCATGTATTTGTGCATGCTAACATTTTAATGAAAAAATATTTTGTCTGGTTATCAATAGTTTGGCTACATTAAGGAACCCAGCAGAAGTATTAGGTTTGCAGAAAAACCCTCCAAAGTAGTTTCAGTGAAATTTAAAAGTTAATGAATAGCAAATAATTTTTCTATCAAACTAAATTGCTTTATTATCATGATTTTCTTTTGCCTGGTTTCTTGTTTGCAGTTGATCCTTTTTATAAATTTACTGCTGAGCAGAAGGGACAACGGGCCTGTAGTTGGAAGAAGAAGTTACATCTTTACTAGGTTTTCTGATAGGCAAAATCCTTGCAGTCTGTTAAAACTTTTGGGGAAGTACCAATTTTGATAACCAAATCAGTAACATGACAGATTTGAAAGATATCTTTAGTGGCAGATGTTTAAGCATTTTATTAATGATTCCATCTATACCAGGAGCCTTATCACTTTTAATAGTAGAAATTTAATCAATGAGGAAAAAAAGCTTTAGCATGCATGATTTTAATGGAGTGATCAGAGAAATTAAATTTAGTAAAAGAGTTATTAACAGTGTTAGTAGTAAGGGAATTTTGAATATTATTCTCAAGAAACCTGGACTGTCTGCTAGGAGGTGCATCTTTTGTTCCTCTGTAGTAACCCTGTAATTGTTGAAACTGGAATAGAGATTTTCAATATTAGATTTTTTTTTTCTTCTTCTATTAAGGCTAGTTGCAGTTTTCTAAACGGATTTGTCAGTAGAATCCAGAGATTGCTGGTAATGATCTCGGGAATCTTGTTCGTACTTAATAACTCTACTAAGAATACTTTGTGCAAATTTATTTGCCAGATGGATCATGGAAGATTTGCCAATTTTTCCTGGCCTATAATAATTCGTAATAAGAGATTTAATATGCTGTAGAAGGTAACTATTATTCTTAGAGTTAGTTGGTTTTGAAGCAGGTTTTATAAGTATTAATGATTGTATTAGTTAGTTTTTCTACTTCAAGATTGTGATCACTGGGATATTAATAGCAGTAGGATAGTAGTTAAAGATGGAATCAAGTGTCGAAGAAAACAGACCAGCAAGTTCGGACATGTCTGATAATTGGAATTGAAAATTTAGAGAAGTTGAAATTTAAAATGTCTGAATTGTGGTCTGAAGGAAGTTCTGGGTTTAGTTTGTTGCTCTACAGTCATTTTTCTCCACACTTTAGGTTAATTAGACCAAGAGTTACAATTTAATGTGGATTCCAATCCACTAACAAACATCCATGCCTCTAAAAGGGAGGAAATTGAGTGATTAAAGTTATTAAATGACAGCTATGTCTATAGTGGTTGCAGAATTTATACCAATACAAGTGGAATAGGTGACACTAAAATATCCAAGTCCACATTATGAGCAAAATTAAAAAAGTTTTGCTGGTACTGTTGTTCTCCTGCATTCTCATTGCATTATAATCACCTACAAGAATAGTGCTAATGCAAAGCAAAATATTGAGATCGTGCTCAAAATTGAATTTAGTGATAAGATTTAGGACGTATACAAAAGCAATTGTAAGGAGAGGAAGATTAGGAAAATTAAAATTTATAATTGTTTTAATGCAGAAGAGATCAGGAGAGGGGATATGTAAATATAGAATATTTTGCTTAATAAAAATACTAGTGCCACCATAGATATGCTTGAGGCCATTATTTCTGTAGAAGTTTAGACAGAAAATGAGTATAATAAGGCTTTAAATGAATTTCATGAAGCAATACTATATCAAGTTTGTAGTTTTTGATGAAGTCTTGAAACTCCAATAATTTCAACATTAGTCCATAAACATTAATAGTAGATGGGAAGCCCAGTAATAATTGAGTCATTACTCAACATTTTGGTTGTTTTGGGAGACCAGGCCATTAATAAAATTCCTGTAGCTTATCTGCTTTATTTTGAAGAGAATAAAGTTTATTAACAAGGCCATCAAGATTGGAGAAAAAAAAAATTCTCTCATAATATATATAGTTTTGGAAAATTTGGATGTCTTGGATAATGAATTTGATTCTGAGTCATGTGTTACAACTTCTGAACTTATTTGATAGAAGAAGGTGGAGGTGCAATTTGAGATATTTTCAATGCAACTGCAGAGCCTACTTGCTGGGAAGGAGCATTGCTAGGCTTAACTATACTGCTTATCCATTGGGAGTTTCAGTTGATCTTGGGAAATTTTAGATTGCCTCTCCAAGCAGCAAATATAGCTGGTACCATCACAATAAATGCAGATGGGATCTGCGATAATTTCTTTAATTTGTAATTTTTTTATAGGAGTATCCCTTGGTGCATTTAAGACAACTAGCCTTAAATCTACATTTAATAGGATTATGAAAATAATTATAATTTAAGTATTGTACTGGAATTGGTCTCTCATTGTAAGTTTTAATTTTAATGCATAGGTATAATAGTTTAGTTAAATTAAGAATTTTTTTATTATCATTTCTGATTAAAGTAATTTGCCAAAGGTGAAGGGTTTTTTTCCCCTGGTTAGTTTTACTATATTTTGTACTCCAAAACCTTTATTTGTTAGAGTAAGCTTAGTTTCGCCATTGGTAGTTCTTTTAGTTTTACCTTTACATGAATTTCGGAGCTATTATAAAATACTCTATATGATTTTTTCTAAGGTATTCCTTGTAATTAGGAAACATTTTTAGCATTTGCCTAGAAAATTTGACGTGAACTTTGTCTTTAAAGACATCATCAAATTCCTTGAGAATTTGGAACAAATTATTATTAGGTTCACTATGATCAATGATAACCTGGAAGTATGGATAACAGAACTAACTTTCGAATTCTTGAGTGTGTTTTTTGAATTTTAACAATACTGGCTTCATTTACGTAATACAATTTGCAATTAATCTTAGCAGTTAAGTGTTTATTTAGATATGCAAATCAATCATTATTATTTAAATAGTTAGCATTAATTTTAGAAAGAGTTTTATCATTATGCTTACGATAAAAGCAATTAATAAGGGGAAAATAACCAAGCAAGCTTTCTTCATCCTGATTTCCTTCTGCTTGGCGGGGCCTGAATGGCCGAGTGGCTAGCGCTCGGTGCCACAGGTTTCGGGTTCGAGTCTCGGCGGTGCCATGGATGTTTGTAGTGGTTGGGAGTCCACTTTAAACTGTAGGTCCCGGTCTGTTTAACCCTCGTGCGCATAAGATGACCGTACAGCGACAAACCAAACCAAACCTTCTGCTTGCCCTCCTTGATTCCTAGGGAATTGAGTTTTTTTTATTGCGGCAAACATTGGCGTTCGGTACAAGGAGAATGTTACCCTATAGCTTTTCTTTGGAGAGTTGGGCCAATTTTTTGAAAATTTATTTTTTTGTAACGTTTTTTGCAAGATTTGGTGAAAGCCAAGCAAATAATTCCAAAGGGATCCGAGAAGGAGATCCCTCTCAGTACCTTCAACATGTGCAAAATCAATAACTGGCATATTCAACATAATACTAATAATCCAGCATATAAAACAATTTACAAGAAATACCAAATTAAGTTACATTTAATTTTTTTGAGAAAACTGTTTAATTAAATCTGAATATGTTATTCTTTAAAATATACAACTTCTCTTATAAATCGTTTTTAAGGAAATTTCATTCAAATTCTATTCTGTTAATTTATTTCATATTTGAATTTAATAAATTTTAGATGTGTATTAATGTGTTTATTTTTTCCTTTCCACACTGAAAAAAACTCTGTTTACATAGATGTGATGCAATCAATTGTGGCAAAACTATATAATTTTTAGATTTCTTCTTTCATTAAAGTTAGCATTTCATTATATTTATTTAAGGTCTGTAATGTGTCTTCCAGTAATTTATATATAAAAAATGGCTTATTATATGAAATAATTTTTTTATTGTATTTCTACCTTCAAATAATACAATTCATTATTCCTTATGTTTTAGACTTGCCTAAATGGTTAGATTTACTTGATCGTATAAAAAATAGTGAAGAAGAACTGAAAAATAAATCTAAAGACCAATTGGATATTGAAGTTATTGATGAAGATCAGCCACGTATTGAGATGGTATGTCATTCAGTTTTTTTGTTTTTTTTAAATATAATATTAAATTTGCATTACCAGGAATTTCAGTTTTCAAATTTAGCATGACTTAATACATTAAAATTTGAGATAAGCTAATTTCATTATAATCGAAAGTTATATAACTTATTTTAATGTTATTATTATTTTTTTTAAATATTAAATAAAATATTTTTTGATTAAGGATTGTAAAACTTTTCTAAATCTGACAAGAAACCCTCAATTCCTTTTGATTCTTTATTAACATTTCATATTCATTAGTATAACATTTGAAAATATTTATTTATTGTAATTTATATAATAGGAGTGGACACTCTGAAGAAACTCTAATTTTGCAAGCAATATTCATTGTTATTATACATATTTTCATAAATTGCATCTTTATCTGTTCATTATACATTTCTTTTGAAAATATACATTCCATATAAGTTTTGTATTTTATATTTATTTTGATATATATAAAATTGTGTATTTACATACTTTATACATTTCTTTTGAAAAAATGAAATAATTTATACAATTAATAAATAACTTTTGTAGTGCATCAACTTATACATCACAAGAGGAACAAATCTATAACTAAAATATGTTTTGAAGCATACATACATCAACTAAAGATGATAAATTATCATACAAAATATAGACATATCAATGATTAAATGAAACAATTTTTAAAATCTAAAATATATAGTGAACAAAAAATATTAACACACCTTACTTAAATATTTTTCAAATATATTTATTCCGATAGACCTTTATGCTATATATCAATATCAGCTAATGGGAGACCCCTTGCTTGATTTCCATTTCCACTCTAAATCAAGTTTTTCAAAAATATTCTACTGCAATGGCATAGAACTATGTTAATAAAAAATTCCACTGATTTACAGTATTCTGCAATTGATGATAATGATTCTAATCAAGGTGAATAGTTTCAATTATTCTTATGTCTTGTAAATTCTAGAAAGGATGCAAAATAAATGTCCAAACTGTACTGATATATTTTACGGCATTGAAAGGAAGAATTTGATACTTTCAGAATAACAATCTTTTACATCTTGCTATCATCACCCAGGCTATTTTCAGTTTTTGGCAAACCATTTTCTTAACATGAGTTTTAAGAAAAGGATGTGAGCTTTTCATTATTTCAAGTCCATGTACAGATACTGAAATATAGTAGAATCCATAAATGGCTAGTGATTGCATTGTGTATATTCAATCAATGATTAGCGAAACTTTCCCTCATAACAATGCAATTCATATGAAGTGTGATAAAAATTCGTGATCACCTAACATTTTACTAGGCATTCCTCAATTGTTGTTCCATATCTACAGCATTTCAAGATCCTCAAATCTAGCAGCCTCAAATCTGAGGACTTTGTTTACCAAGAAAAAATATTAACAGTGTGATGGCAGTCCAAAGATATACAGGCTATATTAGGCCTGGCAATATCTTGGTGGAATATCAGGTAAGGATGATTTGCTATAAATAGCATAAACAACCTATGGATGTTGACAACATATTGTTTAGATGTTAAAATTATACACAGAATAACTAGGGGTTCATTATAAAATAATAACCCGTAAAATATAAATTCTGTAAAAAAATTCCTATTTTCTTTCCATGTACCAGTTCCACCAAACATGTGCATTTTCATTTTCCAAAATTTATTTTCTTAAAGTAATTTTCTAGAGAATTTTTGTTTATTAATTATATCTATCATTTCTACATTAACGTAATAATAATTCAATTATTAGTTGTTTTTTTTTAAGAATAATACTGAGATTTTCTGGGTTTTTTATTATTTTTTTTTAGTAGTATTTATTTATTTTTTTAATTTTAAATTTTTAGTATATTTCACTTTAATTTTTGTCAATCTAATTTACTTCAAACACTAGAAAATGAGAAGTTTCCTAATTTTCTTAAACAAAAAGAGCATCTAGATTAGACATTTTATTTTAGTTAAAAGTGTAGGAAAAGTTCTTCAAATCAGTATTTGTTGTAGTTAACCTTTGAATTACAATTCCTCTCTAAATCTAGAAGTATCTAATATACACATGAGAAACTACAAAAATGCTTCTGAAAGACAAATTCTTTGAGATTAAAATGATCAAAATGGTTTAAAATTTTCAACTTTGTATAATTGAATTATCAAATTGAGCTGGTTTTTTTAACTGTGGATCAAACTATATGAACAAAAATAAAATGACTTTTCCTGGTATATTTGCTTTAGATTTTTGAAAATGCACTTACATTTAAGAGAAACATCAAAGAGGTGAATACATGTTTTTTAACGACATAGAATACTTAGATTTTTATTTCATTGTCCAAATTATTCCTTGTCATGTTGTTTATACTAATGTTGTGTGTTAATTTTGTAACTGAGTTAAATCCTCAAGTAATGTATGTAATTAATGTACATGAACTTCTGTACACATGGTTGGTTATGTATAATAAGATGTATTATTTTATAGTACAATTTTTCACATAAAACTAGAATACATTACTTTATTTTTTTATAAAGAATTTTCATATTTAATTTTATTTCCAATAATAGATAAAAAAATGCCTTATTAGAAATGGATGATTTTAAATTTTTATTGTAAAATTTAATTTAAATTCAGCATTAGAAGAATTAAAAGTAATGTTTAGAAACTAAAAAGTTCAAATAAATTTTAAAGTATTAAAATACAAAAAGGATTTGTAAAAATGTTAATTTACTGTGACTTATTTTTTAAAATAGCTGATTAATGTTTATTGAATTAGTCATGCAAAAAGTATAGCTATTTTTTTGGACAAAAATTTTTAGGATGTTCTACTTCTGAAAGGAGAAACTGATAACAATGATGAGAAATTGACTCAGTCTAATTCAGCGGAAATTTGTGAGGACTCCGAGGAGAATGTCAGTGAGGAACAGGATAGTGATGACGACAGTGATGATGAAAATTTATTTGAACGGTTAGGATATATTTTAAAAAATGACGAACAAAAGAGTGAAATAACAGATTCTGACCAGTCAAGTAACCCTTCTGACAGTGAGTCAGTGGAGGATATCAATGAACAAAAAGATGAGAAAGTCAACAGTGATGCTGTACAGTCATGTAACACTCCTTCTGAAAGAATTTGTGATATCACAAAAGACTGTAAAAATAGTAATAACAAAATAGTTGTTATTGAATCCATTGATAATGAATTGAATCAGTCACCTTGTAAAAAAGTATGTCTTTAAAATTTATCAATGCTCTTAAATTTTGTTTTCTTTTTAATGTAAAATAAAATTGTTGTTTGTTTAACTTGTGTTTTAAACTACATTTTTTGCAATTTTTCAAAATATAGTTGTAGTAATTTAAAATAATACTTATTGTTGATAATGCAAATTTTGCATTTTTCTTTTCATGATGTTTTGTGATTAACACATCTAGTACAAAACATCATGAAAAGCCTGTCAATAACGAGTTGGCCCACCTTTGACGCGCAACACAGCTTCAACCCGCCTTGGCATGGATGTCACAAGTCCTTGGTAGATGGCCGGAGCCAGATTGTACCAGATGTTTAAGCAACGGTCACGCAAATCCGAGATATTGCGAATTGGTGGTCTTTGAACTCTGAGCTGCCGTCCCAGGACATCCCAAATGTGTTCTATCGGATCCGGTGAGTTAGGCGGCCAGGTCATTAACTGGAATTCAGCATCATGTACCTGGAATCACTCCAACACAATTTTAGCCTTGTGACAAGGGGTGTTGTCCTGTTGAAACATTCCATTTCCAACTCGAAAAACTGAGGCCATGTAAGGGTGCAACTGGTCCACAATGATATTCAGATACCCTGTAGCATTCATGGTCTGCTCTACCGCAACCACGGGTCCCAGACACGCCCAAGAGAACGTTCCCCAAAGCATAATACCGGCCTGTGTATGACCTACTGTACATTGAGGGAGCAACTGTTCGCCTGGAAGACGGCGTATCCTGACACGGCCATCGGCGTGATGAATGACAAACCGTGATTCATCTGACCAGGCAACTCTCTCCCACTGATCCATGGACCAGTCAGGATGTTCTCAGCGCAGGCGCAGTTGGCGATGACGCTTGGTCAGCAAAGGCACACGAGTGGGACGTTTTCTGCGTAGCCCCATATCTTACAGTGTCTGTTGAACAGTGTGCTCCGATACTATTCTACTTGGCCCTGCATTGTATTGGGCTGTCAGCTGAGCCACTGTCTGGCTCCGGTTTTGCTTCACCATGCGAGATAGTCTCCGACGACCTTTTTCTTTGATAGCGTGTGGACGTCCAACACCATGTCGTCTACTGCTGGTTTCACCGTCATTCATCCACTTTGCATAAGTACTAACAACTGTAGATCGTGAACAACCCACGAGTCGTGCAGTTTCGGAAATACTTGTTCCGAGCCATTACAATCTGCCCTCTATCAAATTCGCTTAGATCCGCAGCCTTTCCCATCACACACAAAAGTAAGTGAAAGAATGATTCTTCAGACTCTCCAGCAGCAGTTAAATACCACTTCCACCCGATCACGTGCCTTCCACGTCATCCAGGCGAGTTCATTGCAAAATGTAAGGGTGGTCATAATGTTTTGGCTCTTGAGTGTATATATATATATAATATTTATAATTATTAGAAAATTTCAGAATAGGAATCTTAGATCTTAGTTATTAATCTTGAACTATTAATTGTACATACAAATTTTAATTGTTTGTTTACTAAATATATGCCTAAGAATAACCTAAGTAAAATAATGTTAAACAATTATGTGTTTGTTTACCATTCAGCAATTGATCCACTACTTGGTTTACAATTGGATTAGACGGTTCAAATTTTATTGACAGCTTATATTTTTAGTCATGAAAAATCAAAAGTTTTATTTAGTGTACTAACTATGAAAAAAAATTGTTTTTCATTCCCGAGTTTGTGTGGAATAAAAGAGGGAAAGGCAGTCTTTTTAAAAGAAATACTGGAAATTAAAATATTCCCCAATATGTTTGAAGTTGGCCATCCATATTGAAAATAATAAATGCTAATAATAGCTTCTAAGAAAATTACATGTATCAGATGTTTGTAGGAGAGATTTTAATACTTGTACTATTGTATAAATTGATATAGTTAGGTTAATTTATACTATCTATATATTTCTCAAAAGTTGTGTTTGTATGATTACGTGCACAGCCACCATTTACACCAAAATTGGTAGAGGTATGTCTAATAAAAACCTAAAATCAACTGGGAAAAAAAAAAAAAAAATCGAAATTGGGTTAATATTCATTAAAAAATTACCCATTTAGGTTTTACATCAATTTTTATTTGGCATAAAATAATTAAAATACAGTAACGACTGAATTGCAACCATTTAAAAAAAAATTTGTGAAAAAAAAAAATTTGCATTACCATTTTACCAATAAAAATGTCCAGTCAATAATTTTGCAACCCGAAGTATATTTCCAATTCCTTTAGGTTGCCATAGTTGAATTCTCCATTGGATGTTCGAAATTTCATAGCTATGGGGTGAGTTTAGGAGGGGAGGGCGGCGTTTATTAATGTGAGGTTAGGAGGAACAGGCTATGAAAGTAGCAATAAAATACTCTATGATGCTAACGAAAAATTTTTATTCTTGGTATAACCTAGATAACATCTAATACTCTGTTCTAATTCAAAAGACTACAATTCTACTAGACATAGACTAGAAGGCCAATCACTTAAAATTGCTGGGATTGATTTGAGGACTGTTCTAGCCATGGTCAGTTATATATGGAGTGGAAATTTTTTTATATGTGCTTGCAAATGATGGATAACAAGTAATGTTGCTTACTATCAGGTTCTAACTGATAAATAAATCTGATATAGTGATAATTATGTAATCTTTGCTAATTACAGTGTTAATAAAAATTAATAGTTTAAAAAAAAATAAACACGCTTTTAGAGTAAATCAAATTAAAAACTAAAAAATAATTGTTAGCATAAGAATAAAATGACTGACGAGAAAATGAATGTCACTGTTCTAAAAGCGTGGGGTGCTTTGTATGACATTTTTAAACTAACTCTGCATTTCGGAATGAAACTAGTGAAAAATTAGAACGAGTGATATCGAGCACACCACGCTTTTAGAACAGTGACATTCTTTTTCTCGTCAGTCATTTTATTCTTATGTTAACAATTATTTTTTAGTTTTTAATTTGATTAACTCTAAAAGCGTGTTTTTTAGTTTGATTAACTCTAAAAGCATGTTTTTTAAAACTATTAATTATTTTTTAGTTTGATTAACTTTAAAAGAGTGTTTTTTAAACTATTAATTTATTTTTTACATTTTAGTTTAACAAACATTCAGGTGAAACTAATATAATAGCGTTTTAAAAAGAATCAACTGTTTTCTTTCTGAAAGATGCCTGTAAATGTTTCTTTGCAGCTTACATAGTGTATATGAGGAGAAACAGATCTCCAGGGGAAAAAGTCACAAACATACAGGTGAAGTTAATAAAAGCGTATTAATAAAAGTATTGCATCTTGAATCCAAACATTTTTTAATATATTTTATAATCTGTGCCCAAAAAGTAAGACCAATTTTTTTTTTCTTCAAAAACTCTTTATTTATTTATTCTTCCAAATTTATTTCATTCTCTCTGGACACAATGCACTTATGCCAACTTTTTTTCCAATCCTCAATGCATGCTAAAAAGTCATTGGCAGGGATGGCCTTCAAAGCGCGCGGCGATTCAAGTTTAATTTCTTCAATAGACTCAAAACGGTGTCCCCAGAGTGGTCTTTTGAGTTAAGGGGATAGCCAGAAGTCGCACGGTGTGAATACAGTGGTTGTGGAACGATATGGGTTTCATTTATGGCGCAAAAATCACGAAGAATCAATGCAGTGTGAGCTGGCGCATTCAGTGTTTTCCGTACCAATCGAGATTTGACGCGTTTGAGGCCCAAAATGGAATTGACCGATCATTTTGAAATTCCAACACCATCAGCAAGGTGGTCTCTAATTGTAAATCGACGGTTTGCAAGCACCAAATCTTGAATTTGTGGGACGCGAGCTTCGTCGGTTGAGGTGGATGGTCGACCAGAGGGCTCTTCGTCTTCAACACGTTCTCTGCCTTCTTTGAACTGTTTATACCACTTCTAAGCATTTCTTTCCGATATAGGAATGCCTTCTGCAACATTCTATACGTTTCAACAAACAAAACTTAATGCAAGTTCTTTGCTCAATTCATTCTGACATTTCAAAAATCGCCGGAATCAGTTTTAGCGTCTCACAATGCCAACCGTATATCAAACACTGATGAATATTTTGACATCAAATTTCACACAGGTGTAAAATGACAGTGCCAGCAACCTAAAAAAGAAAAAAAAATTGAATTTTCATAAGCCCCGGGAATTTTAAATTGAAAATTGGTCTTACTTTTTGGACACAGTAGTATATATTGTATCTCTTTTACTAATTATGTAATACTAAACAAGCTATTGATTGATTATTCACATTAAAATCTATTTTTCTGACATCCATGTTAACAATGAAGAAAAGAGCTTATCTCATCAATATAAAACTTACCAAATTATCTTTGATATAAAAGTTAATAAATTTTATTTACTGAAGCTGATTATATGTACTTGTCATTTAATACTTACTTACTTTTCATTGAAAAAAAGAAAACATTTAAATTGAAAGTCTTAATAAATAGTAAGATTATTCAAAATTATGGTAGAAAAAAATGTGCTAAATATTGAGATATTCTATTTTGACATATACGAATTATTTAAAGGAACTAATGATTTATATCATTGATGATTGAAATGTCTATATAAATTGAAATAAAAAAAAACATCCTACCCATAGCTTAAGTCATTTAGCAACATGCTATATTCTTCAATACAAGTAAGAAATATTACTGGAAGATTGCCCCTAATGTAAAATACTTTAATGTGAGACCTAGAAATACCATACTAAAATGGACAGGTTGTAGAAATCACTTCAATTTCTTGCAAATGCTTCTGAAGCCAGATTTTTTAAGGAGAAATTCTAACCAATAGCAATATTATGATGCCTATTTTTGATATACATATTCTCATAAGGGAATGCAAGGATGAGATTATGGTAATAATATTAATTTGAAAAGTTTGTGTTATCACAACATGATTTAGTATCCACGTAACAAAACTTCCTTTCCATTTGTAAATCCTTTAAAAAAGAGAAGAGAATATTTTTATAGAATCCATTATTTCTAACTGCTTATAATACTAGACATAATTTTCATTTTTTTTTTAATATAAAATGCTAGGCATCTATCATCTTTAAAAGTATTGTTTCATTTTATATTTCTTGCATGAGTTCATACATAAAATATGAATTTATCTATTTCGATTCTTATTCTGTAATACTTATTTCAGAAATTAACAATATAAATTCTTAACAATTATGTGCTAAAATATATTTATTTATATTAGTTATTGATTATATCAATAAGTAATATATTTTATCACATAATTGTTAAGATTTATTAATTAGAATTTTCAAATTTAAATAATTATGTTCATAATTTTGCATATTTTAACCTGCAAAATATAACTATTCAGTTTACAATGTTTCAAATTTAAAAAGTTGCAAGTTATTTTTTCTTTTTCATCACTTTCCATATTTTGAGAAAATGTTTACTAGAATATGTAAAAAAAAAAAGTTAATAAATCTAGAGATATTCAAATTATATAATTTTAAGTAATTTAATGTATCGACTTAGGTTTAACATTAAAAAAATGTATTAATAACTATTTTAATTTGTAAATAATAAACAATGGATTTATTTTAAATATTATTTATATTCATACTTTTGCAGCATTTTTAATAACATACAATTATTGAAAAACACTATTTCAAAGTTAATAAATCATTAAATTACTTTTCTATCATTTCTAATTTTATGGCATCTTATGTTAATGCATGTATATAATGAGAATGTGTTGATTGTGTTTTCGTTAAATTTCATGATGAAATAATCCAGACTTCAGCATCATCAACAATTTTTTTTTTATTAGAATCATAAGCAGAAGTTATTTTTATTTGAATTTAAACAATATATTTAACTATAAAGCAACATACAATGGGTGCATCTTTTAAATTAAAAAAAGCAAAAGACAATGCTTTACATTTGTAAACAAGTAAAAAAGATAGAACATTTTCAATTATTTCTGAACCTTAATAAGACAAAAACTGAAACATTAAACCAAAATTAGTGCAATCTGCAGATTAAATAAAAAAAGAGCTAAAAATCATAAATTAACTGCCATCTTGTTTTTAATTTCAAGCAGACTATCAATCAATTATAATTTGTTAAAAATGAGTCGAATAGATGCTTGTGAAGCATCATTCTCTGAAACACCCTATTGGAAGAGTCAGCAACCTGGCAGTGTTTCCGAACCAACTAATTCCCAAAACCAGTCAACTACCATTCCTGGTGAAACCTTGGTAAGACATTTTAACATTAAACCCTATATCTCCAGGCATTTTTATTTATATAAGAGTCAATACTGAATAGATGTCAGGTAAATTCCCCATAATATTAATTATGTACCACTCAAATATAAATATATTTCATACCTCACAAAAATGTTCAAATGCAAATAGCAATCAAGATCCTATCAACACAAAAAATTTTGCCTTCATGCTAAATTTGAAGTGTTTATTTTCATGTTTTATTATAATTTTTTTTAAAGAGAACAATCCCTTCTCACATAAGGTCATTATTTATTGAGTGAATAATTTACACTTGTGCTGAACTGATCATGTGGCACCACATGTTAATGCATCTAGAATTGGGTGCGGCTTGATGGCCAATGGGCTAGAGCTCTGGCCGTTGCTACCACAGGCTTCAGGTTCGAATCCTGATGGTGACATGGATGTTTGTTAGTGGTTTGGAATCCACGTTAAACTGTAGGTCCCGGTGCAAAAAAATGACCGTAGAGCGACAAACCAAAACAATTTAGAATACAGAATGGTATATTTATGCCAGTTTATGGATAACAAGACATGAACACTTACGACATACAAGAATTTTGTAATTTGAAAATTAACTTTTCAGACTAGCACAAATTGTTCATTAAAGTTTTGATATTGCCAAATATTAACTCTTCATTTATTTTGCATTAAGATAAGGGGTTTAAATGTTTCAGAAATGCTCCATCACTTAATAAAATTATAATTTTTATAAACGAATCTAAAATAAAGATTTTTGTATCACAAAATAATGAAACAAATTTTCAAAATAATGAAACAATTTTCCATTAATGAAATAAGCCACATTTAAATAACTCATACAATAATTAATAACAAGGCTTCACATACACATATTTCTTTTAAAGTGGTGCTTTCATCCAATTGGTTTGCAAAAAAATAGTGAATAGGTGTTCAAAGGTAATAATTTTTCAGCTACAAATATATTAAACAAAATGTTGAAATATATAGAAAGAATGGGGGCTGTGCATTTATAAACATATACTTAAAATATTTAATCCAACTAATTTTTACAAACTGCAATAATCAAAATTGCATAATTATAATTTATATTTATGTGCCTATTTGTTAGATGTAAAAGAAAAATTTTATCATATGAAATAGTTTCCAACATGTATGACTATTTAGTCATATAATAATAACAATTCTTATACTCTTGTCATAAACAACCTTGATAAGTGCAGTTATTTAAAAAGTGCAGTATTAATACATGTGAGAGAACAGGATTGTAAATTAACTGCAACATATTCATAAAGAAGTTGAAGCATGCAGAAGTTGAAGCATTCAATATAAGTATGAATATTGTTTTAAATTAATTATTGTAAAATTTATGCTCATTAAGCATCAGCATTTAAAACAAAGTATTGGATGAGTCAGCAACCTGGCAGTGTTTTCATAACAATTCAACCACAAAAAAAAATCCCATTCTGTTTACCATTCTTGGTGAAACCTTATGATAACCTTTAATTCTAAATTGTTTTAATTACATTACTTTTTATCTTTCTAATTTAATCATTCAAATAAATATATTGAAATCCAAACTTGCAATGAACAAATTTTTCATTTCACAATTTAAATAATAAGTAAGTAAGAATGAAAAAGAAAAACTTCTGACTTCACTTTAAAGGAAAAAATTTTGTTAATGAAATAGTATTAGAATAAATTATTACAGACAAAAAACATTTTGTATTTCCTATTATGATAATGCTCTGTAATTTAAAAATTATAAAATTAATATATATTATACTGTCAATGCTATTAATTATAAGGCTTCACGTACACTTTTGCGATTTGAAATGGGTGCTTCCTACTAACCATTTAGAATGTATAAAAGTGTTGATACTCTAAAGGCATTTATGACCCATTCATAACAAATCTGGTGGATTAATAGCTGTGAAACAAATTTTGTTTCTGTCATGGTGGTTATAATTTGACAAAGTATGGCAATATTTTATCATTTCTTCCTCGTTATAAAACAAAACACTCATTAAAAGAATAAAAAAAAAAAAAAAAAAAGAAAAAAAGTTACTTGGGAAAAATGCACATTTTTTTAATTCATGAAAATAAACAAAACCAAATTCATACATTTATGTGCATATTTTTTCAAACAAAATTTTAAATTATATATATTAAATGTAGATGACAATAATACTTTAATTACATAGTTAAAATAATGAATAAGCAACATTACAATAATAACATAATTGATAGGCAGCATTCTACTTTCAAAAGCAAATGTGCTTAATACATCTAATACAAAGTGAGAAATCCTGTTTAGAATATTCTCGTCACCAGGGGTCATAGCGATTATGTAATTGAACTCTACTTCATTTGGTAGAGTTAATTATCGTTATTCACACAAATACTCAATAACTACTTAAAACATTACAAGTAAAGATATATAAGGTAAAGAGATAAACAGCACACTATAGTAAACATTCACATACACAAGCAAGAAAATTATTGCGACACTACATAACACACTTAGGAAGAACTGCTGCTATAATCAAAATAAAAACTATTTAAACAAGTTAAATGGTACTCCAAAGATAAAAGTGTTGCATTTATCACTAATTCTAATTTTATTTCTGACTTAATGCTTTTAAAAAGATTTTAAAAATCGAATTTTACTGAGCTTTTATAATTGAATATGAAAACACATCCTAACATAATGAAAAGTTAAAATCTTGAAAATCATGACAGTTGTAAAGAAATTTGCATGAACATTTCACACTATTTAAAATTTTTTTATAAGTAATCTTATTTATATTTTACAAACAAACAAAAAATAACACATTAAAAACTCATGACATGGAATTATGAAGACAACCCAAAATTCTTTTATAAGTCAAGTTTCCAAACATTAGTTCTTTTTACTGATAAATGGTCAGGTGGCATCATAAATTTAAAATTGTCAGCTGCCATAAAGAAAACAGAGAATTAAATATTAATAAACAAAAATTAATAAAACTTCAAATAAAATTTAAATGTGTAACATTTATGCCCTTCAGTTTCCAATGTATCATCAATTCCTGAAAAATATTTTAAGATTCCATAATATAAAATATTAATTTTAATTAATATCTAAAAATTACATTCACTTGTCAATTAGGAAGAAGATATTACTGATAAAATCAATTCTTGGCCCTTTCTTACATAATAAATTTCTATATTTTAATACAAGCAATAGGGGAAAAGTAATTTATAACTTTTATCTTTAAAAAACAGTAAGAATTGAATAAAATTAAAATGAAAGTATTAATTAAAAAATATGTTCAATCATTACACACTCAATCAGCATTATTCATCTAAATCAGAGGTCTTCAAACATTCCAGCCTTAGGACCACATTGTTTACTCCAGTAAGTACCAAGGGCCAAAACCGTTTTCATTTTTTGCCATTATCTATTATTTCTAGACTAGTCACCGAGAACGCGCTCTGAGCGAGCATACGCTTGCTAAATTGGAGTTTAGAGAGTTATAAGAAGTCTACCACTGATGCAATTTGATAATTTACATAAATTTGCTCGTGGGCTCTGTTTTTGGAGCTACTTACTTGTGTGAGAAAACATTCTCCAAAATGAAGTACGCAAAGAATGTTTACAGATCTAAGTTAACCGATGAGCATCTTAAATCTCTTTTAATAATTGGTACAAGTAAAATTTATCCACAACTACACCCCTTTTTACCCCAACATAACTACCGCGGGATGTTTACTAGTTTATAATGTTAGTGGGATTCATTTCAATTATTCATTAGTTGTTATGCTTAAGTTAAATTTCCTGTGTATTATGCATGTCATTAAGCTTTACCTAGCAAGTAAATAAAACCGAGTTATTATCATTCTGTGTTTTTTTATCCAACTTATTACAGCATCAATAAGCTAATCGCTATTGCGGGCCGGATTGATGACACAGGCGGGCTGGATTTGGCCCGCGGGCTGTAGTTTGGAGACCCCTGATCTAAATTATATATATAATTATGCCACTAGAACTGTGTTAGCTAGATCAGTTTATCACCAAAAATAAAATGTTGACAAGTTAACATCAAGAATTTCATGTTATGGTGCAGAAGTATATTATATGGTGTACCTGGCATCTTGAAATTCATGGCTTTTATAAGCTTCACAGCAATAAAAAAATATATAAATAAATAATAAAAAACACTTTCATCTGTGATGTTTTCAATTTCAAAATATTGATGTTTTAGCTTAAAAAAATTATTCAGAAAAATTAAAAAAATTGTCACAAATAGCTGAAAACCAATTGTGGCAAAAGAAAAAGTTATTGTTAATAAATTAATAAATTGTTAATAAAATTTCATATATTCCTCTTGTTAATAAATTTTCATATTATTAATTTTATTCTATTTTAGCGCACATATTGTATTATTTTAAAATGCATTGAAACTTTGCTAGATAATTCACAGTAAAAAGCATGACTTCAATAAAAAGAATATCCTGAAAAATACTTTAAATTAAACGAGAAATGGGTCTATGCATGGTGCATGGGTCTTAACAGAAAAAAATTAATATTGCTTATAAGTATATAAACATTCAGTCAGTAGTTTGTGACAGAAATTATTATCGATTAAATAATATAATAAATGCATTTTGGACTTATCACGTTCAAGAACATTTAGATATAATTATGCTTATGATCATTATTCATAAAATTGGTAATGGTAATTAAAAAAAAAAAATCATTACTTTCATTATGAGTACTTTTATATCAACAGAGACAAATTTAAAAAATTCCATTCTCTCCATAGAAAATAAAGTGTTATTTTTATTATTTCTTAAATATCATAGGTTTATAATGAATTTAAATTTTTAAAACAAAGTAAATATATGACTGTAGTTCTCAACTAAATGTTTCATAATGTAAAATGATTTAAAGCCTTTTGAATAACCTATAAACGTAATTCACATGTACAAAAACATGCCATTTCTGCATATATGTACATGTATGAAATTTTCAATGAGTGAATATTTATGATTCTACAAATATTTGGCACATCATTTTTTGCAATAATCAATTCATTTAAATTCTCTCAGAAAAGCATATCAACACATCTATATTAAGAAAATACATTTAATTACAAAACATAATTACTTTTATATCCCATTTTATAGAATAAGCAGAGAAATGTAAACATTTTCTGGAGATATAACCTAGTTTTAATTTTAAAAATATATGCAATTAATGTTTATATATTAAAAACTACTTTAAAATGTATCTTAAGTTTTAAATATTAATTTACGACAATATTGTACATGAAAATAAAGAAATCAGGGCAGATGGAATGTGTTAAGAAGGTTCAAGGGGACTGATTCAAGAAGGATGGGAGGAGGGGGTTTACAAAACAGTAAACAAATAAAATTATAAAAAGTTATTTATGTTTAGGGGCCTGAATGGCTAGCCCTCTGGTGTTCGATACCGGCAGTGCAGTGCATGTGTGTAGTGCTTTAAACTGTAGGCCCCAGTTTAACATGACTGTAGAGTGTTGGGAGTAGGGCTGACAACCCTACCCTGTAAAAAAAGAAGACATCTCATGTTTCAAAATCTGCCAGTATGTAGACAGCCTTGCCCCACCACAGGGCTGTTGCGCCAATGATGATGGATGATTTATGTTTAACAATCTCACTAGATCAATTGGAAAATTAGTCAGTTATGGCAACAGAGGCAGTATTTTAAATATTAATGATATTGCATGTAAGTTTAGCATCGTAATTGGTCAGAAAGTTAATTTATAATTATAAGATTGGCATTTTTTTTGGGGAGGGGGGGAGTGGAAACTTTAATTAAATTATATATATAAAGCCATTAAAATACATATAAAATCAAGTACAAATAAAAATTTGGTGGGAAAGAGGCAAGAATTATTGTTTTGATCTAGGGTACCGATGAACCTTCCTTTGGCACAGATAGTAATTAATAAAATAAATTTTTAAATATTTACCATTAAAAAAAGAAAAAAGATATTGGTGATTGAACTATGACAAAGCATAATTCTTAGGTAGTTAATTTTTTCCTCTCCTTCTTGTACCTGTAAAATATAATTAATACATAATTCCAAAATTAAATTAAACAACTGAAATTTTGACAATGTTCAACATAAATAAATATGCCTATAAAAATTTCATTTTTTTAGTTACAATTATTTGTTTATTCTAGCATTTTTGTATTGAATATTCAAAAATAAAAAACAATAAATTCAGTTTTTCATTCCGCATGAAAATTCAAAGAATTAGAATATAATATAAAATAAAACAAAAAACTTGTAAAAAAGTTATTAATAAAATTTATTAATGTTTGTTCATGAAGTTTAATCTCATATTTTATTTTGTAAAAACTCAAACAACCTTTAAAAATAATTATTATTATTACAGTTATTTTTTTTTTTTTTCAAATTCTTAGAACTAACAAAATTAGCATTATATATATACATTTTTTTTAGGAACTGCATAATTCAAAATATGTAATGACAATTTAAGATAATGATTATTTATAGTAAACAATATTATTGCTAAGCATGCATAGCTTTAAAAATAATGGAAACGATTTTTTTGTGTGTGTGTGTGTTTTTTTTTTTTTTTTTCGAATTAAAAACTTTCGATTTTGTTTTATTTTTAATAAAGGATCTGATGAAAAATTTTACTTAAAAATAAATTAAATTAAAAAAAAATATATTAATATTATACTAGCATCAAACATTAATTTTATTGAAATTTCTAATCCGAGGGAATAATAATTGTAACAAATTCCGAGGGAATTTTAATTTTAAAAAAGCTAGAAAATTAAGCTATTTGATTCTTTTAAAAACGAAAGCCGTTTTCACTGTCAAAATTCTTATTTCATTCTTTTTTATTTAGTTTTTAGCATAAAAAACTAATTACAAGGAAAAATTTTAATTTTAAAATGATTTAAAAAAGGCTGGTAAATTAAGCTATTTGATTCTTTTAAAAACGAAACCGTTTTCATTGTCAAAATTCTTATTTCATTCGTTTTTAACATAAAAAAATATTTTATAGTTTATTTATTTATTTTTTCATTTAACATTCCAGAAGCTAAAAGAAATTTGTAAGAAAGTAAAAATGGCCGTTAGAAAATCGACAGGGTTGACCTAAAAAAGACTCAGATGCTTCTTACCATTCCAGTCCAGAATCTCCACCCACACTACTTGACATCTAATTTACAGAATATTTTTTATTTAAATTATTCATCTTTTCCAAGTTAATTTGTAATAAAAACTGTTGAATGGATTGCTTTCATTGACAGACTACTACAGTAATGAATTCAAACGGTAAAGACAGTGACACTTTAGTTAGTTAATGAAATGGAATCAAATTATTTAAATGAATTAGCTTACCAACAATCCCGAGACATGTTCTTGTTTGGACGGGCTGTCTCCTCCGTCAAATGATAATGGACGCAAACTGAAACCTGACAAGAACAGTGTCGACGACCTTGTACCGTTGCAGCAGACGAAGTAGTGAGGAATGTACCGGTTTCGCTAGACCTTTTCGCGGGGAGGGAGGATGAGAAAAAGGCGGGACTGTGCATTTATCCGGGACCTGCGCGCCGTCATGCTTTACCATCAACGGTGCAGCTATAGATCCACAGACTACGTCTACCATTAGTCTACGGTCTAGCTTTTTCATCAGATAATTTTCTTGAAAATTTATGTGTTTTGACGCGAATTTATACACGGAAGTGAAATCACGGATTAAAAAATAACCCGACAGTTATATTTTTCTTAATTTTTAATTTTTTTTTCTTTTTCTTTTCATTTAAATTGAACTGTCCACTCAATTCTATATCATCATTTTCGCTGTCTTGAATCTATTTCCGGGTTTATAAAGGAGAAAATATTTTATTTTTCAAATCGTTAGGGAATATTTTAAGGTACCTCAATATTGATTTATTAATAAAATAATTATATGGAATTGCTGATGATCATTTTCAGGAAAGAATCTTTCTAAAATTTATTTATTCATCATTACTTATTGCAGATAAAATTTTGTATAAGAAATCAAATTCGAATATAACAAACAGAAATAACTGAACATAATAATCTGTTACGAAATATAACGTTTAAATAAACAAATTATCATTGATTATTATATCATTTGAAATTATCATTGAACAAATTATCATTTGATTTTATGTGATGTGACTAATCCTCAATGTCCAGCAGTGCGGGACGGACATCCCATGAGTGATTTACTCATGAGTAGAGGGAAAGGGGGAAGCTTCTGTAGTGATGGAGCACCCGTAGGTAGAAGTCTGACTTTTGCTCCGTGACGCTCTTACAGTCATATGAGACCGGGACCTACGGCTTAAAGTGGATTCCGAACCACTACAAACATCCATGGCACCACCGGGACTCGAACCCGAAACCTGTGGTACCGAGCGCCAGAGCGCTAGCCACTCGACCATTCAGGTCCATTTGATTTTATATATGTATCAATTAAGATTTTTAGAATGGTAAATAATTTAATATTTTCGGATTCGGCATTTTCTCTTTCTCTCTCTCTTTCTATATATGAATATCTATATATACACGATTTTTTAAATATAATATTTTTCTTTCTTGATGCAAAATGCCATGATAATTCCTTGTCAATTGTATGTACAGCTGGAATAAAAATCTGATAAATTTAATATATTTTTTTTTTCTAAAATCCATTTGTTAAGGAAGAAATAAAAAAAAATCGTATCAGTATTACATAATTTACAGAAGATTTGGAAAAGAAAATATTTAACTCAAATAATTTTCAATTTGATATTGTTATTTAGGCCAGGGATGGCTAACCCAAATGATCTTGCGGGCCACTTTGGAAATGCATCCTAATTCCGCGGCCGGCATATAAAATTATATATCCCCCTATTAGATTTAGAACCACTATAGAAATTTTTTTGGAGTGAAAAATTGAAACGTAATGAGTTATTTTTGTGTGTGTTTACTATTATTCTTACGTGTAAAGATCGATAGTATATTAATAATAAACGCACATTGTACAGAAATATACAACACTAATAATGAAATATAAAAAATATATAAATATAAACGAAATAAAAAAATGAAATAATTAAAAAATATTTATTTTACTAGTGCGATGTTTGTTTCTCCACTCTTTCACTTAGCTTTTGCAATTCGATCTCAATTTGGGTATTTACTCATCGTAATGGGTGTTGCGTCCTTATGTTTGAGCGTGTTTTGTGTTTGGTCAATTTCATTTTAGAAAAAAAACGATTCGCAGGTGTAAGTTGAACCAATACCGCTAGCAACTTCAACTAAGAGTCTGGTTTGCTCTGCTATCAACAATCAGCTGTGCCTATCAAGGAAGGATCACTAAGGTCACTTAAAAATGATTTACAGTTTATTTATGCGTCAATGAGGTCACTTAAAAGTGACTCAGTGACGCATAAATAAACTCATATATAAAACAGGCAATATCTGACATATATTCGCAAGAATATTATTTAAGAATCAAAGTTAATTTTTTCTCATAATATAGACCGTTAAGTTTTGAATATATACATGCACACATAATGTATTTTTATTTTTTATTTTTAATACATTGGTGTTCACTACTTTGGCCATTATAAAATAAATATATTTTGTAAAAGTGTGATAAATCTCAAGAGCCGGAAATATATTCAAAGTGGGCCGCGGGTTGGCCACCCCTGATTTAGGCTAATTATTAAATTTCTACTTAATTTTGGTGTAAATATTTTTTTCAAATATTATTAATTAAATTAATAATAATTAATTAGTTTTCGCTATCTGCCAGGTCTAGCCGACCCTGGAATCGCTCCCATGGAGGCAGATAAAAATATGTGCTAGATTATAAAATCATTTTGGTTTAAAAAATAATTTTAAGTCATTCTGTGACAGTAAAATAACAAATAAATAAATAAATAAAAATGATTAATTATACGATTAATTATTAATAAAGTCAACGGATTGATCTAGGGTTAATAATCATGTCTTCAAACTAAATATTTTTGGTGTTTTATCCTTTACATAAAAATTGTCTCAATTATCAATTTTTATTTATTTATTTTCAGAAATAAGTCGCGAAATTAAATCCTTCAACTTCAACGCTAGCTTCTGAAATATAGTACTTGATGGAGTTTTGTACCTGATAGGGCTAACACTGTGTTCAGATTTTTTTATATTTTTTTTTCTTCTTTTTAACATTGCTAACATCTTATCATGTATTTATATATGCACCGAACAATCCACCGACGAGGGTTGAAGTGAGGAGATTGCCTCTGGGGAAGACATTTAGAGACAAATGTCCTGCATTTGCGGGCCGTTTAGGGGAAAAAAACAAAAAAAAACAAGAGAAATTCTAACAAGGCATACTGATTGTCGATAAAGGACACTTTACTCATGTCGCCGCCGGATATAGATAAGGACGTACATGTGAGGTAAATATACTTCTAAAACATCCGCATAATCAGAATATTAAAAATCACATTTATAAATTAAACATCAATTATGAAAGGTAAAAATAATAAGCTTTTAAAAATTTTGATTAAAAAAGAAAAGTTCACAAAAATAATAAAAATATTTAATTTAAATTAAAGTTAAACAGGTACAATTAGGAGTCCGAATTTCGTATAATCGACGTCGAGTCTCCTCGTTTCCAAAAGCAGTGATTACAAAGACCGCCCTGAGTGGAATCGAACTCGAGTATTCATGCCTTCCATTTACGCACATTATCACTTGGCTACGATTCGAATGTGTCCAGTTTTGAGCGGATCATAAAAACAAAAATAAAATTTAATCGGCTGGACAGATATGTAAGTTACTCATAAAATATAGAATTTAATGTAAGAACAAAACACATAAAAGCAATCTAAGAACAAACAAAGAAAGAAAACGCATCAATAAATTCTATTTTCGGGTGATAAATTACACTCAAGAGCCAAAACATTATGACCACCTGTCAATAACGAGTTGGCCCACTTTTGGCGCGTAACACAGCTTCAACCCGCCTTGGCATGGATTAATACCACCACTTAATACCAGTTAAATGCCCCTTCCACCTGATCACGCGCCTTCCACGTCATCCAGGCGAGTTCATTGCAAAATGTAGGGGTGGTCATAATGTTTTGGCTCTTGAGTGTATGTTCATCTGTTGTCCTTCAAAATTGAAAACTGATAAATAAGTAAATACATACATTAAAATAAATAAAAAAAAACTATAGAATTTTAAACGATTATTTAAAAAAGCAAGTGAAAGAAATTTAATAAAAATAAACAATATATAGAATTCCAAACAATTTTATAAAATCACGTAAAAGAAATTAAACAAAAAAAACCATTATAAAATTCCAAACGGTTTTATAAAAACGCAAGTGAAAGAAATTTTAAAAAATATAAAAATATAGAATTACTAACAATTTTATAAAAAAGCAAGTGAAAGAAATTTTTAAAAAATTCAAAAATATAGAATTTCAAACGATTTTATGAAATCACATGAAAGAAATTAAAAAAAAAAATTAGAATTCCATATTTTATAATAAAGCAAGTGAAAGAAATTTAAGAAAAATAAAAAAATATGCAGAATTCTAAACAATTTTAGAATAAAGGAAGTGAAAGAAATTTAATAAAAAGACACATGAAAGTAATTTAAATAAAAAAAGAATAGCAGATGAAAGAAATTTTTAAAAATAAATAAATAAACTAGTAAGAAAAGTTGAAAGTGGTCCAGGACATCGCTGACTTACTCTCCCCATAACAATACCCAAATATTTTATGATTAAAAATCTATTCGCTACAATTAGAATTTAACTCGGAAGGTATGTAGGTCCGACTCTTGTGAATTCGAGTGGGTGAAATATCGCTCTGCTTGAAGTCACTTTTTTTATCCGCATAATAAGTTTCACGACCTGCAAAATAACTGCCACTTGCTCACTCACTGAGTAAGATAACTGGACTTGTTTTTCGATTCCCAACAAGCACAAATGAACGCTCGACATGGTGTTTCAAGTGTGGATCTGGCTTATCACGATGCCTCAGCATGCACACTTACACAAACCCTTGAAAATTATCAAATATATATTTAATTTCTTTACATATAATAAGTAATATAGGCAAAAGTTATGCTACATTAATTTAATATATGTTTTAGTAATTGATTCAACCCGACTCATGACTCAGTGGCAACGCGCCGTTGGTGAGCATTAGAGCTGAGTTTCCTTCCACTTGCTGTAGACACTGTTTCAAAAAACGTGGAGACTCGATGGCGTTGTGATGTTCAGCATCTTGCCTCGTTAATCGGATTTCCTGGTGGGAGTTTTCCGGGTTTTTCTTTCATACGGTACTCAGATGCGCGGTAGTTCCTCCTAAAAAGATCCTCCCGGCTATTCCATTCTTCTTCAGCGACACGGAGCCAAGTCAGACTTCTACCTACGGGTGTTCCATCACACCAGACGTTGCTCCCTCCTTCCATGAAACCACATAGTGTTTTTAGACTTGGTCTAGATCACGGATGGGCAAACTACGGCCCGTGGATAGAATTTTAATTTGCCGGTCGGAGGCAAATTAAAAGAAATATATATTTATACGTTATATATCCATCTCCTTTTCTACTTTGATTAAATGTTAATTTTCTTCTTCCTTTTTTTCAAAGGACTGATGACCTTTGAAAAAAAGGACTTTAACTTTCTTTATTTTTGTTCTACAAAACATAAATCGACGGAAATAGCAAGCACAGACAGCTTTCAATCGGTAGTCTTAAAAGCGGAAGTTCTTTGTTAGTTATAGCTGTAGATTGGCGCCAATAAGCGTTATCTCTTTCTCGGGGAGCAGACATATGGGAATCCAATATAGGTGAATTAGACCTCACATGTGGCAGACTGCGCATTTTAAGCTCCAGCCAGTGGCTTTTTTTTTTTGGCACGAGTTCAAATATTATTGATTGCATCATTTACCGAGGTTAAATTCAATACCCTCAGTAAATAAAGAGAAGCTTAAGAATTATGAAGATGGCTTGAAAAAAAGACGCAAATTTCAAGATTTCAGTGCCATTCAAACAAAATTGGATATTTTTACTATGCCTTTCAACGTAAATTGTGAAGCAGTGAGGTCAGATTTGCTGGTTGAATTAATTGAGTTGCAATCTAAAAACCATTTCAAGCAGTTGTTTCTAAATATGCCAAAGTTTTACAAATCATTATCGAAAGTAAGTTTCCCAAATTTAATATCTCACATCCAGAAAATTAGTGCTGTGTTTGTTCCATCTTATATATGTGAACAAGTGTTTTCAACTATGAACTTTAGAAAGAATTATTTCAGAAGTAGACTGACAGACGAGCATGTAGCCTCGTTCCCTAGAATCAGTACATCTCACTTCGAACCTCAATATAAAGAACATTAAAAAAGGAAATCGCAATTTTATTCATCTCATTAAGATATCTAAATTGCAATACTTGTATTTTTTTTTTTTTTTTTTAATTTTAGAAAAATTTATCTTGGCCTGCAAAACATTTTTTTTTTTTTTTTTCGATTTCTGGCTTGCGACCGAATACGTTTACCCATCCCTGGTGTAGATGTTGCTGTCTACCAAGTGGAATAAGAAACAACAACAGTTATTTTATTCGATTTTATAATAACCAAGAACAAAAGCGATTAATAATCATCAATTTTTTTTTTATATCCATGCCTAAAAAAAAATTTTTTTTGTTTTCGAATAAATATTTTCTAAATAGACTTTTCATTTTATAGCAACAAACGCATCTACTTTATTGATCCCGAGAATAACTACCTCGCATTTGAGAGTTGTGTCGAAGAAAATACGGTAAACTCCCACTACACAATCTGACCGTCTGAGTCGATACGTGACATTATACACACTTTGTCACAATCACCGCCAGTTTCCGGAAGCAGTGATTTCAACGGATGGACGCGGCCTGGTGGCTATCGCTCTGGTCTTTGGTATCACAAGCTTCAGATTCGAATCTTGGCTGTGGCATGGATGTTTGTAGTGGTTCGGAATTCGCTTTAAACTGTAGGTCCCGGTCTGTTTGGCTTTCGTGCGCACAAGATGACCGTAGAGTGACAAACCAAACCAATCAACGGATAGACCGTATGCCCGCAGTCAAGGCGTATTAATAAACAAAATGGACAACAGCTATATGACGGTAGTATTAACCAGTAGGAAGTAAATGATTCTGTTATAATAAAGATGACGTTAATGTTGCTGTTATTTTAATGCAGCTGGCTATAAGGAGACAGTTAATCTTTGTGCCATAAGCAAGGGCTGCACCGCTGTTACTCATTTAGCACTAGCCAGGGGGCACGTGTAGCTTGAAGATGTATTATGGACGCGAGTAGCACTACCGCCACAACGCTCTACGATCTTATTAGACCGGGACCTACGGTTTAAAGTAGATTTCGAATCACTACAAGCATTCATGGCACCGCCGGGACTCGAACTCGAAACCTGTGGTACTGAGAGCCAGAGTGGCCATCAGGCCCCGAGGACGTTAATGTAATTAATCTCATTTCATCACTGTTAAACCAAACCGAAGTATTCACAGTGTTTGGTTATAAACACAAAATAATGTATGATTCAGATAAACATTTTAAAAAGGAAAGCCTTCATTATATATGACATTTAACCATTTTTCTAGCAATTTTTTATTACACCCGGGAAGAATTTTTTTGTTTGCGCAGCAAAATTTCCATTCTCCTGTTAATTACGGAATGGTAATTTGATTTACAAGTGCAGTTCACTCCATAGTCAGAGATTTTTAGACTTCTCGAGTCTACGACGAATCTAATAGCCTGTTCTGCAGCAGACCTTAATTATCACACGGCGTGATTCACGAAACCACATTTTGAAAACAGTCAGTTTCCTTCACTTCTCATTGGAGTCGTCACTTTCTCAGACCATGGTCTATCACCCATCCCTATGCAACAACTGATCACGTAGTCCATATCCCGTCCGTAATTATTTAGACCTGAGAAGGTCGCACAGAACAATCGCTAATTTCACGAGGTCTCTATTATCCATGACACTTATCTATTGTCATATTTGAGTGACAGGTTATTCTCATAAGTACAAAACACTAATTGCATGTAATATAAATATCCACAGCACTGCTTATCTGCTGTCAGATTTGAGTGATAGGTTGTTATTATGTACTTTTCAAATAATATGCATTCCTCTCTCCGGGAACGAAATCCTATATCTCTTCTCGTGGAAAAAATGCTACACCACCCATTTCATATCCCACCAAATGCAAAGCAAACTTTTCTTTGCATGCAATCCTAGCTTTGCTGTGGCTTACCCATTGTCTTTTTCGAGTAAAGTTTACATAAATTATCCACTTTTCATCTCCAGTCACTGTATGCTTTTAAAAAGGGCCAATTTCATTTCTTGTGATTACTCATATCCAAACATTTACTCACTGCTGGCGGCTCAAGCTGATATTCAAACACCTTTCATATAATTTTTAGATGTTCTACTACTGTAATTGGTTGTACTTAATAACTTACTCGATAAAAGTTAAGATAAGAGAAATTAAATTATTTGAAGACATCAACGACGAAGTTGAAAGGAAAATTAGTGCACAATTTTAATGATATTGAATGCATTTAAAACCATTCATGGGCAATTCCATGCAATGTGCAGAACAATGGAGAAAACGAATCATTAGACGAATATTTCTAACGATGAAACAGCCATGGCGTAACTGTAATTATGGGCGATAATGGTTTGATGCAGCACGTAATAAAATGAATTCACAATTCGGCTCTCAGTAACACTATTTTTTACTCTCTAAGAGTAAACAAGTAATATAAAAAAAAATTTTTAAGTCAATTCCTACTTTTTTTTTTTTTACTGTATTGCAGAAATCCTTTATAAATAATTTTCATTCATTTTTTAAGTTTATCTTGCGCCCTCTATTGGTAGATACATGCAACTTAAATCTAAAAAAAAAAAAACTAAAATTAATGAATTAAATTTAACTACTGAATTAATATTTGAAAAACTGTATTAACATCAGGTGTCATCCACTACAAGTTCAGAAAAGATGCATTCGAACTTGAGTGGATGAATAAAAAGTGTTTTGTTAACGATTGAAAAGTTGAACAAGATATATGTAGGGAGAGTGTGAGCTAATAGAAGGAATTGAAAAAAAGAGATCAAAATTGAATTTGAGAATTTATGTCGATTTAAATTTAGGTAATCTACACCTTAACTCTGGTCAGCCCATCTTTTCTACAGCCATGTCTGAATCTGAGCGGCGCACAGAAAATCGGCTTTCTGCGTTCTGGATGCTGGCTCAAAAAGCTGCGTCCATATCCGAAATACTTGGTCGAAATTTCGCTTGTTGCAGTTTCATCTCGAAACACAAAGCCCTTTATCTTCCAGTAAAGCAGCGTCCAGACGAGAGAACGAGTAGTAATCGCTCCGAGAGTCTCCGTCTGATCGCGAGAAATAAGTCCCATTATCTCCGCTGCGAGTGACAGATGGTCTAAAATGGCACCGACGAGAAATCCCTTTGATGTGCGGGGAAATTCGCCTCTGGTTGGAGCGAAACGAGACAGCTGATGCATTCGGAGAATTCCGTTCACACTGACTTGTATTAAATATTTAGGGCCTGATGGCTGAGTGACTAGCACTCTGCCACTCGGTTTCACAGGTTCCAGATTCCAGTCCCGACGGGGCAATGGATGTTTGTAGGGGTTCGGAATGCACTTTAAACAGTAGGTCCCGGTCTAATATGATTGTAGAGCGTAGGGCTGACAAACTACCATATAAAAAGAAAACATCTCCCGTCTCGAAATCTGCCAGTAGGCAGGCGACCGTGGCCCACCATGGGGCTGTTGCTCCACTGATGATGACGATGCATTTTCTGGCCTGATGGCCGAGTGACTAGCGCTCTGAAGCTCGGAAAACATAGGTTTCGGGTTCGAATCCAGGCGGTGCCATGTATATTTGTAGTGGTTCGGAATCCACTTTAAACCGTAGGTCCCGGTCTCATATGACAGTAGCGCGTCACAGACCAAATTCAGACTTCTTCCCACCCACTTCATTCCCAAACTGTAAAGGAGCAACTCAGCTCTAGGCACAGTGATGTGGTGTAGTAATAGTTCACACTGAGGCAAACTGGTTTATAATTGGTTCGACAAGTACTACTCGTTCTCTCCTCTGGACGCGCCTCCATTTGCATTGTGACTCGAGAACGCAAGTTCTGAGAGCTGCATATTAAAAACCGGTTTGCTTCAGTTAGGACGGAAATCGTGAAACACTCAGAATCAAAGAATTTACAATCTTACGAAAGATTCGCTCGTAAGGAAAGATAATGAGACTGGCTTTTAGAATTTAAACCCAATAACAATTCGACCAAAATTTGACTCGCTTTGAGTCAGTGCTATCGTAAGTCATTTGAAATGTGGCAAGCACTGACACCAGGCCGAGTTGTAATTCTTCCTCCCCCATTCAAGAGTTAATAAGCGAAACCGCATATGTCTTGTTTCCCACCCAAACTGCAGTAAACAGGTTTGATACACGACGCTCAAAACTTTCGCTCGCTAATGTAGACCTTAAGGTAAATCGGGGTGGTTTGATTTGTCGCTCTACGGTCATTTTGTGCACACGAGAGCTAAAGAGACTGGGACTAAAATTTAAAGTGGATTACAAACCACTCACAAACAGCCATGTCACCGCCAAGATTCGAACCTGAAGCCTGTGGTACCAAAGGCCAGAGCGCTAGCCACTTGACAACCAGGCCGCTGGTAAATGGGGTTGGATGAAATATCACTCCGCTTGGTATCCCGCATCAAATGATTTTGTAAATCATTGATGCCAAGCCTGCCAAATGACGACCGATAGCTCGCTCGCAGGTGAAGATAACTGGCCTTATGGAAAGAGAATAAGCGAATTTTATCAAGAGTACACAAGAAAGCATCATTGATCTTCAAAAGGTGAAGGGAGAGAAAGAAAGGGAGTCATAGTATATCAATTTTGATTAAACGTAACACCACCAAATATTTTCATCGATAATTACAATGAATTCGCATCTTCTCTTTGCTTAATAAGTGCCCTACAAAAGGGTGCATTGAGGATGTGCACATCGTTGGGTTGGCTGTAAAAGAGGTTGTCTAATTTTATTCTTGTAGCTCTGTGTTTAAGGAGCATTTCTTTAAAGGCTTCTAATAGGGAAAAAAAAAATTTTTTTTTCTGTCTTACTGAGGAAATGTCTTATAGCTTACCTTTTTTCTTCATAAACCACCCTGCGCAACGCTGAATTCACTTTGTGTGTGTGTCTAATTCTCAGTGTCTTGCAGTGCGAGCCGCATATCCCATGAGTAGTCTACTCATGGATGGAGGGAAGACGGCAACTTCTGCTGTGATGGAGCACCCGTAAGTAGAAGTCTGGCTTTCCTCCGTGTCGCTGAAGTAGGAGGGCAGTGCCTTCCGGGAGGACTTTTTTAGGGGGAAACTACCCCGTATCGTATGGGAAAAACCCCGGAAAACTCCAACGAGGCAGTCCAACTATGAATTCACTTTAACGAATAGTACAAAATTAAAAATAATAAATAAATATTTAATAAAAAGGTTGATTTAAATTTATTAAAGGAAAATATATATTACTACCGATAGCTATTTATTATTTTATTAGGTATGACCATATTTGAATTTTATTTATTGTATTCATTGTATGTATTGTGATATAGTAAAGTGCAGAACAGACACTGTCTACATAAATTAGGTAATCTACACAATCTATATAATCAACATCTACATCACAGTCTACATAATTGTTTTTAAATATCAAATTTAAAAATTTAATAAAAGCAAATACAGCCAATTAGATCAATTATAATTATAAAGCCTTATAACTATTTAATAATTATAAAGACTCAATTCCTTTACATGAAATTTACTCTATTATGTATTATGTACATGTATGAACAAGCGACTTTATCAAGCGCAGACGCGAAAGGGTTACTGACCTTTTAAGTCGTAGACGGAAGAGTTCGATAATTTCATACATTTACTTCGATCAGAAAAAAGAAAAGAAGAAATACAAATATATATTTTTTTCCAAAAGAGAAAAAGCTTTTCTTGTGACGAAATGATAGAGCAGAAAACAAAAATACGATTTCTTCTAAATTTAGAAATTTGATTACGGAAGAAAAGTTACGAATGCTGATTCTCACTTCCGGGTTTAACAAGTCCATTACGCAGAAACGCGCCATTCGAAACAATTTATCGATTTCTTAAAGGATCATTCATTCATCAATAATGAACGATGCGTAATGTAATAAAGAGTGGAATATCAGAATTAATTGTATTGTTTACAATTACAATGATTGTTTAAATGCAATTAATTATGCTGCTTACAATTAAATAACATTTATTTGTTCTAGAAGAATGATATGGAAATATATAAACCTTTTTTCTTTCTTTTGCAGCTATAATTCATTCGAATTACATTTAAAAGAGTGAGAATTTGAATGAAAATGAATTAAGAATTTTAAAATACAATTTTTCAAAAAAAAAAATAATAATAATAATAATAAAGATAATAAGTTGCATGACAATGATAAAATGATAACTAAAAATTTTACGAAAGAGCTACTATCGTTTTTAAAATTGACTTCTACTTTAACTGTTATGCACAACGCGCTTCTATAATTCAATAGTAATTGTCAAAAATCGTTTGGCTGTTTATACAATTAAATACTATTTATTTGTTCTAGAAGAATGTTATGGAAATATATAAATCTTTTTTTTTTCTTTTGGAGCTAACAATTCATTCGAATTACATTTAAAAGAGTGAGAATTTGAAACAAATGAATTAAGAATTTTAAAACACAATTTTACCAAAAAACAAGATAATAAGTTGCATGACAATGATGAAATGATAATTAAAATTTTCATAAAAGAACTGCTATCGTTTTCAAAATCTATTTCTACTTTAACTGTTATGCACAACGCGATTCTATAATTCGATAGTAATTGTCAAAAATCGTTTGGCTCGCTCAGCTGTTTACAATTAATTACTATTTATTAGTTCTAGAAGAATGCTATAGAAATATTTAATCGTTTTGTTTTCTTTTGCAGCAAATAATTCATTCGAATTACATGTGATTGATATTGGAAACAAATGAATTAAGAATTTTAAAATATAATTTTGAGAAAAATAAAAAAGATAATAAGTTACATGACAATGATGAAATGATAATAAAAAATTTCATGAAATAACTACTATCGTTGTCAAAATCGACTTCTACTTTTAACTGTTATGTTGAACGCAATTCTATAATTCGATAGTAATTGTCAGAAATCGTTTAGCTGTGTACAATTAAATACTATTTATTTGTTCTAGAAGAGTGATATGGAATAATATAAATCTTTTTTTTTTTTTTTGCAACTAACAATTCATTCGAGGGGCCTGAATGGCTAGCGCTCTGGCACTACAGGTTTCGGGTTGAGTCCCGGTAGTGCCATGGATGTCTGTAGTGGTTCGGAATACACTTTAAACCGTAGGTCCCGGTCTATCAGAATCATAAAGGGGACAGTGTTACTCGGCGCCCATAGCTTTTCTTCAAGCTACAAGCACCTCCTGGGTAGCGCTAAATGAGTAGCGTCGGTGTAGCGCTTGCCTTAAGGCATAAAAAGACAACTGTCTAAGTGTTTGCCAGCTGCATTAGAACAAACAAATAAACAATTCATTCGAACTATATTTAAAAGAGTGAGAATTTGAAACAAATGAATTTAAAATTTTAAAATACAATTTGGCAACAACAATAATAATAAGTTGCATGACAATGATGAAATGATAAATTAAAAATTTCTCGAAAGAACTGCTATCGTTTTCAAAATCTACTTCTACTTCAACTGTTATGCACGATGCGATTCTATAATTCGATAGTAATTGTCAAAAATCGTTTGGCTCGTTTACAATTAAATACTATTTATTTATTCTAGAAGAATAATATGGAATGACATATAAATATATTTTTTTCTTTTGCAACTTACAATTCCATCGAATTACAGATAAAAAAAGGGAGAATTTGGAATAAATGAATTAAGAATTGCAAAAAAAAAAAAAAAAAAAAAAAGTAATAAGTTACATGACAATGATGAAACGATAATTAAAAATTTCACAAAAAAACTGCTATCGTTTTCAAAATCTACTTCTACTTCAACTATTACGCACGATGCGATTTTATAATTAGATAACAATTGTCAAAAATCGTTTGGCTCGTTTATTTAGTACAATAATGCATTTATAAAACGCCTCGAAAATTATCTCGCATTTATTTCATTTCTCTATATAGAATAAAAAATAAATACTGTAATATAATAAAAAGTATGTTTTCTAACATTTTTTTTCATTTAATAATTCTCATTTCATTAATTTTAGTAGTTCTTTTTTTATTTATTTATTTATATTCATGCCTGAAATTGTTTGTTTACAAATATATGTTGATCTAAACAGACGGATGCATTTTAAATGTTTTATCTAACATTTTTTTTTTTCGCGATCATGTAAGCAAAGGTGATTTATTTCTTTTGGTAGAAACGCAGCAAAACAAAATGTGATCTAATCTGATGATTCATTTCTTCGGTTGTATAATTTGAACGAGTTCATTGAACTAAAAAGCAAATAACAGAAAGTTAATACATCCACAAAAACATTATTACTGCATTTTTTTTTTATATTAACATAAAATACATTTGTCTTTAATGTCTGTTTTTTGCTATACGAAAGTAATAAATTAAATATTTTCATTTTCAAAGAATATTTAATTTTTAGTGAATATTTGCGTATAGACCAGGGGTGGCCAATCCAAATGATCTTGCGGGCCACTTTGGAAATACATCATAACTCAGGGGGCCGCTTATAAAATTATATATCCCCATTTTAGATTTAGACCCACTAGATCAGGGGTCTCCAAACTTTCCAGCCTTAGTGCCATACTGTTTACTCCAGTAAGTACCAAGGGCCAAAACCTTTTTAATTTTTCTGCCATTATCTATATAATTACATAAATCTCATTAGTATTTTTTTACAAGTGGATACCCTGCGCCTTCATTCGCGTTAATTTAGCTTTTCCGTTCCTGAGGGATTTTCAGGATAAAAATCATATGTTTGATTCAGGATATATACATTCCAAACATCGATATGCATGCATATGCGATACCCTTTACCCCAACACAACTACCGAGGGTAACCGCGGGATGTTCTCTAGTTTATAATGTTAGTGGGATTCATTTCAATTATTTGTTAGTTGTTATGCTTCAGTCAAATTTTCTGCGCATTATGCTTGCCATTAAGCTTTACCTAGCAAAGTAAATAAAACCGAATTATTATCATTCTGTGTTTTTTTGTCCAACTTATTACAGCCACAATAAGCTATTCGCTGTCGCGGGCCGGATTGATGACACTGGCGTGCCGGATTTGACCCGCGGGTTGTAGTTTGGAGACCCCTGCACTAGAGACAAAAAATTGACATATAATGTTATTTTTTTTTTGTTTACTATTATTCTTACAAGTACACATAGATAATTTAATAATAATGATACTAAACGCACATTGTAAAAAATATATATAACACTAAAAATGAAATATAAAAAATATATAAATAAAAACGAAATAAAAAAAAAATGAAATCATTAAAAAATATTTATTATATATATATTATTTATTATATTATATATATAAATATTTATTATATATTATTATATTATATATATAATATTATTATATATTAGTGCAATATTTGTTTCTCCATTCTTTCTCTTAGCTTTTGCACGTCGATCTCAATTTGGGTATTTGCACATCGTAACGGGTGTTGTAAGTTAGCGCCCGTTATGTTTGAGAGTGTTTTGTGTTTGGTCAATTCCATTTTCGAAAATAACGATTCGTAGGTGTAAGTTGAACCAAAAGCGCTAACAACTTCAACTATGAGTCTGGTTTGCTCTGCTATCGACAATCAACTGTGCGTATCTTGGGATGGTTACTGCGTCACTGAGGTCACTTAAAGTGAAACATAGAACCTGTTATATTAGATGTTCCAAGATGCTCGAGCATTATGAGTTCGCAAAATATAATTTAATTATTCTTCGAACTCATAAATAAAAAAGGCAATATATGTCATATATTCGTAAAGAATATTAATTTAAAATCAAAGTTAATTTTTTTCTCATTATGTCGGCCGTTAATTTTTGAATATATGGATGCACACATAATGTATTTTTTCAATACATTGGTTTTCACTACTTTGGCAATTATAAAATAAATACCCATCCCAGGAATAGATACACAGTAGAACCTCTGTAAGTCGAACTTCAAGGAAGACGCCAAATAATTCGAGTTACAGAGTTTTCGACTTACGCGGATTTTGTAAGGAAATATTCGACTCGTAGAGGTTTAGATTTTTTCTAACTTATTTTGAGTTAGAAAAGTAAAATAAATAAAAATTCAAGTTACAGAGGTAATTATTTGCAATTTAAAAATTATATTATGTACTACAATAAAAAAAATAATTCCGAAACAACCTTAAAATTAAAAATATTATGTATTAAAAAAGTCAGTTATTATTATTATTTGTTTATTTTTGCTTTAGACAATTCGATCGTTCTCTATCTATAGCATTATCTAAGCTATAAAGAGTAGAAAATTCTTTTTCTTCCAAGTTGCTATTTCATAGAATTGGTTATTCTATTTACTATATACTCATACATTGTTTTCTAAGAAATAACGACGTGCATTGTCGGCAAATCCTTAAAGACGGTAACTTATTTTTTTTCGAGCTATAGAGGTAATTAGTTTCAAATGATCGAACTGTAAAGGTTGTAAAATCAAACACTGCTAATGTTCGAGATACAGAGGTCCAATTTTTTTTTTTTTTCAAGTTACGGAGGGAAAATATATACCAAAATGGCTTGTGGGAATTGACTAATTATTTCGACTTATACAGGGTTGAAATTTCGAGTAATGGAGGTTTTGGGGCTTGAAGGGAAGGGGACAAAAAATTTTTTTCGAGTTGCGGAGGTTTTCGACTTAAAGAGGTTCTACTGTATTAGCTTTCCATTTGTCTTGGTTTACCAGGTTTCGAACCAGACTCCCAAGTTAGAAAATTCATGTGCCCTCATATTGTTAACTTCCACCATTTCGAACGTGGATTATTTTTACAATAGTAAATTAAACATAAATTAGCTATCCAATCAGATGCCTGATCTCTTGCCCACTCAAGTTGCTGATTGGTTGACGTTCTGCGAAGAGAAACCTAAATATTTGGTGGAAATCCAGGTTAGCATGTAATTTCGTACAACGACTGAGTCAACGATGTTACAGAATTAATTGACGATATTTGTGAGCAAGAAATTAAAAACACGTGTTTGTTTCCTTAGATGTTAAAAAGGAAATTAATAATTTAAGATGATGTTGAGAAGGAAAATATTATTTCATAATCAGAAGCATAGATGTTGGTCTTAACTACACGGATCGATAACCAGATACTTTACCAAAGGAACTCTCGCATTTGCATGTTGTAGCACTTTTTTTGGATATACCATGAGTTGTTCCATCGTGATTGGTGGTAAACGACGAGCTGATAAATGTCAACTCCAATGAGTAGTGAGGGAAATTGATTCCCCCCCACCACCTCTTGATGGATTGTCGGGGCAACGGGCGTACCTATTTCGGAGTTCCTAGGTGGCTTTAAGAGCCACAATACCTCCACATCTTAATTTAATTAAAACATTAGCATAAAATGAAGTTGCTTAAATTAATGAATAAAAATAAAAGAAGATTAGAACAAAATAAAATTTAAGTAAAACACCTCCTGCTTGCTAACAATTAAAGCAGGAGGTCGAAAAAGCTAAAGCTTAGGTACAATTAAGAGTCCGTTGACGATGCCCAAAAATAAAAAATTAAAGTTAAAACAAAAGTTTAAATGAATAAAGAAAAATAAAGAATTTAAGATAAAACAAATAAAAAAGAAATAAAAAGGTGAGATATACAAGCTGTGTAAACACAGGTTGTTTACATGACGGGTTGACTATTTTGCCGGTAGATGGCGCCCTGAGTCAAGGTACAATTTTTTCACAACCTAGCCAAGGCTAGGAAAGTACATTCTTTTTTTTCAAATTTATATACAAAATATACATAAAATAATATTTACAAGTAAGGACGAGCAGCGAACAGTTCAGATTAACTATTGAAAAGATTAAGATTAAACGTTAAAATAAAAAGAAAAGGACTTAAGCCAGGTAACAGAATTTTAAGAGTTAAAACGTAAACAATAGATCAAGGTTATGCAATTAAGTAAAAACTAATGCTGATAAAAAGATTACAAGAAATTAATTTAAAATAAGCTAACAATTAGAGGATAAATGTAATTAAATAAAAGTGAACTATTAAAATTTACAATTAAATTTAAAATTACAACTTAAAGAGTCAGATAGCCATGTTCTAATTTAAGGTGCACATCGTAGCAAATAAACAAGTTAAGATTTATATGCCAAAGATTAGCAGCTCAGATTCGCTTGAAGTGATCGGAGTGACTAGACAACAGCCACAGCGGTAGGATCGGCGGTTGTAGGATAATATCCACAACGCCTCTTCAATGCCGGGAAAGATTCCCATTGCTGATCATAGATGGCTCTGGGTCTCTTCCTGGAGCTAGCCACACCTGGATGGTATACAGGTATTTGTCTGATCGCTTCGTTGCGGATCTGAGGGCATTTAGAATGAAAATTCTTAGAAATTTTGAAAATATAGTCCATAATGGGTTCTATATTCAGGTCTCTGTGGAGTTGTTTCCTTCTAACAAACCACGGGGCGTTGACTATCATAGCTATCTGTTTATTTTGAAACACTTGAAGCTTCTTGAGATTTGCGATTGAGGAGGACGCCCAAATAGGACATCCATATAAGAGAATTGGTCGAAGGATTGACTTGTAGAGCAAAACCTTGTGTCTGATCGCTAGCCTGCTCTTTCGAGAAATTAGGCTTCTTAGCTTTACGCTAGCAGCAGTTGCTTTTGCAACTACTTTGGCAAAGTGGGTCTTGTATGTTAATTTAGAGTCAAAAATTAACCCCAGGTACTTGTACTCAGTAACCCAGGGGACTGGTTGGCCGAAAAGAGTGATATTCAAAAGAGAACCAATGTTCTTTTTATGCGTAAACAGGAGGCACGCACTTTTAGATGGATTAACTTTGATCTTCCAGGTGGTCAACCAACTTTCCAAGCGAGAAATATAATCATTGAGCAGTGCAACGACGGAGTTTGGTGTCTTGTGCTGTGCAATAATCGCTGTGTCATCTGCGAACATAGCCAGTTTACAGAATTCTGGCTTAGGTATGTCGTTCACAGAGATTAGAAATAATCTGGGACCGAGCAGTGAGCCCTGTGGAACCCCGCTCCTGATTGGATGATCGCTGGAAATGGTCCCTCCCACTCGCACTCTGAAATTACGTGAAGTGAGATACGAGTGTACTAATTTAATAAACTGGGGCGAAAAATCAAGTCGGATGAGCTTGAGTAGTAAGCCATTATGCCAAATTTTATCAAAGGCTTTGGCTACGTCCAGAAATAATATTCCCGTAGATTTACGATTGATAAAGCCATCATGGATCAGCTCATTAACACGTAAGAGCTGGTGAGAAGTACTGAGTTGGGTTCTGAACCCAAATTGCTCAGGTATAAGTAAATTATGGTCTGTGCAGTGCTGATCCAGGCGTTTAAGAATCGAATATTCGAATATTTTACTCACTCCACTGAGTAGTGAGATTGGACGGTAATTTTGGGGGTAGGCCCTATTGCTATCAGGTTTTGGAATAGGAATGACTACGGCAGTTTTCCAGCTCTGTGGGAAATAGCACTTATCAATTAAAAAATTTATAAGATAAGTGATCAGTAGCACATATGTATAAGGTAAAGATTTTAACATCCGATTACTAATGCGATCAATCCCAGGAGACTTATTAGGTTTAATCTTCCTAATGAATTCACAGACTTCCGCTGGGCTGACCTGACTGATATCATTTACGTGTGGTTGTTGTAGGAAGTCTGCTACTTCGGTGTTAGTGCGTCGAAAGAAAATAGGATCTTCGACGTCGTGGTTCGTTTCAAATTGATCTTGTAGGCTATTAGCTAAAAGCTCGGCTTTCTCCTCTGGTGCATAAGCAGAAGATCCATCGGAGCGTATGAGTGGTGGGATGTTGCTAAAAGGTTTACGCAACAGAGACGTTCGTCTAAAGAGTGTTGTCTGAGGCGTCATGGCCTGAATGGAGTGTTCCCATCGTTGCTGCGAGAATTCTTTGGTTTTTAATCTAACGACAGCCATCTGTCTGTAATAATCAGCTCTGGCGTTAGGATCTCTGGATTCTTGCCAGAACCGACGTAGTGTATTTCTATACTTTATATCATTTTTTAGCTCGCTTGGAAACCTAACAGGTGGAGGTTTAAACGAAGGCTTGGAAGACTCACTCAGAGCTCCTTGCAGTGTGAGCTCCAGGTCGTGAATGAGGCGCTCCTTACTTAGATTGAATGCAGGTCGAGTACCTGTGCGCGAAGCGCACATCTACTCAAAATCAAATTAAAAGTAGGATGTGAGAAGCAGCAATTAAAAAAATTATGTAAATGTAGGATGGATAATAAAAATATGAAAATTGAAAGATTATAAAGAACCGACGAAAAATCCAAATACAATAGATGAAATGATATCCGGGAGAGGGGGTTGAACGTGAGTACGTAGAGTAGGAACGAATAGCAAAACGAGAATTCCCAGGAAAAAAAAAATGGGGAGAAGGAACAATAAAATAATAAAAAGGAATGATATAAGACCCGTAAAGACTTGTAATGCAAAACTACCATCGGTAATGAATAGATGAACAGACACATGAGCGTGTGAACAAATATGAATAAAGGAAAAATGTTTACGAAAACGTTCGAAATCCAGGAGTTCAAAGAAAGAAAATAAATCTTTATGGTGGGCGCAGGTCTGCTGACCATTTTGTAGTTGAAAAAGGATATTTATGTTTTCCTTCGTTGTGTGCAAAAAATAGTTGTGCTTTGATTAGGTTATTATTATGGTTTCTCAAGCCAAGGAAGAAGTTTCTGGAGAGATCAGTAATGTAGTTATCTATTGTAGCAATTCTGAGATCATTATGAATAACGTCGTTTCTGATAAACCAGGGGGCCCCAGTGATTATACGAAGAATTTTGTTTTGTAGTACTTGAATTTTGTATTTATTAGTTTTACAAGCAAGTCCCCAAATAGGTGCAGCATAAGTAAGAATAGGGCGGATGACCTGCTTGTAAAGTAGAACTTTATTTTGAAGTGATCGGGTTCGCTTAAATGCAAAAGGGGGAGTGGCTTAGAGCTTAGCGTATAGCTGAAATCCTCCCAATTGGTCAAAAGCTGATCTGGACCTTTCAGTGATTCTATGCTGGTTTCAAAGGTAAACAAAACAGGTAGGTGATCAGAATCAAGTTCATTTATCACCTCTACATTACAGTTAAATGGAATAAATTTAAAAATGCCATAATCAAGGACATTCCCCGCGCGGTTGCTAATAATATTAAATCTAGTAGGGCTACGACTTTCAATCCTCTTTGAGATTTCAGAAATTTGTTCAGTGAGAATCCGATGGATTGTCGTAAGAGTAGATTTTTGGTGAAGAAGGGAGAGAGTTCTGTTACGAGTCGACCATAAGTGTTTTTTTTTCTTCTTGGAAGTGACTGAATTGGCAGATTTTCAAAGTGAGCCCTTTGTGGTTTTGTGAATCACGCCGTTTGATAGTTAAGGTCTGCCGAAGACCAGGTGTTTAGATTCGTTGTAGACTCGAGAACACTGAAAATCTCCGAACTTAGAGTAAACTGCATTTGAGTATCTAATTTATATAGTTAATTTTCATTTTTTGTAAACAGAGTTCTGTATATATGCATATAATGTTTGTAAATAAAAGTTAGTGTTCCCATGATCCTGAAAGTGACCCTCTTCTTGAAGCGTTATAGGTCTGGTCTACAATAGGTCTACAATGCGCATGGTAGACAAGCAGGGGAAACTTCAACCAGACAGTCTGATTTTAACATACGTCATTATCCCGAGGCTCCTCGTTTGTAGCTGCAACGCTCGAAGCCAGATGATTCGAACTTGTGTATTCTTGCACGCTAGCTAGGTATCTCATCACTGAGCCATGAGTCAGACCGACAGAGAAGTTGCCAATGGAAAATTTTTCGCCATACCATATGCAAAAGACGCTCGTCTTGCACTGAAAATCATTCCGGATAATATCTATTATTTCACCATCATTGCGGTGGTTGCATGAGTGTTTTCCCAGTATTTCTATTATGCAACACAAATGTTGCCCAGTTTTAATTTAGATTACACTCCACCTACTTACCTACCTAGAAACATAAGAAACAACATTTATATTTCGATATTTCCGTATTGCAGTTATGTACAAGATTAACGCATCTTGAATTAATGTTTATCACAAACTTTTAAATTATGATTTCAAATGAGAAATAACATATCACTCAATAAGTCTCCGGTCTCACACTTATATGGCAACACTGTTGACAGATCCATAAGATTTTTGGATAGAAGCATTCTTCAAACAATACGTGTCAAAATTTCATGACATTCTGACAATTAGTTTACAGATTACAGTGGTTTTAGTGACCCCAGTTTTGTAATTTTCAAGACTGGATAAAAAAGAATTTCGTGTGTTGATTAAACATTCTTTTTTTTTATTTGGGAAAATACTGTTGAAGTTGAACAACGGATTGATAAGCGTTGCGGAGACTCTGCACCAGAGAAATCAACTATTATTGACTGGCATGCTGCATTTAAAGGCACTGCTGAATTTAAAGGCAAAGTACAAACACAGATGATGCTGAACGCTCTGGTAGGCCAAAATCGGCAGTTGTTCCTGAAAACATAAAAAAAAGTCCACAAAATAGTTTTGAAAGACAGTAAAATAAAATTACGTGAGATAGTTGACACCTTAAAAATATTAGAAGGTAGTGTGTTTACAATTTTACACGAAAATTTGAGCATGCTTAAGTTACTTTCGAAGTGGGTGCCGCGTTTGCTCACAACGGACTGAAAACAACAACGCGTTGCCGATTCAGAGCGCTGTTTGGAGCTGTTTAAGCGAGATAAAAAGGATCTCTTGCGTCGGTATGTGACATGGATCCACTACTACACACCTGTATCAAAATGATCGTCAGCTGAGTGGACAGCAGCCAGTAAAAGTCGTCCAAAAACTCAAAAATCAGTAAGCAAGGTTATGGCATCCGTATTTTGGGACAAGCATGATATTTTGTTCACCTATTATCTTGATAAAGATAAAACTGTCAATATCGAATATTACATGTCATTATTGGATCAATTGAGTGTAGAAATTAAGAAAAAAAGTGCTGTTTCACCAAGACAATGCCCCGTGTCACAAGTCGATGAAAACTATGGTTAAATTGAATATATTACCCTTCGAATTGTTCACCCCCCCACCCCACCCTTCGAATTGTTCCTCTCCACGTTTGGCCCCTAGTGACTATTGGCTTTTGCAGATATCAAAAAGAATGCACCAGGGAAAGAAATTTGCCTCAAATGAAGAAATGATTGCCGAAAATGAGGCCTGTTTTGAGAGCAAAGGTAAATCTCTCTCTCCAAAAAAGGCATCTTAAAGTTAGAAGAAAGTTGGAATGAATGAACCACTCTTGAGTGAGAGTATGTTGACGAATAAAATCGAATTTCTAAAATAAAAAATTTGTTTTACTTGGCTAGGCTGGAGACTTATTGAGTGATAAGTTGCATCATTCACATACATAAAATATTGAAAAGACACTCACCTTAAGGTTATCTTCAACGAAGAGCAACAAGTCAATTCTCTTTCTTGATCATTATATTGCCTATTTTACAATTATTGTGTTTCGATTATCATAATATAATGCAAATCAATTATAGCCCTTTAAAAAAAAAACTTAAAAATTTACTTCACTTATGAAATTAAACAAATCAAAACTTCCATCAAAATGAAATCTTACACCTTCATTAAATATTTCGTTTTCAATAAGAATAACAAATAGCTTACAAGTTAGAAACTGAAATAGAGGTTTGAATATTAAAAAGAGTTCCTTGCCTAACAATAAGTTCTTAAATAAGAATTAGTAAATTATACTGTCGATTTACACTTATTTGTAGAAATATTATAAGAATATAAGTAGAATATAACTAAAAACTGAAAATAAATATATAATATGGAGCAAAGATATTCATCTCACTAATTGCTTTTAAAGGAAGAATACTGTACTAAAAATTATATTGTTTAAGGTAAAATTAGATAAATTCATTAGTGTAAGCATACAATCTTAGCAGAGCACCAAAACATAATAATAAATGCAATACTGAATATAAAACGTACTTCAACAATTAAATGTTGATGCTATATGTTGTATCAAAATTTTTTTTCCCAATATTCTTCTTCTTCAATGGCGTGACAGCCCAATGGTGGGCCAAAGCTTTCTGCCTGCCGGCAAATTCGAGACAGGAGATGTTTTCTTTTATTTTTTTACGGCGTAGGGTTGTCAACCCTACGCCCAACGATCTACAGTCATACTAGACCGAGACCTGCGGTTTAAAGTGGACTTCGAACCATTACAAATATCCATGGCACCGCCGGGACTCGAACGCGAAACCTGTTGGTACCGATCACCATCAGGAACCTTTTCCCAATATTAATTTATATATGTATAGCTCGGCCACTAATCACGGGAAAGCGGCAAAGTCGAACGAATTAAAAGAGCGGCATCATAGGGGAGGAAATGTCATTTAGGAAAGATTTTAATTTTTAATAATTAAAATTTTAGATTATACTGTAATAAAGGAAAAAACAGATGAAAAAAATTCCCAATAACTATTGTACTTTTTCCAATATATATGTTACCATCCCTAACAAGAAATCGATTCGTCGGTTTACGCCCAAAACCGGATATTTAGCATTCCACAATAACCGTGGTCAGACAATTGATGATATTTCTCTTCTTTTATAATCAAGTAGTTTAAATGAGACCACATAATCATTCACAATAAAGACTAAAAGGGCCTATATAAGGATAACTATATAAAATAAGGAACAAGAAATTTTCAATATAGAGCTTTTAACATGTTTTCATGAATTCCTTAATATCTTTTTGAAATCAATAAGTATATATATAATTTTTTAGAAAAAAAATTATTCATCTTACAAAAATATTTGTATGAAGAGAACATCTGATCTTGGAAAAATTCAAAACATATCATTTAGTTAAAAAGAATGACCTAGTGTATTTATACAAAGTTTACCAATACATTAAAGACAAAAGGATTTTTTTAAGCATAAATATGAAAGCTCGTGATTAAGCATAAGGAAAAGCACAATCTTTGCAATCCTCGTTTATCAGAGCCTTAATATTAGCATCATTTACTCAAACATCTGATTAAACAAAAAATTATAGGAGTTGGTAAAGAAGAATAGAAAAAATAAAGTCCTAAATAATTAAAAAAAAAAAAAAAAAAAAAAAAAAATACCAAAGTACTTCAAGTACCAAATTTCTAATAATTAAAGCAATTAATTATGCAGGTCTAGAAAATCAAATAAAAGCGCACTGCAATTAAAAATATTTCAATAGGAAAATGTGTATATAAAATATATTTTTAATAAACAAATTGAGAAATTAGTTTTTTAAGCAAAATTATAATAAATCTTTATTTGCTAAGGTTTTTGATTGATACAATTGCTTTTCAAACACAGTTAAAATGAGAATGCAGTAAATGCAAAAAAAAAAAAAGTGTCAATAATATAAAATATTTATATAATTAAAAAAGATGAAACATTTAACATATTGAGCATACATTGTATCTTTCAATAATACATAAAAAATCAATTTTTAGACATGTATGATTAAGATAAAGAATTCTCTTTCCTTAAGGCATATTTGGCCATCTAAAAAATTACAAATGCAATTTTGCATTTTCAAAATATTTGTACATTTCAAATATTAAAAAAATATGATTTTTATAAAGAAATGCATATTGAAACCACTACAATACTAATTTTATGAGAACATTATGATAAAAAATTACACTGTTCACAGAAAAATTTGACAAATTTATTAGTTTAGTTATTTTAAAATTTTGATCAGATTTCAAAACATATAAATAAAAACCATTATTTATATGCTTTTAAATTAATAAAACTATAAGTGACACAAGAATTTAATAGTTATCAGAATAAATACATGATTAATTTTTTTAACACATTCAAATAACAGAAATAATCAGAAACAATATATTTATAATAAACTATTGTTTTTTAAAGTATTTTTTCACATATTGGCAAATAATGATGAATTAATTTGTATAAAACATGTACAGTAGAACCTCTGTAAGTCGAACTTCAAGGGAGACGCCAAATAATTCGAGTTATAGAGTTTTCGACTTATGGAGGATTTCAACCTATGCGGATTTTGTAAGGAAATATTCGATTTGTAGAGGTTTAGATTCTTTCTAACTTATTTTGAGTTAGAGAGGAAAAATAAATAAAACTTCAAGTTACAGAGGTAATAAACATGTTTATTTGCAACTTAAAACTTATATTATGTACTACAATAAAAAATCAAAATAATTCCGAAACAAACCTAAAATAAAAAATGCTGTGTATTAAAAAAGTCATTTATTATTATTTATTTATTTTTGCTTTAGATAATTCGATCGTTCTCTATCTATAGCATTATCTAAGCTATAAAGAGCAGAAAATTCTTTTTCTTCCGAGTTGCTATTTCATAGAACTGGTTATTCTATTTACTATATACTCATACATTGTTTTCTAAGAAACAATGACGTGCATTGTCGACAAATTCTTAAAGTCGGTAACTTATTTTTCTCTGAGCTATAGAGGTAATTAGTTTCAAATGATCGAGTTGTAAAGATTGTAAAATCAAACATTGCTAATGTTCGAGATACAGAGGTCCAATTTTCTTTCCGAGTTATGGAGGGAAAATATATACCAAAATGGCTTGTGGGGATTGGACTAATTATTTCGACTTATAGAGGGTTGAAATTTCGAGTAATGGAGGTTTTGTGGCTTGAAGGGAAGGGAACAAAAAAAAATTTTGAGTTGTGGAGGTTTTCGACTTAACGTGGTTCTACTGTATTTGACTAAAAATTTCACCAAAATAAATTTATTTTAAACATACAAGGCAAATGAATGATGATATTGTAAAAATGTGGAAGAATATTAAATCTCAAAAGTATTTTTATGCAGAAAATTATAATGAAATACATTGGATATTATTATAATAATGCTTGATAAAATAACAGAAATAACATTCAACATAAAAACAAAAACATTCCAAATTAAACATTTTATAACTAATGTATATTTATTTTTATAACAACATGGCATTTATTAAGCATTTAAAAAACTAAATCATTCTTACAGAAGCAAACAAGTTCAATTATAAAAAATCAGAAAATTAGGATAAATTAATTAATTTTTTTTGCATTTAATTATAATAATGTTTCTATACCTAGGCATGCACCCTAGCAGGCTTAAACCCCACTCCAAGCTCATAAGTAAAATGTGTGCATGTATTCAAACTTATGCCCTCTCCCTATTTAGCCGTAATTAAAAAAATATATATATATTTAGCCTTTTTCAATAAATCAGTATCAATTTTTCTTATGGTGCTTAAATTTGTTGAATAATCTGGAATTTTTTTCCTCATTTAGCTTTATTAAATATTCATTGAGTTATTTAAGTTGACATAAATGACGTAATTGGTGAGCTAGCAAAAGGGAAAAGAAGATTGAATTTTAATTTATATTTTGTTAAGTAATTTTATTAGAAATTAAAATTTTATTTTTTGCGAGGTTTTTCTTGGTTTTAAATCAAACGAGAGGAGTCAGAATAGTACATTTTTATAAGAGCTTAAAAAATCCAACTACTGACTCTTTTACAAAATTTTGGGTTTCCTTGCCAGACAAAATTCTGGGTGCACAATTGAACATCTAATCTATCTTAAGAATTTTTAAATAAAATTGACTGTTAATGTTAATTTAACTGTTAATGCATACTGAACAAAACATTAGCATTTTAAAATAATACTTTTATTAATACTACTTGACCAATCAAAATAAATCTGATAAAAAGAATATTCAATCAGAAACTAACAAAATTTTATAATACAAAATAATCCTTTAATATTTTTTACAAATAAGTGATAAAATAATAAAAAAAAATATATCCATGAAATACTTTTTCAAAAATGTAATTCCAAAAATGAAAATTTTAAATGCCATCTTATTCAATCATAATAAAATATCTTATTATGGCATAATTTATATATAAAAACAAAATAAGAGTTTAAGAATTCACAATACTATTAATTATTTATTAAAATTTTTAATTAGCATTTTAATATAATACTTTTATTAATACTATTTGATCAATCAATATAAATCTAATAAAAAAATATTCATTCAGAATCTAACAAAATCGTATATTGCAAAATACTTTAATATTTTTTACAAATAATCGAGAAAATAATGGAAAAATTATTCCACAAAATACTTTTTAAAAATGAAAAATTTTTAAATAAAAAATTTAAATGCCATTGAATTCAATCATAATAAAATATCTTATTAGGGCATATTTTATATATAAGAACAAAATAATGCTTTAAGAATTCACAATATTAATTATTTATTAAAATCTTTAATTTACTCTATTAAACTTTTTATTAATAAGCGAAATTTTAAATATTCCCTGAATCTGCCAAAAAAGATTAATTAATATATTTAAGGCCTTTACTGCAGAAATTAAAAGTAAAAAATACTTTGAACTTGCAACAATAAAATAGTAACTAAATCTTATACTATTTATTAAAAGAGATCCACAACAGTTAAAAATAATATAACATTCCACAGTTAATTACTCAAAATTTTAAAGCACATATAATATAAATAAGTGGGAAAAAAATATTAAAAAACATATTTTTTTGGAGAGGTTAAGTTATTCGAAGATAAACTATTTAAATATTAAGTACATAATTGCAATATTACGTTAAATATTTAGTTTAATATTTTTATTTAACTAAAATATTACAAATATTCTAATTAAATAGAAGAAAAAATTCAATTTAAAAATAAAAATTATTATAGATGAACTTTATTCTGGACAGTGTAAGAAAATAAAATTTTCTAATTATATTGACAATTAAATAATGATACTTGTGTTAATTTAAGAGACTGATAAATAAGTTAAGCTAAACACACAAAAAAAATAATACACATCATAATATTAATAGCATAAATATATCACAATATAATATAACAATAACTTTATAATAATAAATATTATTCAACAACTATTTGTTTTTATGCAACATAAATTAACAGCAATTTATTTAATTAAATGTTAATGCCTAACATAAAAAAAAGAATATTTTAAATTAAACATGAAAAAAAAATTGATTTTTATGTAGTTATGAAAAAGAATTGAATTTTATGTAGCTAAACTACAAAAAACATGTAAACATACACCATACTAGTTAAAATAAATAAAGTTATGTTTCAAAATAAATTTTAAAATAAAATAGCATTAATAATATTATGAATAAAAAAAAAATCTCATATAAAAGAAGTCCTTAGTTTGAGATCATAAGATTTTAATAAAATATATCATCAGTTAAAATTTATTTTCACAATTTACAGAAGAAAAAAAAAAAATTCCACTCAATACTTTTGTTTCAATACTTAATATATCACAATTTTTTTTAAAAACTGTACAATTTATAATATTTTACATATATACACAGATAGTGTTATTTTGTACATGATATAAGCTGGGTTTTTTTTATTTGAGAAGATAAATAAATTTATTTTGACAAAATCACTGTATTATTTACAAAAGATTATAAATGTTTCTTATATATTTTTATTAAGGGCTTTTCAAAATTTGGAACGAATTGAAAATTTTAATTGTGATTTTTTCATTCTCAAACACATGACATTGTTCAAACCTATATTTATCATAAAATCATCAAAAATCAATATAAATAAATGATTAAAAATTAGCTGGATACAAAAATTAACTTTTAAATTGAGTCAAATTGAGTAAACAAACTATATAAGTAATTTCTAATGTAAGTAATAAGTCTGTAAGTAATTTATATACAAGATATTTCTTAATTGACATTGAATCATGTCAATCTCTCAAAACATCTAGGACGGTTTCAATGGACTGTGAATGTAAATGTAATCCGTAATAAGTAACTGAAGTATTTTATAAATATTAGAAACATTTAAACAAAAGTTATTTTACAGTGTTATTAGGAATCCCAAAAAAATTAAAAGAAAAAAAAAATACTTTTCAATCATTTTAAATGAGATAATTCAGCAAAAAAAATTTACAGGGAAAATTTTCAATAAATATGAATGCACTATAAGGCAACAAACTTTAATTCAATAAATACAAATCTCACTGAAATTTCAGAATGTTGTACTTTTTTTGTGAACATGAAATAATAATAATAAGATAATTAATTTATAATTTTTTGAAATTTTTAAAATCTTATTACTTTAAAAATAAATTGGTAATATTTAATAAAAAAAAATTTGATATTTTATTTAAAATATAATTTAATTAATTTATTGATAAAATGAACAAAATGCATGTTATCACTGTAAGAAATAAAACATAAACAAATTGCTAATAAATTTAAAAATCATTATCTTGTATATTTTCAATATATATTTTACTTTTTTCTTTTACTTTGAAATATAGGAAAAGAATTAGTTTAATTAAACATAATAATATTACGTTTTTGTATGCTTTTGCAACACATAAACAGTGAAGTTTCTTAGCAATTAAAAATAATTGTCAGAATATTAAATTTACATTTGGAATTAAAATTATCATTAAATAAACTTTCAAGCCAATATCATGTTAAAGTATAAAATATTAATGAACTATTTTTAAAATCTTAACAAAGGGACAGTTCCTCAGACTATTCAAATCTCAAAACTAGCACAAAATATTTAGCACCAAAATTATATATACATATACATATATATACGTATATAAATGCATATATAATGAAACATTATTAAAAGTTACTGTTAAACATATGCTATATAAAACAAAAAACAACACTAAAATGTTTGCAAGAACGTCACAAAATAAAAATAATAAACTTTAGTTGTTACAAAAGATTTTCCAATGAATTTTGACTTTTTCAAAACTAAATTACCAAAATAACAATATTAAACATTTATGGATAACAAAGGATTTCCCCTTTCTTGAATAAATAATAAAAAAAAAATGCCCAGTAATTCAAAAATAAAACAAAAAATTACGATTTTTTTTTTTATTGTTTTGTAAAGAGGATGGCACCAATAATTCCTGAAATTTTATGGCATTATTTACAATATTTGAAAATATACTTTATTCACCAACATCATAATCTTTATCACCAATTTCATACAAGATCATAAAAGCCAATGCCAGTAATGCTGTACCAAGCAAGTCTCCTAAGGCTGTAAGGTAAGGTATAGCTGAGTTATCAGGATCAATATGTTTAAGCCACATCCAGTAAACCATAACATGAGCTGCATATAAGAGAACTGCTACCTATAAAATAATAATTACAAGAATTAATATGAAGAGTTTGTTGATTGAGCAGTTTAAATCACTTAAAATGATGTTCAATAAATCAATTGATGGTCAAATGAATGATCATCATTTAGTTTGAAAATTTTCCTCGTTTGCAAATAAAATGGATTGATTGTTTCACTTCAAATCACTGGCAAATAAATAACTTGACAGTATTATTGTTATCAATTAATACATAATAAAGAATGCACAATTATTTTTACTCCATATATTCAAGTACAAATTATTAAACATGCATTTTTAATTTGACTATTTATAAAAACCACAGTACATCAATTGTTTTAATAACAATAATAATATATCAGCAATATAAAAATTATAATGCATTCATTATTACAAGCTCTGAGAAATTTTTGCATCTACATTAAGTGGTGTAACTTCATATAGTTCATCGTAGAATCATTTGTTAAAAATTATTAAGCCTCAACTGATTCATTATATATATAACTTTTTTTTTTAGCTTTCATATTTTTGATTTGCAAAAGTTATTTGCTGTATAAAAATGCTTTCTTAATATATTCAACATATGGTTCATTTTTAAATTACAAAAAAAGTTATTACAATGATATTTTAAGGACAACAATTAATTGCCTGTTGAGGATATACAGCAGTTGGATGATGTAATCTCTTCAAAATCCAGCAGAGATTTGAAAGCAAAAATTTACAGTGTGGCAATGTATCAATAGTTCCATTACAGCAATTATCATGGCAAATTAATAAAAAATTAAATTTTACATTGTGGATAAATAATTTTACATCATCCTTAATATTTATACTTGCTTGAAGTTTTTTCAATTTATATCATCTTTTTTTTATTAATTCTTATATATTTTCTAAACTCCTCAAATTGGTATAATCTGCAAGATATAACCAAAAAACAGAAATTTTAAAAAAAATTGTTGAATTGAATTTCTACATAATAGCTTAAAAATTTTCTGATACACCTATAAAACTAACAGTTTTATAAAAATCAAAGTAGTTATATTATTTCATAAATAGAAAATACCTCAAAAAACCTAATTTAAAAGAAATACAAATTGTACATAGTTTTTATAAAATGACTGTTATCAAAAATAATAAAATTTTAAAGAAATGCATTACATACCATGAGAAATCAACTTGTAAAATTTATTTTAAATGCTAGAAATTTATTAAATGTAGAATTATATATATATATTTATATATATATAATTATATTTTATATATATATATATATTTATAAAAACAGCAAACATTTTACAACTTGTAGATTTAAAGTGTACTGCAAAATATAATGCAACAGCAGACAGTGTCTAATAAAGAACAAACACTGAAATTTCATCAATGAAGAAAGATACATACAAATATTAAATTATATAATTTATGTCAATGTGGAATTCATCACAAAAAAAAGTATGTCCATTATTCCTATAGAATGATAAATTAATTTCTTTTACATTAAAAATATGTGGAGTTTTCACACTCCATAACAATTTAAAGAAGTAAAATTAAAATAGTAACAAGCAAGTTAATTAAAAAACCAATCAAAAGGAAAAAGAAAAGTATGGTCAAGAATTTAAAAGGTAATATCGAATACATTTACAAAACATGTATCGTTCTCATTAATAAATTGCAATTATTTTACAAAAAAATGTTTTTAATTACCTGTATTAGAGCAGCTAGTAAGTAAAAAGTTAAAAACATGCCAGTGACTGAAGTATGACCAGCATTGACAAATCGAATGCCATAGGTGAACACCAAATGTCCAGGTATTACCATAAGTATTAAAACTCTGGCAGTAGTAGAATGAATGCCTATTAAGAATTAATTTTTATATAATTTATTGAAGCAAATTTAATCATAGACAATTATGAATAATCATTTTACCAATTATGCTGTCAAATAAAATTAAAGCATATAATTACACGTAAGTATTTTTGTACAAATAATTGTACATTAAAACATGTGTAATTGAATTATATTAATTAAATGAGATTTTCAACATCAATAAGCTTATAAAATACTTCAAAAAAGAGTTAACAAAAAGGAAATTTTTTTAAAGAGATGGAAATTGTTTTTAAAATTACATATTAAGGAATAGTAGACAAAAATTATTCAAGAAAACACGTAAACAACTTTAAACATCAGAAGAAAAAAAAAACTTTGTTAAAAATGTAGTTATATTTTTTAAACTATTTTCATTTGATTTAAAATCATCACTTATTAAAAAAGCTGTAGCATACCATATTTTTAATACTTCTAAGCCCATATTTTAGCTTTAAAAAATTATATACTTTTGAAATGTATTTTTTAATATAAAAATATATCTAAATATATTTAATTTAATAACATAATTTTAATCACTTCAAATATAAACGAAATATTTAGATTGCATTTATTCAAGAAATATTTTTATAATTCAGTTTTTTAAAATAAAATAAAGGTTGAAAATAATTAAAATAATAAGTTTTTTTTAAGCAAAATAAGATTAAAAAAAAAATACTTTTTCCAAAAAATGCAGATATAGGATCTTTGCACAATTCAGCATCCTCTGGAGGTAAAATGCCTAATTTTGACCTTTGATGAAGATAAGTTGAAATACGACTGGCTTGAACTGCTACTAAATTTCCTCCAACACCTATCAAGCAAAATATATTTGTATCAATAATTTTCTTTTTTCAAATTTCTTTGATGTGACTAGTTAAAATACTGCAATTGCAACTATGTCAAATACTATAATACAGCAACTGAAATCTAGACTAATTTAACAGCAGTTAACACACCTCTTATTGAGTCATATATTATAAAAGGGGGAAAAAAGTTTTCTTCTTTAAAAATTTAGAAGAGAATTTTTGACTTGTGATGGTTTGTGAATTATAAATTTTAGCATTTTTATAACAAATAAACTATAAAATAATTTAAAACACAGTATTTAACTATTATAAAGGTAGTAAAACATTATTTTTTAAATTATATAATTAATAATTGTAATATGATGGAGTAATTTTGTCAGTTTAACTTCTTTTTGAAAATTTGTTCTATAACCAAAGTAAAAAGTTGTGAATAAGACAAATGCATTTTCATATTAATAATGTCATATGAAATGGAATATAATATCATTATAAATTCTTTAATTTTACGAAAGACATTGCACATCTGTTTTATAATAACAAAATCAAATTAAATTGTAAAAACATACTAAACATTTAAAATTTTATTAATATTTTAATAAATAATTATACACTATTAATATATTTAAATAAATTATAGAAGTATTTTAAAAATAAAACAGAGAAAAACTAAAAAAGATTACCTTCATCTATATAAAATTATTAAATGAACCAAAACAGAAATAAAAAAAAAAGTATTTATAATTTACCATTTATTACAGGTTGAAAAACTGCTATGCCATGAAATCTATCTACAGCAAAATCTAAAATACAGCCTCCAATGCTGAAAACAAAGACAAATTAATTGTTTACAAACCTATAACGCACACAAAAAATCATGTAACTTCACAAAATTATTGATAAAAATATATCATAACCCTAAAAAAAAAATTAAGGAAAGTAAATTAATATTTATTAAAAACCAATAATAGAAAATAAGTTCAGCACAATTCAATTCATATTATAATTAATTATGTCTATAAACCTCTCACTAATTATTAATTATTTCTTTCTTTTAATTAATTCATTAATGATATAACCATCATACAGCAAAATTTTCAGATCATTTTGAATAGAAAAGAAAATTCACCCTATTGTTATTTTTTCTAACCTTGCCCCAAGCTAAAACAAGTAAATATATTTCTACAGTGAAATATTTTTAAAGCATGATTAGAAAAATTAAAAATAATTATAAGTTTCAAAATACATGCATATAAACATTATATGGATAATTAACTAACAAAATACTTAAAAATAATAAACTACCTTGAAATAGCCATAGCTGAAATAACAGGTGTCCAGCCTGAATGTAAAACTTCTCGTGTGTACTTGTTACGGCATGCTATTATAATCATAAATGGCAGTAGTAGCATAAAGAGTGTTATAACTGAAACTGCAAAACGTGGAGAATCTGCAAATACGAGTAAAATTTATAGAAAAAATAATATATAAATTTATAAAAAATATTACAATTTACAAATATATAAGTTTATGGAAATTTACTTATAAGCCCATAGTTTTCAAATACAAACAAATGCAAAATACAATTGCAATTATTAAAATAAATGAAGAAAGGCATTTAGATAAATTATAATAAAAATTGTGCTATCTTTTACTGTTTAACTTTTATACATATACTTATTATGAAAAAAAAAAAAAAAAAATGTGAAAATCTGCGATATTAATACAATTTAAAATGAAATTGATAAACAAATTGGTTTTAAAAACATTAGAAAACATATTTTTTTCTCATGAAAAATAAACAATTTATGGATTTTTACCTAATTTTTGAAATAGAACTTTACTTATTCCAGCTAAAAGTGACAATGTAGTTAAATCTCCTAAAGATGCAGCAATAGGGGTAGCCACATTGTCAGGATTAACATGGCATTTTCTTGAAAATATAACAACTCCTACCATCACACATCCTAAAGAAAAGTAGCAACTATTGAAATCTGATGCAAAAAATACAACAATACAATTAAATATTTCATAGAATCTAAAGCATGGTCAAAATATAACTCTGGTGATAACTAAAATTTAAAAAAAAAATGAAGCTATTTAAGATGTTTAAATCTGGATTAAATTTTTAAATAACATGGGTCTTTCAGCAACAAAATTAAAAACTTAAATCATTAGAATTTTTTAAAATTTTAATAGCTCACCCAAAATGAAGCTAGCTAAAGATGCAGTCGCTATACTAGCAGCACATAAAAGTAAAGCATGTTCAATATTGAATTGCCCCTCAGGTATCCAATCCATAATCATAGCAAAAAGTGAAGCTAAAAACCCAACAACAATTGCTTGGCACTAAAAAAAATGAAATCAATCAATAAAAGACAATGAAATGGATGCTGGTTTAATATAATGTTATTATTTGAATATATTTACATTACTCAGAAATTATTACAATTTTTATTTGATAGATATTATACTTCTAAAAAATATCACTAATAATAACCTATACAAATAATAATAAATAGCATGATAAAACAAAATTAAATAATTATTTATTACTTTGAATTTTAAAAATATAACTTAGTCATACAATTTATGTGAATAAATTCAATATAATTTAAATGAAATCTTATGGTTTCTGCAAAGAAAAAAATAATCAATATGTTGCATTATTATATGAAAATATCAGAAGAATTTAATACAGAAATTAAAGTTAAATAAAATGTTTTTATCAACTGAACATATTATTTCAGCAATCATGCTAGTTTTGGAAATTAATTAGGATTACAAGTGCATTATAAATAATAAAAATAATAATAAAATTAATACTGAAATTAAGTAATACATATTTCTTTACTTTACTTAAAACTTCTTTTTACATATGTTTTTTATATTAAATATAATTTTCCGCAAAAGAAAATAAGGATATAATAAAATATCAAACACTTGCAACAATTTCTACAAAGAATGATTTTTAAATTTTAAATGTATATATTACAGTTAAAAATTTAAAAGATTTTACATTTTATGAAAATGAAAATTATAAATTCAGTGAAATATTTAATTGGCATGAATGGCACTACCTGAATCAAAGCCATATTACCAGTCGCTAACTTCCACTGTTCTTTGAAGGTATCCATATGGCCTAAATTAGCCTATGAAAAATCAAATTAAAAAAAATTAATTAAATAAAGCAATTTAAATAATAATTTAACAAATATTATTTCACAAAGATTATATAATTTAATTAGATACATATATTATCCATTTTCTAATAAGTTTATAAGTTTTTAATAAGTTTTATAAAATAAGTTTTCATTTATTACCTGTGTTGATAACCTGGAAGCTAGAGTCATTTCTAAATTGCCTTTAAGGCCCAAAAGAGCAGGAACTAGAATAAATATTTCAGACACCACCTTAAAAACATCCCAATGCTGAAAATAATTATATTGAGTTTAGTTGTTTTGGAAAAAATTTGTCAATCATGTGAATATTTCAAATTCAAATACTGTTATGTTTAATTTTCGGAAACAATGTTAAATTAATTCTTTTTTATTTTTAGGAATTCGTTATTTTATGTTGAAAATATAATATCTGAGATTTATGTGCATCATATTTTTAATTACTTATATATTAAAACATTATATATTTTTGTAAACGAGCATGGGAAGAATATAGTTTAAATAACATTATTAATAAAATAATTCTAACATTAAACCACAATTTTAACAAAAGTGAAGCTAATGAAAATTAAAAAAAAATTGACGAATATTAATTATTATATATTGAATCAAACAAAAAATATTTAAAAAATTTAATTACCAAAATGAATAAAATTGAATTTCCCAAGTAAATATGACTTTGCTCTTTCTATACACATAAAATTCATAAACTTAGTGAATTATATATATATATATATATATACAGACTATTTTAAGAAAGAATTTCTTCATTAATTTCTAATTTAAATAACCAGACATTTTCCAGTAGATATATATTTAGAAAAATAGTCCATGCATTGAAATTAAAACCTATTATAGATGGAATATTGCACAACTAAATAAATTTTTTTTTAAATGTTGAAAATATTTTTAATTTTTATTTATTTGATTATTTTATAAAACAATTTTTTTATTAAAAATTACACTTCTATTTTTTATTGCGTTGAAAAATTTTCTCTTAAAGTTGTAAGAAATGGCTCTTAAATGCACAGTGCATTTAGGAATTTCATAAAAGAAATTAGAAATAAAACAGATAAAATAATAAAACTATACATTGTAAGCTTTCATCATTTACAAAAATGAAATCTAGTCTGTAAACGAAAAAAAAAAATTTTTTTTTTTCAATAAACACTGATGAAAAATGAAATTCCAACAAGTTGAAGTTAGTTTAGAAGCATGAAATTTAGATAAAGGATTTCTGTAGGCAATATATTTATTTGAATATAGTTTCAAGTAGTTTTTCATATTTCAATAAATTAAAATATGCATGAAAAGAGCCATTTCTAATATGAAATGGTGGTATAATAACAACTGCTGTAATTGCCATGATTTTGAATGCAAGTCTACGAAAAAGATCATACATTGTGTCAAAAAAGTGCCATGTGTCATTTTTTTTGCACTATAGAATTTTTTGCCCCTTACACTTGATCAGTCAAATCAACAATGGTCTATGCTGTTGTGGATAATGTTGAAAAATGTTATCCAATAATATCCCATACATGTTTCATAAGAAAAGAATCTAAGGCAACCGATTGACACACTAAAGAGCATGTTAGGTAACAGCAGCAGTATGAGAATGTGTGTTATCCAGTTTAAAAATGCCCTATGTAATAGTGATAAAAAAAATGGCAGCACAATCTGTTCAATCACTAGTCTGACATAAAAATTTGCTGTCAAAGTGCATAGGAAAATGATGAAAGAACTCTTGCTGTCTACTAAAAATACTAACAATTGATATGGGGAAACCCCCCCTGAAAATTCCAAAAAGTTTAAATTAAAAAAAATTCCTAGAGTTAAAAAGTTTAAAATGTAATTAAATTTAAATTGCAATAAAAAGTCATTGAGAAAAATCACCTAAAGATAATTTAGTCAATAGTCTTTATAATACAAATTTTTTACAGAAAAGTTTGTTTTCTTTTTATCTTCAAACATTCTGCTAATTTATAGATAGACCAAATTTTAGTTACTACTTAAAAAATGAAATATTGATAAAAATACAAGAATAACATTTCCATAGATAAATGCATCTGGTCTGAAATGTTTATCAGTGCATGTCATTTTTTAATATTCTTAAACATATGTATTATAAATTTCTCTAAGAAAAATTCTTTTAGTATATTAAGTGCTTTTTAGCTGTTACATGCGAAATGAATACTAAATAATCTATAACACAGTAAATTCTATCTAAATATTAAAAAAAAATGTTGCTAAACAACTCTTTATTTTTGCTGACAAGTGACCTTTGATACAGCAATAGAAAGATATGAAAATTTTACACCAGAGATAAAATACAACTGATAAAAGTTCATTTCCCAGTTGAGTTGTGTCTAGTAATAAATTTTAAATGACATAGACTATACTGATTATATTAAGATAGCATTTTATGAAAATGTGAAGAAAAAAATCAGAGCAAAACTTTCTTTATAAAGAACTAGAAATTATAATGATTTTGTTAGTTATTAAATAATATTAAATCATTGTATTGTAGTTTATCACAATAAATATAAAACATGTTAATTTTATACCTGAACAACATCTAAAACTAATCCAGCACCAACAGTTCCAAATCCAGCAATAAGAAAAGGAACAAACACTTGAAGTGCTATAGATAACATAGTCTCTTTTGTATCTGGTATAATTATTTGCTCTTCTAATAAAGATCTATGACTGTCTGTGTCATTATTAGTTTGATCTCCTTCAAATGTCCATGACACTGGTTTTGAATCTTTAACAAATGTGTTGGGTATTAAGGCATCAATCACATCATTTTTGCCACTATTAAAGTCCCCATCAGAGAATTCCTTATCATCCCCTGAGTCCCCATTAGGGGCCAACAAATGTTCACTTTCAGGAGCTGCCCTTGGAACCATTTTTCTTCTGAAAGCAATTCCTTTACTATGATGAACAGCACTCATTCTTCAAAACTTTTTGTAGATTCACTATAAAAGATTTCAAGTTCTTAAAAAACATTTAATTCTGTATTTAATAATAAAGATATAAATTAACCACAGCACATTTTCATATATTGATATTTACATATTTTAAAGAAAGATTTGTTTGTTTGTAAGTATTTGCAATTGACTAAAAAATTATAGCATTGAAAAATCCAAATTTTTGGATTTAATTTATTATTTTTATATATTACTAAAAATTAGAGCAAAATTCATTCAAAATTCAAAAGTTAGTTTTTTAAATCAATTAAAAAATACAAATAAATTATGAATAAACATCAATTATTAAATTAATTAAAATATAAAATGTGAGCACTTAAAACCAATTTTTAAATTTTAAATAAAATTGTTAAAATTAAAAACTATGCAGTAGACAAAAGAATAGCAAGTATTAAACTATACACAAAAATAAGTGTATACCAAAAGACTACACATTAGCAATGTATACAAAATAATATTACATTAATTGTAGGTTAGAATGCAAATTAATATTAATTTTGTGTTTATAAAAAAAATAATACATTTTACAAATGCTTATTTACCATGATGCATAATAAAAATTAATAGTTCAAAAAAACTAAAAAACATGCTTTTAGAGTTAATCAAATTAAAAAGTAAAAAATAATTGTTAACATAAGAATAAAATGACTGACGAGAAAATGAATGTCACTGTTCTAAAAGCGTGGGGGGCTCGATATCAATCGTTATAATTTTTCACTAGTTTCATTCCAAAATGCAGAGTTAGTTTTAAAATGTCATACAAAGCACCCCACGCTTTTAGAACAGTGACATTCATTTTCTCGTCAGTCATTTTATTCTTATGTTAACAATTATTTTTTACTTTTTAATTTGATTAACTCTAAAAGCATGTTTTTTAGTTTTTTTAAACTATTAATTTATTTTTTACTTTTTAGTTTGATTAACTCTAAAAGCGTGTTTTTTTAAACTATTAATTTATTTTTTACTTTTTAGTTTGATTAACTCTAAAAGTGTGTTTTTTAGTTTTTTTAAACTATTAATTTATTTTTTACTTTTTAGTTTGATTAACTCTAAAAGCATGATTTTTAAGTTTTTTTAAACTATTAATTAATTTTTTACTTTTTAAACATTCAGGTGAAACTAATGTAATAGCATATTAAAAAGAATCAACTGTTTTCTTTCTGAAAGATGCCTGTAAATGTTTCTTTGCAGCTTAAATATTATATATGAGGAGAAACAGATCTCCAGGGGAAAAAGTCAGTTACATACATACATACAAACATACAGGTGAAGCTAATAAAAGTGTATTAATAAAAAGAAAGGTATAAGCACTTTTAATAGACATATTTTTATTTAGTACTTCAACTAAACACTATTCTATGCAATAATGACTAATATAAAATTTACTAAAATTATAAAAGATATTTTAATTGATATAATTTTATAACTTTAGAAAATTATTGATTAAAATTATAAAAAATTACTTTTGGCACACATATATTCAATGTTAAAGAAAGAAGAGTAAGAGTATGAATGTACAAAGTTAATCAATAAGAAAGAGAAAAAATATAGATTGAATAATTTTCTTAAAATTGTTTAAATTAAAAGAAAATAAGTACTATGACAGAAAGAGAAAAGGATAAGATTAACTGTTACCTTGTAAAAAACTGAAAAATATTAAAGGCTGGATGAATCTCTAAAAATTGCCTTCCTTATAAAAAAAAATGCAGACACAAGCTATACATCTACATACCTTCAATATATTCTGAGAATGCAAAACAGATAAATGATGAAAGAAATAACTGGACCTGATTTGAAAAATACTTCATCCAAATCATGTACATGCTATTTAAATAACATTTTTTAAATACAAACATGCAGGAAAATATTTTTTAAGAATAATATTAATTGGATTTATTACTGTGATAATCAGAATACTGAACTTACTTTTATTGCTTAATACCATTGTGGATATATCTAAGGAAACATGTTAAGGAAGGCATGCAAAAAGGAGAATCTAGAAATAAAAGTTAGACGTTTACAATTCTTGTAGCAAATGAAATTTGTTTTTATAGTAAAAGTAATATATTAAGTTATATAAATGCATACAATCATTTGAGGTAAAAGTAACATAAATACAAAGCAAAAAATGCTGTGTTATTAAAAAATTTATTAGTATTGATAAATTGTAAATCAAATTTAAAGGGATTCATGAAAATAATACTTTTAATAAATTTCAAATAAGCAAACAAAGAAGAAAGATTAAAAATGGTTAACTTGATCATGTGATACATTACATTTAATCAAAAATTATATTTTCCTTCCCTGAATTAAAAGCAAATTAAAGGGAAAAAAAGATTACAAATAATATTGGTTAAAACTGATTGAAGTAATTTGAGGTTATTGCTATTCCATGCTTTTTTAAACAAACATTTAAATAACACCCCCAAAAAATAAAAATTAAACAAAATACATGAAATTCAGCTTTCAAGATTAAATAAAAAAAGTAATAATGTAATAAAATTTTACAACTTAATTAAATTCGCCATCAACTTTTAATATGATAAATACAAAATTATCATAGAAATTAATCATCATGGCAAATGAAATAAATCTAAATCTTAATGTACTTCAACTTTTTTTTAAAATCTAAAATTGAATGAAAATGAATTTCAATTTGTATCATAATGTATTGTAAATAACTCATCAAATTCTTTGTATTTCAAAAAATATGAATAGAATAAATAAACTTTATCAATAAGTATCAATTTCATTCAAAGCTGAAAAAATAAATATAAATACGTTTTTAAATAAAATTAATATTACTGGTTAATTAATAATAAATATATAAATAAAAATATAATACAAATAATATTTTAAAGAATTTTTATATTAATTTTCATAATTAATAAATTTCCTTATTCACAAAAATATTATGCAACTAATGTAAATTCTAATAAATCATTAATTTTTATGTAATTTACATATGTGTTTTGTTCATTTTTAAAATTCTTATACAAATTATAACATCAAAGTTATAAAAATATTACATTTAAATATATTAGCATTTTTTAAACTACAATTAAATAACTGTGATTTTTTAATTAATACAGTTTTAGTAAAAAAAAAATCAAATATAAATTTTATTTCAACGTTCATTTTATTGCTTAGCAAAATAATATATCAATATTTTAAATGATGGAAATATACTCATCATTATTTTTAAAGAATATGAATGCACTATTTATTTACAACATGTTATTATTTAATTTCTTAAAAGAACATAACAATTACAGACAATAAAAATCGTAAAAAATGAATGTTGTAATTATTAACAAATCAGTTAAAATAACTTAATAAAGAAAAAAATTCAATGTAAAAGATAAAATTTTAATTATTTAACACCACTTGCAGGAATAATATGCTACAATCCAGAACTTAAACTTTTTAAATATTTCTTTAAAAATTCAATCAGTTTGGTCGAATGGTAAATTCTATTAATTTTTCTACCAAAAATAAATAATCGATTAAACTAAGTAAAAATAAATCTAACAAAACTTGTTAATTATAGAGAATTTTCTAAACATAATTTATTTTTTATATCAAATTTCATTTATTGATTTAAAACATAGATTCTTACGATAAATAATGTCTTAAGCCGGCTTCGTCGTTTACTCAGTTGGAAAAAAAATCACCTAAATAATAACTGCAATAAGGAAAGAATTTTCTACCAAAGAATTGCTTTCAATAAATTAGAGTTCCGGACGTCACTTCAAACAGTACACGGAGATCAATGTTTACGTTTTCAAAACTACCCGTAGCCAAAATAAAGTCTAATATTTCGGCAAAAATTATTATCTTGTTTTTTAATAATGTCACACTAGAGTTGCAGGTAAACTTTTAACACAATAAAAAAATGGGATAAAAAGCATCATTATTAATACTGTTATTACATTCATTAAATCCTCAAATGATTCTTTTTTTTTTCTAATATGTTTAATATACTACAAAACGCAAAAATTTAGAAAACATTCTGAAAATCTTGTTAGCCTTATAAAATAACAAGAATATAAGTGAGAGTAAATAAATGACGACAAGAAGAACTTTCATTTTAAGTTATGGATAATAATAAAAAAAAAAACCCTACTAAGTTAAGTATTTAAATTCTTTTTGTAAAATAATTTTATTAAAATCATCAAAAAATGTGCAGTTTATTTAAATATAAAATGAGTCATCATTGTTGAATACAGATGTCGAGTGCCTGAACGCGAAGCGTTCATCTACTCAATGGTATGTGAAGGCAGTAGGAAAGAAAAGTCATGATAAATAAATAATAGTAATCGTATGAATTGAGAGAAAAAAAAGAAGAAAGTAAGGAAAATGTAAATCATCGGTGATGGAAACGTAACAAGAAATGTATGATCAGTAAATATGCGTTGAAGTAAAATATCTAAAAAGCGATAAATGAGCAGGAAATTACGGTGGTTTGAGGCTTCGATTCCATTTAGAAGTAGAGAAAGGATACTTGTATTTTCCATTCAATTGCGTAAATATAGTTTGTGCCTTGATGAGAGGGTTTTCGTGAGTCGCAATGGTATTGAAGAAATTTCTAGAAAGTTTAGTAATATAGTTGTCAATAGAATCAATTTTTAAATCTTGATGAATTGTAGAGTTGCGGACAAACCAGGGTGCACCAGTGATAATACGAAGAAGTTTGTTTTGAATAATTTGTACAGATTTCTTGTTAGATTGTGCAGCTAGACCCCAGATTGGGGCAGCATATAAAATGAGTAAAAGGGGAATGCCAATATTTCTATAAATGGTAAAGACTTCTCAAGAAAGATTACATTATTATATCAGTGACTAATGTATCGTTAGTTAAGACATACACATCATACAGTGGCGAGCTAGTCCAACACCTTCTAGATAGATAAATCTATCTTCCTTCGGGTCTATTTTTCTTCAATTAGTAACGAAATGTATTCTTTTTGGTTTATTTTGTGATAATCGATTAACGATTTTTTGCTTGATCTGTTGATGACTGTTGAACCCCTTAGAAAAGTTTTGATTCTTTTCAATGGTGAAAACAGAACTCTGTAAGATATGTAGTCATCGGAATTGTTAAAAGGATTTTTTTTATCATTTTTAAAATTTCACTCGAAATATCATCTAAATTATTTTCCATCAAAAATTACAGAAATTCAATTAATTTGCAAAATTTATACATATGGGATCCATAGTAGAACACGTTTAATTAAGTTTCAAGCCTTTATTTGTTAATGATGAATAATATTTCATATACGAGTACTCTCTTTTCTGCAGGCAGTTCCATCTTATATATACGGAAGTAACTTTCTTAAAATTTATTAAATTTAATTTTTGCTTTGAGAGTCTGAATGATTCTCCCACCTTATTTCTAAAATATCAGATTTGAAATTTATTATGCATTAATCGAATTTAAATCAAATAACTTTTTGGGAATGCATTTTGCTAAAAATTATTTCAATTTGGGGCATGATCTAATGAATTATACCATAAAATTTTTATCATTGAGTTATTTTAAAATTCCCGCTGTTTTTGTAATGGTTTGATCTGCATTTGATATTAATTATGTTTCAATAAGGAAGCTTTTTAAATTCTGAAAATTTTAATGGATTTTGTTCTTAGGCTGTATTTAAAATGTAGGAATGACATAGAAGGCTGATTTTTCTGAGATCTTGAGAGGAATGTTAAATTGGCCAAAATGTCAGAGGACATTATTCTTGCCTACCGTATAATGATTGCTGAATTTGCTATTAATATGTTAAGTTGATCTGTATAACCGTGAATGAAATATGCATCACTATAAACCGATTTAAATTTCTATGAACTATTTTATTTTTTCCTCTCGTAATATTTACATCATTAATACCTAAACTATCAGACTTTATTCATTTTTAATACGCTTTTATTAGTTTCACCTGTATGTTTGTTTGTAACTGACTCTTTGGGATCGGTTTTGCCCTACTTTAAGCGATCAGATTTAATTTAAACGTTGTAGACTTATCAAGGACCGACGACCCTAAAATATTTGGATAAGTTTATTATCTCACCAGGATTAGGATCGCCAGGATTAGTGATTTTATTTCAACTTATGAAGAGCAATTTAACCCATGTAAAATTAAAGTACCTAAGACATTCAAACCTACGTGGGACAGTGGCACAGCGGATAACGCGCCTGGCTTCGGATCAGAAGATTCCCTGTTCGAATCCAGGCTGACTCGACATATTCGCATTTTGAATTTGTTTTACTCACAATTAAATTATTGTAAGAACTATAGTTCCAGTCCTCCGTACCGGGACTTCATTTAAATATTATAGTTTAAAAACACGTTTTTAGAGTTAATCAAACTAAAAAGTAAAAAATAATTGTTAACATAAGAATAAAATGATTGACGAGAAAATGAATGTTACTGTTCTAAAAGCGTGTGGTGCCCGATATCAATCGTTATAATTTTTCACTAGTTTCATTTCCTTTGCACTCGAGGGCTCCGCTACGGAGACAATGCAAATAACAAAATAATGCGTTTCTTTTAATGCGTATATCAAACTTACATGTGAATATGATCTTAGGAAAATAATAAATAATGAAATAATTTAAATGGCACCGCTCCGGAGCCCTCGAGTGCAAAGGGTTAAAAATATTATATAAAGCACCCAGAACAGTGACATTAATTTCCTCGTCAGTCATTTTATTCTTATGTTAACAATTATTTTTTACTTTTTAGTTTGATTAACTCTAAAAACGTGTTTTTTAGTTTTTTTAAACTATAATTTATTTTTTGAAGAATTATAGCTAATTATTGTGGATGCATTTTCATATACCATATGTAGAATGATTTTCTAATATAAAGAATCTCAAAATGCTGCCATTCAATGTGGATCGCAGAATGATGAGCATTTGACTGTGTTAAGAATAACCTGTTGTGTTATCATACATGAAGGAATATTCTCTAATTTTTGCCCCTACCTCCGTATGTTATATTTGTCGCAAGTAGTCAAGTATTTTATTCTAAATGATCTTAAAGACACAATTGGAGATCGTACTAGTTTCTAAAAAATTCTTCAAATCTGGATTTAATTTAGATAAATTTAAGAATCCTCTAAATACTTCTGGGTTTATTTAATCATCTTCTTCATCATGTGCGCATAAGAAAGATTCAAAGTTGCCACGAGAAAAAGATAAAGTCTATTATTTTAGACAGGCCACGTAGTGAAATGATACTTTTGTCAGTTTGAAACTCTTGGCTTACACTTGTCACACGACGTCCCTTCTCAGGCTTGCCGACTTTTCTATCTCGTTTAAAATTTTTCGGGTATTTTTTCCTAGTCAAATTGCACGTACTAACTCTCTTCAAGTTGCAGAGAAAGTTTTTAAATCGCCTTTTGTTCTTCTTTTTACAGTAGTCTTGCATTCTTACTACTACACTGAATAGGAGAGTCGCACATCTGCTCAGAATTCAAATATAATAAAACAAATTATCACAGAATTAGCAGGAATTAAAAAATTTAAAGCAAACAGTTAATAGGAGGGAAAGAAGTTAAAAAGGGGGGAACAAACTAGGAGACGACAATTAAGCAATATCAAAATACATAAATGCACAATAGAAGCATATAAATACGTAAATACATAGCAGACATATAAAATATATAATGGAAATAAATAGGAATTATAAATATACAAATATACAATCACAAAAATAAAAAAATTTAAGCTTAAAAAACTTTAAATAAAAACTTTAGAAAACATACGAACAACATTTGAAACTGAAGATCGGAAGTAAAGTTTGTTAATGTAGGGTAGAGATGATGTTTTCAGAAATGGAACTTTCTTTTTAACATAGTTCCGCAGCACTCACTGCCAAGGCAGAAGGGAGGACGATAGGAGATTTCTTAGAACTGGAGAGTAGTATTGCAGATGGGTCATAAAAGAAATTAGGGAGGCTTGAGATCATGATTCCATTCTGTTGTGTGATATGGATAATGGTATTTATCTTCGTTGTGGGCGAAGAATAGTTGAGCTTTAATTAAATTATTTTCATGTTTCTTGATATTTAGAAACAACTTTCTTGAAAGCTTCGCAATATGATCGTCTATTGATTCTATTTGTAGGTCATGAATCTTGCATTCCGTTGCTGACTGCGCGCTTTTCGCGTGCCCTCACTTCACTTATGACTCGTTCTTAATATTTGCACATGAATCACTTTGCCATTGAACTGAGGGAAATTGCCAGGAAATCGAAGAAAAAAATTCATCGCGATCAGTGCATTGATTACAACAAGTTCTAATCTACAATTTCATGGTTGCCTACTTAAAAATTATAACGTCACGTTTTGCACGGCAGTGTAGTGTATGATCGAAATGAGAAATCTAAATAAAGAGCTGAAACAATTATATTCATTTTATAGATTCTAATTGTACAGTTGTATTATTTGGGAAACATAATTTTGATCTGAAATGTGAGCAGCCATAGCTCACATTTCACATTAAAATTATTCTTATTTATTAGAAGTCAGTGCTGACATTCGTCATAAAAATTATTTTATTAGAAAAATGTTTTTGGTATATTTATAATGATATACAGCCGTAATCTACGTTTATTTCAGATCCGTCTTAATAACCGTATATATACTGTAGATGTACTAGCCAACTGCTGTAGATATGCATTGTTTTAAATTCATTTTATTCCGATCTAAAGTTCAGGAAAGGCTTTATTCAAAAACATGGTAAAATCTTTACGAAAGAGTGATGGACATTACTTGACTTGACTAATAGCTTTGAGATTTATGCTTGCTAAAACTGCATTATCTCAATTTATCCAAATGCAGCAAAAAAAAAAAATGCATTGTGATGATTATCAAAAAATTGTAATCAAACAACTATAAAACCCAAAATTCGTTAATCCCTGATACTCTTTCAAATTTGGTCTCATGGAGTGATGGAGCGCCGTCTTTCTGAAAGACGAAATTCTGAGTAATCCACGGAACAACTGCCCTTTCAGTTTTGTGAGGAAAAAAAATGGACCAAATGATTCAATTTGTGTGCATAATCTAATCACACTTCGACTTTTGAAGTGCCTCTTTTATTTTCGATAAATCTGTGAGTGTTTTCATCACTCAAAACAGGTATGTATGTAAACTTTTCTGAAAAGATGGGAGATACACTTATTGCTAAACAACTTCTGCGTAAGGTAATTCACATCATCTTCGATATAATTCATGCTATGAGTAATTCTCATCTTTTTAAGCATTTCAGTTCTTCAGCGGTAGTACTCGAAATGCGGCCAAAACAGCTTTCGAAATTATTATATTCATGCACAGTCGTTATAAAAAGTTGGATAAAATTTTTTTTTTTTTTAGCTTTCGCCAATCGATAGCAAGCACTAATCAAGCGTAATTCTGTCAATGCAAACTACAATATTTGGAAGAACTTTTAGACCAGACACCTTGAAGCAAGTTCATATTTTTCGTAAATATAGATACGATTACAAATATACACATTTAAAGCTACATGATGCATAAAAAACAGGTTCTCCAGGTTTCTTTTCTTTTACATTTCGTGATTAAAGATTTACCGAAAATCTCTCCGGTTATGGTCAATTTTGAGTCCAGCTTCAAGAGATATTCGATTGACCAAATGACAGCCAATCGCATGCGAACAACGCGCGATAGTTGGATTTGTTTTTGAGATCAAATCGCAATGCCCGTTGATAGATGAACCCTCGTCCACATATTCTTAAAGTCTATATGACCTACCTTAAGGAACAGTACCTTTAACCAAAACCTTTTTTAAATGATACATTGGTATGCTTCCTTGTCGTATTCTACAGATATTTTCATTTACGTGCCTACAAATGTAAACTAAATTATTAGACATATTTTCAAATTACCATTATCAGTTCTTTCTTACATCAGGCCCCTTTTCTTCTTTTTCCTTTTCATTGACCTCATGGAGGGGGAAGGGGGGAGGTGTTTGCTTATTAGTAGATTTCGAGACAGGAGATGGTTTCTTTTTTAACGGGGTAAGGTTATCAGCCCTACAACGAGTAGTCATATTAGACCGGTGCCTGATGGTCGAGTGGCTAGTGCTCTAGCACTCGGTACCACAGGTTTCGGGTTCGAATCCGGGCGGTGCCATGGATGGCGATGTTTGTAGTGGTTCGGAATCCACTTTAAGCCGTAGGTCCCGGTCTAATAGGACGCGTCGCAGAGTCCAATCAGACTTCTTCTCCCCTACATCATTCCCAAACTGTAAAGGGGCAACTCAGCTCTAGGCCCTGTGGTGTAGTAGTAGTAGTAATCATATTAGACCGTGATTTCTATTTTAAAGTGGATTCCGAACCATTACAAGCACTCATGGCCCTGCCGGGAGTTGAATTAGAAACCTGTGGCACCGAGCTCTAGTCATTCGGTCGTCAGTCCCCTTACGTATTTTAAATCTTCTGTAAATTCACCACTATTAGTAACTTTTTTTTAAAAAAGCACCACGTTAATTAAGTGGAGGAATTAAAGTAATAGAGAGTTTTGCATAATGTTACAAAGATGTTCATATTACCCTTTAAATCTGTTCAATTAAATAAAGACATTTACATTAAGGCATAGGATTTAAAATTAGCTTTAGTATCGAAATACCCTTTTTGACTTAGAGAACAACTGCATTTTAGATTGACACTCGATCATATAACAGATGTTTGTTTTGTCACTCTACGGTCATTTTGTGCACATTTTAGGCTAATTAAACAGGGGCGTACAGTTTAACGTGGATTCCGAACCACTAACAAAAAATCCATGTCACCGCCAGGATTCGAATCTGAAACCTGTGATAAGGCCAGAAAACCTGACCCGTCAAAGACCAGAGAGCTGGCCAATTGGCCGTCAGGCCACCATATAACAGATGAGTTGTGTAATTTAATTGCATTATTAAATAAATAAATTTAAATATTATAGAAGAAAGTTATTCATAAGAAAAACAGATAATTTTAAGCAGATAATTCTAAGAGAAATTTTCGCCAGTGAATGTTTAAATTTATACTTAATATTTTCAATAATTTTTTATAAAATTATGTGTATCAAGAGCTTTGCTGGAGACAGTGACTATAACCAATTATGTGATTAATCAGCGGCTAGACATGATTTTATGCTTAAGAGCAAAATATAAAATTTTTCTCATATAAAATTATAATTTTTTTTACTTTTTAATTCATTTGTACTATTTAGAAAATGAAAATCTTTACTCAAATGCAGAATACATTAATCATATTTTTTTCCCTCAGTTAGCTGCTTTTATCCAGACAGAAAGAAAGCTAAAACTAAAGCTATATTTTTAAATCTTTAATGTGCAATTAAATTAAAAATATAACGTATTTTAGATTTTGAAATAATTTATTTTGAATTTTAAAAACTATTCTATTCATTATTTGAAGTTTATTTTTAACCCATCTGAGTTTCAAAAGTAAGCCTAATGGCTGGCGCTCGGTGATACAGGTTTCGGGTTCAAGTCCTGGCGTTGCCATGGACGTTTGCAGTGGTTCGGAATCCACTTTAAACCGTAGGTTCCGGTCTAATATGATTGTAAAAAGCTGAGCTTAGGGCTGACAACCCTACCCGTAAAATGAAAACATCTCTTGTCTCGAAATCTGCCAGTAGGCAGACGGCCTTGGCCCATCATGGGGTTGTTGCACCAATGATGATGATGATAGCCTGATAATTTGGTTAAAAAATGAGTGATGATGTGTAAAATGATAAAATGAGTTAAAAAAAAAATCATATACCTTAGTAAAACTCATTAAATGAAAGTTTTTATTTTTGTAATTTAAATCCAATTCAGTTTTGAGTATAATTTTTTTTTTAACTCAAAATATGCATTATTAGAACTCCGATAAATAAGATTTAACCAGTTTCAAATATTTTTCATTACAGAAATTCAAGGACAAATTTAACCATTCGGATTGTACAATAGAATCTGAATTATCTCCAGAGTTTTCGAGATACCCCCGTAGTACATCGTTACTATTAACACACAAAATCTCTTCACTTCTACCATTGAAAAAAAAAATAACAACTAAGTAAACACAAGTGGTCGTAAAGAATAACAGTTCCTCGTCTACCCATTGAGGCAGACGTCAGTAAAACAACACTAAATCGCGATGAAATGATTGTCTCCAGACTTACGATATCACGAGTGAATTCGTGTTTGTTTTACAATAATATAACATAGCTTAAAACACTTGTTTTGGTGCAGCATTGAAAATTACTAATAATATGAAGTACCATTTATAATCTCCACGGATAGACAGCTTTTAATTTCCATGATAGTTAATAAATCCTTAATAAATTCACAAAAATAATAGACAGGATTTTAATTTCTACTTGTCTCTTATTTAAATTTTTTTATATGTCCAAAATTCTTTTTTTAATAATTCAAATAATGAAGTAGGCATCATTAAGGGAATTACAAACGTAGTTTTCATCGAATATCCCATGGATTATCTGCATAAAAGCATTAAAATTTCGTGATCACCATTATCGTCAGTGGCGCAGTAGCCCCATGGTTTGCCTAGGCCGTCTGCCTGCTGGCATATTTCGAGACAAGAAATGTTTTCTTTTTTAAGAGCTAGAATTATCAGCCCTACGCCCAAAAGTCATAATAGACCGGGAGCTACGCTTTAAGGTGGATTCCGAACTACTACAAACACTCGTGGCCCCGCCAGGAGTCGAACCAGAAACCTGTAGCGCCGAGCGCTAATCACTCGGCCATCAGGCCCAAAATTTCGTGATGAGTACGTTTCTCGAAAGTTTTCATAAAAATCAACTCTGTAAAACCACTACCGATAAATTCTTTTTTTTTATGTAATAAAAAACATTTACAGGCAGGGGTTTTACCGAATTGATATTAATAATTTATTATATTTTTTTTCCCGCTAAAAATTATACTTTTGTGCTATATGGCGCTGTGCATTATAAACAAAATTATTTGTTGGTAGGGAACTCCAAGGAGCCTGACGGCCGAGTGACTAGCGTTCGGTGTCACAATTTTCGTGTTCAAGTACCGGCGGTATCATGGATATTTGTAGTGGTTCGGAATTCACTTTAAACCGTAGGTCCGGGCTAATTAGCCCTCTTGAACAACACATGACCGTAGAGCGACAAACCAGGGTGTCAGCGTAGGGCTAAGGATCCTATACCATAAAAAGAAGAAAAAAATCTCATGTTTAGAAAATTCAGCCAGAAAAAAAAAACTGGACAGATCTTATGTTAGATACTAGCGTCAGGTTGGGCCTGACACTCGTGTGACTAACACTGGTTGCCCCAGGTTTCGGTTTCGAGTCCTAGAAATGCCATGGATACTTGTAGTAGTTCGGAATCCACTATAAACTTTAGGTCCCGGTCTAATATGACTGTTGGGCATAGGAATGGCAACTCTGCCTCGTAATAAAGAAAAAATCTCTTGTCTTGAAATATGTCAGCAGATAGACGGCCTTGGCTCCCCATGAGGCTGTTGCGCCAATGAACAGGAAGAAGAAGAAAAGCTGCCTGATACAAGAAAGAACAGAAAATGGAAATTTGAAAATCTGTCTAACAATAATTAGTTCACATCTGTATACACGTAAAAGAAGACATCTGTACAATAACAGGCGGGCTGAAAAGATTGTAGGCTGACACATAGTTGGCGCTACTATTATTAAATCCATATGAATTTTAGTTAGCCCTAGCCTTCAAAAGACACGTGTATAAATTTGACAGCTGTTGCACTATTAGTATGCGAGTTATAGCATTTTTAGTGTTCATCACGTGCAGTCCACTCGGCTGACTGTCGGTTGGACTCCGGCGTGAAATGACGGAGACATGTTTCATCCATTGTCACATATCGACGCAAAAATTCGGGTTTATTACGATTGAACAGCTCCAAACACTTCTTAGAATCATCAATTCGTTGTTGTTTTCGGTCGATTGTGAGCTCACGCGGCACCTACTTTGAAAAGAGCTTTCGTATATCCAAATATTCATTCGCGATATGTCCAACATGTTCCTTTGATATCTTTAGGGTCTCAGCTACCTCAATCTACTTAACTTTACGGTTATCAGAAATTATTTTGTGGACTTTTTTGATGTTTTCGTTGGTAACAGCCTCTTTGGGGCGTCCACTGCGTGCATCGTCCTCGGTGCTCATTTCGTCTCGTTTAAATTTAGCAAACCACTTCTCTACGGTTGATTTTCCTGGTGCAAAGTCCGAATAATGTTTATCAAGCCTAGCCCTGGCTTCCATACTATTTTTTTTTCGCCAAAAAGCAATGCTTTATTAACTCACGAAATTCCTTTTTATCCATACTAACAAAAGTTGCTTCACTAAAAATGCTGTAACTCACATACTAATAGTGCAGCAGCTGTCAAATTTATACACGTGTCTTGTGAAGGTTATGGCTAACTAAAAATCATAAGGATTTAATACTAATAGAGCCAACTATGTGTCAGCTTACTTACTTTTCAGCCTATGACGAGGAACCTTACCGAGCCTTACGTCGAGGAAGCATGCTAATGTGTCAATTTAATAGGTCTTGGTTAAAGGGACTGTCCTTTAAGCTAGGTCATATAGATTTTAAGAATATGTGGACGAGAGTCCATCTATCCCCGTGAGTAGCGGTTTGTCCTCAAAAATAAATCCTACTATCGCACGCTGCTAGCATGCAATTAGCTGTCATTTACTCAAACGAATATACTTTAAAGCTGAATATCCTATGCCCAACGCTCTATATGAATATAGAGTGTTGGGTGTAGGGCCGATAATCCTACACCACAAAAAAGAACATCTACTGTCTCGAAATATGCCAGTAGACATATGACCTTGGCCCACCATGGGGTTATTGCGCCAATTAAGATTCTAAAAAGTTCATGATCTGTCTTGAGTCCTAAAATAACACCGTAATGGGGAGAGAAAAAAAATGCCGTTGGTTGTTACATTGAAAGTATTCATCAGGTAAATGTACCGTGCTTTAAAGAAACACACATTACACAAAACTATAAAATGAACATTTTATTCACACATTAATCAAATATTATTGAATTTTAATTTAAGGGCTACAAAATGTATGTTTTTCATCTTTATTCAACAAGGTAACAAGAAGCGCATGCAAATTATGAATTGGGTTTTAAAATAGATTCAAAAATATATTAGAGAGCAAAAATAGTATTCCTTTAATTTATTGATGCCGTTTTTTTCGAATATTACGCTTGGGAAAAGGCAGATTTCTTAAAATAAAATTATTATTTTGGCTGATTTTTGCAAAATATTTGCGAAATAAATTATTATTTTTCCTTTATATATATAACGTGTTATATTACGTATTTTAAAATTATTTGCAGATATTAATGATTTACATAGAATCCAGACAACAATCAAGTAAAAATTAAAATAAGATTCCTAAGACTTGAAATATTGAGCATTAAATTTTAAATAACATTATCAACAAAAAAAAAAATAACAAAAATAAAAAGTTGTACATTTTTCAGAAAAAAAACTTGAATTAAATGTCAATAAATGCCTCACATTTAATTTTAATGTATAACTTTTTGTAATTTGTAAATCATTTAAAAGATTCAACTTCTATCAGAAAAAAAAATATAAGAATGAAAAAATTAAATTTTATTGAAATATGGGGTGGGAAAGTTTTTTAATACAAAACTTTTATAGAAATTTCTAGAGTTTTCAGTCTAAATTGTAAATTTTTTTGTACGATGGTAAGATATCTTAAAATTAAAATTTCAAAATTTTCTTTTTTTTGTGTAAATTTCATGCTTTTTACATTTTTGTTATAACGCACATCTTTTCTTTTAGTTCTTTATTTTTCAAATAACTTTATTGATAATTGCAAATATTTCAATATGGGCTAGAAATTCATATTTTTTAAAAAAATTATAAATAAACAAGTATATTTATATGCATTTTATTACATATCTGCACAGATTTGCTGATTTTAAATTACACAGATATTTATCATTTAGCACTTTTGTGCATACTTTCAGTATAAAAAAATGTAAATAACTAACAATCATTTCCAAAAGGATTTCATTCCTTAAAAAAAATTTTTTTTTACAGAAGAGCTTCATTTATTATTTCGGTGAATATTGTTAAGCTTAAAAAATTTAAGAATTAATAAATAAATAAAAAATCAGTCCCAAATCAAATTAGGATTAAAATTAGTTTACCTTTAAAATGATAATGCTGTCGAATAAAAACAGGGGGGAGGAGAACAGGCGAATAAAAGCATGCTTCAAGAACAATTCTCTTTTAAATATTCATTTTCAGGAGAGTAAAAACGTGAAACATGAATTGGTTTTAAAAACAACAAAAAATCAGCAGGCACGACAACAATTGTTACAGCTGTTAGAAAAAAAAAAAAGAAACGAAAACTGCAGGAAACAATGTTTTGGCACTATGTTTTTTTTAAAGGAACTATTTCTTGGGCTCTTTTATAGATTCTTCCAGTTTCTTCTCGATGTTGGAGAAGGCATCCTGTCCCATGTAGTCGACGTGGCCGCGTTCCCAGGCGTACCTGCGGGATTCCGAACTTTCAGCGCTCGCTGAACCACATGGACCTAGGTGCAGCTTTGATAATTCAGCAGCGATACCTTTCTGCAATGGAGAATCATAAAAAAAGAAATGTTAGGTTATAAATGATTTTAAACCCATATACAAAATAAGTAAACCCAATTTATTAAAAATTTATTGCATCAGGATTGTAGCACAAAAGTGTTGACATTTTTCAAGATTGAAATAAAACTAAAAATGTAACCAAAATACGAGCATTGGGTTTATAAATTTTTATGATGGGTAGGTATATCTAAACAACTTGTAGTCAGAGTATTGGGATGGAAATACTTTTCTGCCGTAGTAATGGACACAAAAAGCAACCAGGAATGAAATGACACTACGTCAGTATGCATATGCAGTTTATTTATCAGTGCATATCAACAAAAGTAACATAGCTCACCTACTTAAAGAAGGTGAACAATGAATGTATCGTAGAGAACTTTACAACGTGACTTACATCTTAAAACGTACAACGTTACTTGCATTTTAAAACGTACAGCGTTACTTACATTTTAAAACGTACAACGTTACTTACATTTTAAAAACGTACAATGTTACTTAACGTCCCGTACACAACGTATTACGTACACCCTTACAACGTTATAGCATCTTAAAACGTACAACATTACTTACATCTTAAAACTTAAGTAACGCTTAAATTTTAAAACTTAAGCGTTACTTACATCTTAAAAGTTACAACCTGATAATAAGTTGATTAAATCAAAGAAGAAAGGCTATAAATAACTTGCATGGCATCAAGAATACTTTAAAGAATACTCGAAATAAGATTATTATTATTATGGAATTTTTTGAAATTGAGGATAAAAAAAAAAAAAAAAAAAAAAAGAATATTTCTTACTTCGACAAACTAAAATCCTAGTTTGCCCAGATTAAGGTACATATGATTCATAATTTTTCTTAAGTATTTAAACATCGTAAATAATATTTAGCATTTTATTCCTAATAAATATTTGGAATCACATTTTCTATCTTAATTTAATCGTAAGAATATTTTGTATTTTATGTTTGATTGTAAGGATTATTTAGTATTTTAATTTTGTTCATATTGATAATTTTTAATACTTTATCGTTAATAATAAATAATCAGACAATTTGTTCCAAGAGGATGAAAAGTAAGAGATTAAATTGCAAAATCATAAGAAGCCACCCAGTTGACATCAGAAGAACGGGTGGAAATGACATTGTACAGCACATATTATTATTACCCACTCTTATTTTACTTTCATTATAACGATGTAAATGTGGCTAATTTTTTTTTTTTTTTTTTTTAATTTTCATATTTTATATTATGTCACTTCTCTTCTATTTATATCAAAGATATATATAGAAGGAAAGTAGTCTTTTAGTTTCATACTACAGGTTTGAATTCTTCTTCTATAACCTTTTAATTTTGATGCGCATTTGAAGGAAAAATCACTTTTAAAATATTACTAATTTGAACACTTTTACTTTTTTACAAGAAAAAAAAGAACATTGTTGCAGAAAAGTCTTCGACTTCTTTTCTACAAGGTTCGATAAATCGAAGCAGGTTGAGAAATTTTAATCAGTAAAATAAGAAATATATTATAAATGAAAAATGATAAAAAAATTAATATCGGCAAGTATAATGTAAGAACAAACCGCATAATAGCAATCTTAAAAATAAAATAAATAAAAATAATTATAGAATTCCAAACGATTTTCTTAAATAAAAAAAATAAAAAAAACCTTTAGAATTTCAAACAATTTTTTTTTTCTTGAAAAATCTCATTTTCACTTTGAAATAAAATTATATTTGCTTTCACCGGACGATCTTTTAGAACACTTCTATATTAGCTAATTATTACCCTGTGAAATAAATATTATACATAAAAAAAACTCATTAAAGAAATTTGAAATATGATGCATAAAAAAACATGTGAAAGAAATTTAAAGTTGTCAAAGGACATGAAAAACCCGCTTCCCAAAACAATACCCATAATTTTATAGGTAAAAATAAGAACTGTGATTTGGTATTTAAATGAATAAAAAAGTCAAATTTTTTCTTTTAATTAATTCTTTTTTCTTTCCATTTAAAAAATGAATGCAATAAACATATACTAAGTATATCAAACATTTTAAGGGAATTTGCTATTTCATGTTGAGATTCATTTCTAATAATATAATATTGCACATTATTCGAATAATTTTTTTTCATTAAATTGGTTAAAACATCTTTATGGAGATTTTTACCTTACATATCAAGAAAATTAACTGTGAAATTCAATTAAAATGAGGATGAAAGATAAAAAGAAAGGTAGAAAAACCACTGCACCAATTGAAACCTAGCTGAGAAATTTATTTTTTGTTTATAAAACCTTTACTGAATAAGATATTGCTGAAAGCATAAATGCAGTTAAACAGCAAGAAATTACACATGACGTAATGGTTGTAAAACTACGACAACAATGAAGAGACGATGCCCACCAGAAGAAAATGACGCATTCCGCTTGTCTAAGTTCGATTGAAAAAACTATTCAATATACTGAACTACAATAGAAGAGACTACACCTACAAGTCTGATGGTAATTATACAATGGCCTAACACTGCAATAACAAATAATCTCACAACAAAAATGTCAAGGACTTCTTTAAATGTGCAATTTCATCCGCCTTTTTTACGAAAGCGTCATATGTACTCGTAGTATCATAAAAATGTGCACTTTCATGATGATTTACAGTTAATACGAGCTTGATTCACATTGATTCGGATAATGGAGATACAACTGTACCTGATATACTTTATACAAAGAGGATAGATGCTTCGTTAAAGCTATTTGTATTAACCGGAAATATATTTTCGCTTATTTTATATTACGCTATTCCTGTATTAGTAATAGAGTATTTTATAAGTATACTAGCAGAACCCAGCATACTTTGTCCTGCCAAAATGCATTGTAGAAAATTACATACCGCGAATATATTCGCCATGTTCCAATATATGCGCATATTAATTTTCGTGGATATCGTTTGAAAGGTATATAAGATGACATGCTGCAGTACCCTCTGGTGGTAAGTAATAATAAAGTGGACAGCGCGAACCTATTTTTCATACTCGAATGAATATTATTAGAATTTCCATAGCGATTGGTTGAATGGTATAGAAGTTGATAGACTGCAGCACCATCTGGTGGCGACTTACAACAAAGGGGATAGCATAAAAATATTCTCCATGCTTTGTCAAACGCACACAAAAAATTTCATCAAAATTGGTGAAGCCGTTTCAGCGACAAATGCATATAGAGAGGAATGATATAATATATAAATATATATCGATTGCAGCGCCACCTACCAGGTCTAATTGGGAATATAAACCATCCAAGGACCCACTCAAACACACACAAAAAATTTCATCAAAATCGGCCTAGCCGTTTAGGAGAAGTTCAGTGACAAACACAAGTACAGATTGGTTTGGTTTGTTGCTCTATGGTCATTTTGAGCACACTTTGGGCTAATTAGACCGGAACCTACAGTTTAACGTGGATTCCGAACCATTAGCTAACGTCCATGCCACCGCCAGGATTCGAACCTGAAGGCCGTGGTACCAAAGGCCAGAGTGCTAGTCAATTGGCCATCAAGCCGCTCACACATACAGAAGAATTATATACGTGAAGATAGGACACACGATATACATCGTCTTGCGTTACAATTAAAAAAAAAAATCACATATGAAAATTTTTTTTTTAAAACTGTTTTACATGAAACCAAATTAAAATGTTTTGTGTACGAAAGCCTACATTAAAAAACAACAACAGCATACAATCATTTTTTTAAAAGTTAATTTAAGTATGGCATTAATGCAGTATGGCTTACAAAAATAAATGACCGTCGGAAAAAAAGGCATCTTTAGAACAGTAATTTTCAAATTTTGCTGCCCACGATTACGAAATTAACAAATGAAATGGTACATATGAGCATTTGCTTAAGCTCAAAAGAATTCTGCTTTATAGTTCTTTTTTCGAAATTGACCTAGTTTATTTGCTGGCCTTTATATAATAGCTGAGAATTGATGTTGAACATCAAAAGGAGTTGGCGTTCTGCCAATGAACGTCAGCTGATGATGCAGTTCACTGTAAGAAGCACCCGTTCGTAAGGAAGCGATTGTCAAATTAAGTCAACTCCAGGAAATGAAAAGTTGAGAAAATAACAAAAATCACATGTAAAAGATGCGCTTTCGGAAATTCTTGACAGATGTTGCAAAGGTCAAGCTTATTTACTGAAGATGTAATAAAATAGATAAAATATCAAGCTGCTGTTTCAAATGAAATATTTTGCAATTCTTTTTTTTTTTTTTTTTTTTTTGCACATTATTTTCTAGAACTATTCTTGGAATTGAAATGCATTATAACATCTGCAATCTTTTAATTTTCATAATTAGTTCGTGAAAATTTAAATACTGTAAACTCGTGTGAAATTGCAATTCGTATAAATAATTTTAATTTAATTCTATTGTTTTTTTATTAATGTTCTCATTAAAACAGCATTTTTCATATTAGGTAGCAGCATTCTTTATATTAAACGGCTTTTTTTTCTAGTATAGAGAATGCTGCCACATTGCTAATATACGCAATGCAATGTTTATGAGGCCTACAGATTTATTATACATAGACATTTGATATTTCGTTCATCTTTAGATATCGCAGCTATTACAATGTGCTACCCACCAGGACGCTCCAACTCATAATACATAAAATTTAATTAGAGTAGCGCTCAGTGTCATGATTCTGATGGAAAATGTCTTATGATTAAGATGTCTTAGTTCTGATTGGCGTTTTTTTTTTTTTTTTTTTTTTTTAAACTTTATACAACTTTCGTTTCTGTAAATAATCTTATTCTATCAAATAACCCAATTCCCTTACCATCTACTATTTCTATAAAACTTTATTAATCATTTTAGATTTTCCTTGTACTTATTGCTCAATATTCTCCTATCATTCTAGAAAATAGATCTCAGTTTTCTCTGTATAATCTTTCCTAAATGTCCTTGAAACATGATGGTTCTTTACTACGTATGATAACGTTAGAATTTTTACTTGCAATCGTTTCTTCCTTTTTCTGCTGTTGCATTGTTTGCAATATGCTTATTTGTATACAATATCCAAAGTATTTTGAAATAGAATAAAGGGAACCTTGAAGAATAGCAACATTATTTCCTTTCAGAATGATAGATTCATTAATTTTAAAACAAAATTCATTTTGTTATTATTATTATTATTATTATTATTATTATGATGATGATGATGATGATCACTCAAGATATCGCCAACTTATGTCGCCAAATGGTTAGCAGTTCTAACCACATGGTCAATTGTAACTTGATATCATTTAAATACTAGGACCATAATAATAAGGAAGTGTAAGTTCTACGATCTTGGTTCTGTAACAGTTTTTATCCCATGTATTTTTTGAGAAAATATAAATTTGAAAAATTTATGGATACTCAGATTAACCATTTTATTCTTCAAATTTATTACAGAACATTTTTTTTTTATTAAAATAAAAAAACATGCATTGCTAGAATCATGATGAGCAAGTTTTTATCCTGTTTTATTTATTTTTCGGTATAGAAATCCAATCATACGTTTAGGTCACCCAGAGTGCACATTAGAATCAGAAATATAATCCTCTGAATCATCATCAGAGCTTACGAGATTATATTACGATTCATCGCTGAAATTATCCCCAAAATGTTTTCACTTATACTCACTTTGTAAAATATAATTAAAGGTAAACGCACGTGGTTATAAAGCAATTAATAACAAGCAGATCCCTACTAATATGTTGAGTACTGAAAAACTTCGAGTTTAATGTAAAATAGCGATAGAATCATATAGAAGTAATATAATTGAGACCGCATTGGGGTTGCGACTTTCAATTTGTACACACAGATGCAGTGATAGTAGGATGGATGATTATACGAAAACGGAACTAGTGGATATGCATCTGGGTGATAAGCCACAAACTTGGCGCGGCGATATTAGATAAAATATACCTACACATTACAACCATAGCCCTTTTGAATATCTACACCGGCGATTATCTGAGTCGGTTTTCTTCTATAGAGTGGTACTATAATAGAACGCGCATGAAGGTTGCCAGGTTATAGAAGATGTAATCCTCCCGTGGCTTATTCTTTGTAGTTTATATAATTTATCGATTTTTGGCAACAATCCTTATTGTTTGCCAATATTGCTTTCTGCTGTTGGCGCGAAGGGAGAAAAAGGTCTATTATCATACAACGATTTTTGAAAGAAATAGTTCATTTTTTTTACCTATCAATAAATGTAAATTTAATTTTTCTAAATATTTGGAATTTATATGCTATTAATAAATTTTCTCGTGTAATATTTTCTCACCAAAATGATTAAAAGAAAATATTTATATGAACTTTTCGTAATGTTTTGATGAATGGAGTTGTACATGGGGATGTGAAGCAACAAGGACTATAATCCCCTAATCACTATATATATGAACAGTTAATTTTTCCTTATTTTTAATATGTCACTCGCCACAACGCTCTACGATCGTGTTAGACTACGGTTTAAAGTGGATTCCGAACCACTACAAACATCCATGGCACCGCCGGGACTCGAACCTGAAACCTGTGGTACCGAGCGCCAGAGCGCTAGCCACTCGGCCATACAGGCCCCTCGTAATGTTTTATTACATTTTATACAAAATGACCAGAGTTATAAACAAAATAACATTTCATATATCTATTTATGCCTAATATGCACATAATTAAATAAATGTGAGACCGAAGAACTTCAGGCATTTTCGGATTTTTCAGAATATTTTTATAAAGCCGCGTCCAAACGAGTTTAGATTGTCGCTCTACAGTCATTTTGTGCACACTTTAGGCTAATTAGATCGGGACTTACATTTCAGTGTGGATTACGAACCACTCGCAAACATCCATGCCCCCGCCAAGATTTGAACCTGGAGCCTGTGGTACCAAAGGCCAGAGCGCTAGCCAATTGACCATCAGGCCGCTACGCATCCGACCAAGAGCGAATAAGGAACGAGCGGATTTTGTTCCTCTAAAGAAATGCACGCAGTGGAAAGAAGCCAAGCAGAGATACAGCGCCAACTCTAGTACGAAAAAGGCGGGAGATGTTTGTCCCAACTTTGTTTCTTTAAAATAGGGTTTGGTTTGTTGCTCTACGGTCATTCCACGCACACTTTAGGCTAATCAGACCGGGACATACAGTTTAACGTGGATTCCGAATCACTCATAAACATCCATGTCACCGTCAGGATTCGAACCTGAAGCTTGTTGTACCAAAGGCCAGAGCGTTGGCCAATTGGCCATCTGACCGTCTTTAGAATAGGGGGACGCGCTGTATTTCATTATTACTCTATGGATAGAATGATAATTGTCAGATGTGTGCCATCACAAGTAAACTTGTGTTTGCCTTAGAGTAATTCCAAATGACCTAAAATACTCGTTTTAGTCCATAGTTAAAAATTAATTTTTTGCAACGAGTTAATACGTGGTGTTCCGAAAACATACAAATATGCTCGGGATAATTAATTCTTCGTTATTGGCAGAACAGTCCCATAGTGGGCAAGGCCATCTACCTACTGGTAGATTTCGAGACAAGAGATGTTTTCTTTTTACGAGGTAGGGTTGTCATCCCTACTCCCAACGGCTATAATAGACCGGAACCTAAGGTTTAAAGTGGGTTACGAACCACTACAAACAACAATGGTACCTCCGGGATTCGAACCCAGAACCTGTGGCACAGAGCGCTAGTCACTTGGCTATTAAGCCGCAGGATAAACTATTTAAGGGGTTAAAATTTCAGGACGTCTTTGAGTTTGATTTCGCCTTTGTTATTTAAATGAACAATATGCTTTATTTATTATACTTACGCATTCTTCCGAAAGATTGGGTTGCACGTGCTTCATAAATATGTCCCACCACATTTGCAGGTGCTCGTACGAATGAGGGCTGCCCGGTTGCACACGGCCGGTTTCGCTGTTGTAGCTCTCCATCCAGGGTTTGATGGCACCCAGGAAATGAACGATTTTCACATCTTTACCGAATCTGCATGAAAATAAGGACCATGAATTTTGAATGGGGTTTTTCAAATGCCTATTAAATTTATGGAATAATGTAAGAAGTACTTACTGTTTATAAGCTGGTTGATATGTGTAACTCACGTTTGCGTTCATGTTGTAGATAAAAGATAGGTGCCTCGATATATCAGACGTCCTCCAATCTTTGAAAAACATATTTAGAACACCCTGGTCACCCCCTTAAACAAGACAGCAACAAAATCCTTACTAAGGCTTTATTCAAATGTTAATTAATATTTATCATATAATATAATTTAATTATAAGTATAAAACATTGACTGGAACCTAAATTACTGACTGGAGTACTAAGTGCTTTTTCCGATTTGAAATTTAGAAATAAAGCTACTGCATCAAATTTTTTTAAATGGCTTCATATTCAATTTAAAAGTTCATCTATTCCCCCTAGATACGTATACGTTCATTTACCCCATAGCTACGTATACGTATATTTAACCCATAGCTACGTATACGTTCATTTACCCCACAGATACGTATCTGTTCATCTACCCCACATATATAGATATGTTTTACCTACCCCAATTTCATCATAGTATTCAATTTTAAATGAAAGGATTAATTTTTATTTTTTAGTATACTTAACCTTTTTAAAGAATATTTTTTTAAGTACAGCTTTTTTACTAAAATATAAAATATCGATTTTTAGAATTATGATCAATAAGTTTTATCCTATTATATTAATTTTTTTATTACAGAAAGTGATATCCATTAGTAATTTCTGATAGCGCATTAAAATCAAAACTTTAATCCGATTCATCATTAGAACTTTCAACACCATCCCATTATATATGGATGTTGTTAATGAAAATAAATATTTTTAGCGCTAATTTTGAAAAAATAGCAGAAATTAAATGCAATATAAACAATAAATACAATATTGAGTCATAGGCAATCAGTTACAGGCAGCTGCTCAGCCATCTTTTAGCTACTAAACATAAAGTCAAATGTCTGTAAAACCAACATGGAATCAGGATAGAATTGCTGTTGCCAGAAGTGTGCTGTCTCAAATTAATACGTGTTTGCATTACAATAATATAAAGTATGTTACAATACTTTAGTCCAGAATTAAATATTAATTTTCGTACGAGTTAACTCGTGGTACATAAGAGGTTGAAACCAGTATGGCTTTTAATGAGATGTCTTTTTGCATAAATGAGATTTGAATGCATAAGTTAACAGTAAAATGACTTACCATCGAAACTGCCGTTATGCAGAGCGAATTCTAGGATGGCCTTGAATGTCTCTTGGCTTGGTTTGTAGACGAAAACACCCGAGTTAAAACAGTCGGGCCATCCGACATCTGGCACCGCGGACAGTTCTTCTCTTTCGAATAATTCGTCGCAATTTCGGATTACCTGAGGACGAAAAATATATTAATTACTTAAACAAGTGGTTTTTTTTTTTTTTGTGTGATAATGAAAACAGTTTGAAAATATTTCAAAGTCAGGAATTTGATAATTAGCACATTAAAAAAAGAATACATTCGAAACATAAATATAACAATAAAATAAAAATTTTTACTTTTCTGAAAAAAATAAATATTTATTAAAAGTTTTTTTAAACGTGCGTTGCCCATATTAGAATTTTCAGTGAAAAACAATCTTTTTTCCCTTAATAATGCACAACTTTCCTTAAAATGAAAAACGTTATTAACTCAATTAAATTAGCAATTTTGCTTTGTTTCTTATCCCACTTGATAGACAGCAACATCTAGACCAAGTCCATGAACCCATGTGTTTTCGTAGAAGGGTAGGGGGTGGGCAGCTTCTGTTGGGATGGAGCACCCGTAGGTACAAGTTGGACTTCTCTCCGTGTCGATAAAGAAGGATGGAAGTGCCCTTTTTAATACGCTTTTATTAGTTTCACCTGTATGTTTGTATGTATGTAACTGACTTTTTCCCCTGGGGATCTATTTCTCCTCATATACACTATTTAAGCTGCAAAAAAACATTTACAGGCATCTTTCAGAAAGAAAACAGTTGATTCTTTTTAATACACTATTATATTAGTTCCACCTGAATGTTTGTTTGTTTGTTTGCTTGTAACTGACTCTTTGGGCTCGATTTTGCCCTTCATTAAGCGATAGCCTTTGTTTTATTCACAATTACATTATTGTAAGAACTATAGTTCCACTCCTCCATACCGGGACCTCATTTAAATATTATAGTTTAATAACACTAAAAAAACCCGCTTTTTGAGTTAATCAAACTAAAAAGTAAAAAATAATCGAATAGTTTAAAAAAACTAAAAAACACGCTTTTAGAGTTAATCTATCTAAAAAGTAAAAAATAATTGTTAACATAAGAATAAAATGACTGACGAGAAAATTAATGTCACTGTTCCAAAAGCGTGGGGTGCTCGATATCAATCGTTATCATTTTTCACTAGTTTTCATTCCGAAATGCAGAGTTAGTTTAAAAATGTCATACAAAGCACCCCACGCTTTTAGAACAGTGACATTCATGTTCTCGTCAGTCATTTTATTCTTATGTTAACAATTATTATTTACTTTTTAGATAGATTAACTCTAAAAGCGTGTTTTTTAGTTTTTTTAAACTATTCAATTATTTAGGGGTATCTACCCCGCATCTGTGTATCCTATTGGAGAAAATCCGGAAAACTTTCACCAGGTAACCCGACTCACGAGGCAAGGTGCTGAATACCATCGAGCCTTCTCGTTTTTTTTATACATTTTGAAACAGTGTATACAATAAATTGATTAAATACTGATTGAACCTTCGTCTTGATACTCACCAGCTCGCGTTGCCATTGAGCCACGAGTCGGGCAATTTAGCAGTTGTGAATTTTAGACAGTACAAAATACGTGAAAGATTTAATAATTCATACTGTATGACATAATTTGCAACAATATCATTAATTTATCCATAAATATTGTGCAATTAACTCTTTGCACTGGAGGGCTCCGGAGCGGAGCCGTTTAAAATTTGTCTTCAAACTCGAGCGCTCCGCTACGGAGACAATGCAAATAACACTATAAATAATGAGTTTCTTTTAATGTGTTTATCAAACTTACATGTGAATATAATCTTTTCACTAACATCGCTTCGAGTTACGAATGAAAAAAAAAACTTCCAGTGCAAAGGGTTAAAATGGAAAGATAACTAAATTTTTGAAATAAACCATGGTTTAGTATTGTGAATAGATTTTATTCGAACTTTTTGTTCCATTACTTATTTTAAAGTTCATTAATGAACTCCAGGATGTAACAAATACACCAACCAACCAACAAAAAACAAATACAGTGCTACCGTAAAGAGCAAATCATTAATTATCACGGTTATAACGGAAATTTAATAATTGCTCTTGCAATTCCCCGAGTCAAATAAATTAAACGTTAACAGCAACGTTTATGCACTACTCTACTCGTTCATGCAACGTCTACACTCTCTCTAACGATATGTTAGAAATTATGCGAGAGCATTTGGCAACACGCATGTCGAAAGGTGGGCTGGCGGCGAGTCCTGTTGCGCTATTGTTCTGCAGCCCTTGTACAAAGCTAATTTCATAATATAATCCTGGAATCCTGCTTTTACACACTTTATTTATGATGTATCTAGATCAGCAAATACCATATTGCGAACATTTAATGCTCACTACAACACGTTAAAATAGAATTTTGTGATGTGAATTATAGGCCACTGCAAATAATCTGAAGAAATATTTTTGTCCTCGAAATGTTTATAATGCATACAGAAGTCCATATTAACAATTAATTGCGATACTAAGATTTTATTTTACTCTGTAACAAATATGAAGATTACAAACTGTAGGAAGAATGTCATCCCTCGTTTTCAACATAGTGCCTAAACGCATACCATCTTTCTGGTTTCCATTATCTTAAATTTATAACTTGGCATATATATATATATATATAAATATATATAGTTGGAGCATCAAAAAAAGGGTTTTAAAACTGAAAAATGTTTTCTTAGTTTCATTGGGTATGATTGATATATGGTATATTTATGAATGTAGTATTTGGTATAAGGTATGCCAAAGAACAAAAGCAAGTAACTCGCGAGTATTAAGCCACATCTGAAGATCATAGACAAAACATTCCGGCAAGTAATTTTTTGAAAACTGGTCTACATACAATTCGAATCTAAAATACATAGTAATAAAATAATAGTAATAGTAATAAAATAGAGCACGTTCCTCTATTCTAAAGGAACAGGAAGTTGGGGCAAACATTTCCTGTCCTTTTCGTACTGGCATTGGCGCTGTATCGCCGCTTGGCTTCTTTTCCCTGGGCGCATTAATTTAGAAAAATATGTTACGAAGCGATTCTGACAATTCCGACAATTGACCGAAATTCTTCTTTTTCACACATTTTTTTAATTATGTGCTTACTAAAGATAAATAAATACAAGAAATGTTATTTTGTTTACGACTCTCATCGTTTTGTATAAAATGTAATAAAATATTACAAAAAAGCTCATAAAAATGATTAAATAAAATATTTATAAGGGCAAGTATCACATAAAAGAAAATTTATTAACAGAATATAAATGCCAAAAATTTAGAAAAGAAAATAAATTTACATTTATTTACAGCTAAAATAATGAACCGTTTCTTTTGAACCGCTGTGTGATAATAGACCTTTTTTTCTCTGCACGCCAGCAGCATAGAGTAGCAAATAGCCAATATTAAAGATTGTAGCCAAAAATCGCCAAGATATCATCGCATATTTTAAACTACAAAGTACAAGTGTATGATCAGTGTGAGGATTGTGTTTGGCCCAAATTGGCAACCCCAAAGTGCGCTCTATTATATTACTACTCTATGATTTGAATATATGCCAAAGTCATTTAAGATGACGAAAACTATCTTTGCTTTTATTTACCTTACATGAATTATTTATTTCAACAAAGGGAAAAAAAAATAATAAAATTTCGTGTAAGATTTTCGCCAATGACTTACTATTATGTCTGCATCGAGGAAGACGCATTTCTGGAACTGTGTCAGACGCCAGCAGTGGAATTTGGTGAAGGTGATGCCGAGATCCGGCCTCGTGAGCAGAGCTAAGTGGGCCTCGTCTTTGCTGTCCAGCACGTCCACGATTTCGACGACATCGAACGCATTCCTCAACAGTCCCCTATTCGTGAAGGAAAAAACAAAATTAGAGACAACGTTTGCGTCTATTATGGTTTTTAAATTAATTAATTTCTCTCTCTCTCTCTCTCTCTCTTTTTTTTTTTTTTTTGAGTTGGTTAATTAAGCGAAAGTGAAATTTAGATTTATATGACAAGAATCATGCTTTTTGTTAACAACAAATGCTGTGTTCGTTCTCGATGTTACACGGTTTAGGATGTAGTGGAAGTCGCCGGCTAAAACCAAGGCGATCGGTGCCACAGGTTTCGGTATGGATGTTTGTAGTGGTTCAGAATCCAATTTAAACCGTAAGCACCAGTCTAATATGATTGTAGAGCGTTGGGCTGATTATCCTACCCAGTAAAAAGACAACCTCTATTGTCTCGAAATCTGCCAGTAGACCTTAGCCCACCAGAGGAGTGTTGCGCCAATGAAGAAGAAAATTGCGGGTAGCTTTATAAAAATATTCAAAAATTTTGCAACACGCAATACATATATAGATGATAATAATTTCTTTTCATTTAATAAATAATCTATTAAAAAAATTGACTCGTATCATTACATTAATTTTAAAAATTTAATTTGATTTTAGTAATCATATTCCTGCCAGAAACTATTTTTCCTTAAATAGGTATTGAATCAAACAATTATATACTTCATTTAATATATTGTATTGAAACAACCTCATTTATTTTGTTGAGAGAAATTTTAAAAATGTAATACGTTTTCGTCTATAAATATCGTCGTATGTCTATATGTTTCGTCTATAAAAATTTTTGCAACCAGATTAAAACATTATTGGCAAAAGAATCTGATCTTTTAGTGTGCAGTAGAATATTTTCTAATATTTAATGTTCATTTTTAAAAAACATAATAATTACTATTCAAGTAAAATGTACATATAACGAGGAAGCCGCAAGAAAAGTCTGGGGCACGTCCTGTGTGTCCTACGTTTACTGCGTCCTGGTTTCTTTTGACAGTTTGTTCCTGACAATTTGTTTGACATTTTTGATTATTGTTTTAAATTTTTTTTCTCTTTCTTTTCTTTTTTTATTAAGTTTTGGGCTAACATAATCAATACATTTAAGTTAGAGTCCCGTCTTCTCAACCACTGCAGACGGTTCCCGACCAAAGTTATCACTGCCTGCTTTCACCATCCAGGCCCAACCTAACTCCCTGATATTACAGCCCATGGTGGGCGAAGATCATCTGCCTACTGGCAGATTTCGAGACAGAAGATGATTTCTTTTTACGGGGTAGGCCCAATTATTCCCTATGCTGCGCAGTTTTATTAGACTGGGACCTAAGGTTTATAGTGGATTCCGAACCACTACAAGCATCCATGTTTCCGCCGGGACTCGAACCCGAAACCTGAGGCAACGAGTGTCAGAGCGCTAATCGTTCGGCCATCAGGCCCAACCTGACATTAGTATCCAAATATGACATCTGTCCAGTTTTTTACTGACTGAGTTTTCTAAACATGATATTATATATTACGGGGTAGGGTTCTTATCATACGCCCGTTTGTCGCTCTATAGTCATTTGTGGTTCAGAGGGCTAATTAGACCGCGACTTGTGGTTTAAAGTGTATTCCGAACAACTACAAACATAAATGGCCAGAACGCTAGTCACTCGGCCATCAGGCCCCAAATTAGAGTCTACCATCTTGGATAAAAAAACCCTGATATCTCGGCGAAATATACTTTTCATATATTACTTATGCTCATGTCTAATTGCGACTACTTCTGAGAAAATGGTCCCAGGTTTGAGTGCCAGGTTAGCAAGTATCACTTGCAATTGTAGGGCTAATTAGTAGGCTATAATCACAGTATGCTTCACCAAAACTGTTTAAAGTGACCTCCAAAAATTAAATTTCTGTTTTTCACTAGTAGATATCAGTAATTTCGTAACTTATATCTTTGAATCTGCTATTAATCTGACATAAATTGATGAATGACGTAAATCAAATGAATGATACCAGGGAAACACATTGTGACGATGTTTGGATCAAAAATGTGATAACCTGATTAATGAGGTTAATTCTGGGGATTTTTTAAAAGTATTTTGATAATAATCTTGAAAAATTAGTGAAACACATTTAAAAGAAAGCGTCCATGACAAAAAGTGAATTAAGCAAAAATTTTAAAACACTTTGGGAATTCTTTTATTGTTTTAACTGTTATTATTGCAACCGAGTTTTACTTTCTATATTGCTTCAAATCAATTTAACTTGATTGTATGATCGGGTTCAAATGTCATTGCATTCTTCACTTTTTACACTGAGTTTGCATTACCAGAAAGCTGCAACTTTAAATCAGTAGATAGTAGATACTAGATATAATAATTATACTATACCAGAAATTTAAATAATGATTTTACTATCTGGTATCATTATTAGTAAAATTAAATTATACCAGAAAGTAATTACCAGGTTAGTAGATACTTAAAAATTACCAGATAGTTGCAATTATTTTTGAATAGTTGCATTGTCGGAGACCAAATAAGAATCTTTAAAGCTGAGTGGGCTAAAGCCAAAATAGTGAATTTAGTATTACAAAAAATGGTTTGATATTTATTGTAAGCATTATATTTTGATATCATTTGTTTTTAAATTCATGTCTGCAAGTGTAAATAAATAAAAATTTGCTTTCTTTAAAAATTGTTTCAAACACTGTATTTCTTATAAAATTCGAAATGGGAGAAGTATTTAATTCTAAAATCTCAACATAAAACAAGTTACTACAAATTTAATTCGTAAGAAATAAGAACATGTTATTCTTCAATGGCGCAACAGCCCCATGATGGACCAAGGCTGTCTGCCTATTGGCAGATTTTGTGACAAAAGATGTTTTTTTTTACGGTAAGGGTTGTCAGCCCTACGCCCACCGCTCTATAGTCATATTAGACCGGGACCTACGATTTAAATTGGTTTCCGAACCATTACAAACATACATGGCACCATCGGGACTCGAACCCGAAACCTGTGGCACCAGGTACCAGAGTTAATCATATGACACAAAGTATAAATTTCCTTTTAAGGATTCTAAAAAAAAAAAAAAAAAAAAAAAACTTACTTTAATGTTTTCTTAATTAGATATAGATGAAAGTTGTTTCAAGTCTTTACGTATAAAACCCATTTTTTGCTATAATTTTCATGAACCAAACCATCTACAATGATCATTGTTAAATCTATAAAAACTAATAAATTAATTTCTCTTACTTGATTTTATCAGAAACTTCTGGGGTGATAATGATGGCTAGTTTCCGCGTTGTCTGTACATTCCTTAAACTTTGTGCTAATACTAAAGCTCCAAGGGCGTAAGTATCATTTGTAGCGCAGGTAACGTAAGCTTGCTGGTCCACTGCAAAATAAAACAACAACAAAACTTAAATCGAATGTTGGAATAAACAAGCATTTTTACAATAAAAAAACTCCAATATAAATTAAATGTCCTTTTAAAATCATAGTTTAAAAACTGGAAAATAAATTCGCTTACTTTTGGTTATGCAGTTTAACAATAGAAAAGAACGAGCTAACAGGCGATTCTCAGTTTTATAGAAGGACGATTTTTATCAAATGGTGCACACAATGTTATCAATTTTACGTTCGATTTAATCGTTATCAATTATCACTAAACCCTATCCTGGGATTTTGATCATATCGTCATTTTCATTACGTTTACTATCAATGCGTTTCATTGCAGATGTGTAATTTTTTTTTTTTGTCAGAAACTAAGAATAAAGTATAATCATGATGTGTTAAATTCAGATAACATCAATAAAAAGGTCAATGAAAGTAATCGATTTTTAAGAAAGTATCGATATTAAATGGTTTTGAAACTTTTGCTGCACGTGAAAATATTGAAGCAATTTTATTATTATTATTATTATTATTGCAATACGCTGATGTGACGGACAACTTTCTTTCATAGAAAGATACAAAAATAAAAATCAAAGCATAACTCGAAATCCATCAAGAAGAAATTTTTTTTATTTTATTTATTTATTTTAATATATTTATTTATTGTAATATATTTTTTTATTTGAATAAATTTTTTATCATTATTGCAATACACTGTACATACAGGAAAGTTGTATATCACATCAGTGTATCGCATATTTATTTTTATTTATTATTTTATTTATATTATATTTATTTATTTGAAAGAATTTTTTTTATTATTGCAATACACTGATGCGATATACAACTTTCACAGAAAGAAGAAAGATACAAAAATAAAAATCTATGCATAATAATTCGAAATCCATCTAGTAGAAATTTGGATCAGTTTTTCAAACACTCCACAAAATTCAAGTTATTAAAAAAAAAAAAAAAACATTCACAACACCTTGAAAAGTACATGAAAAAAGCAAACCTCTCTTCCTTCTACAATTAACTCTTAAAAAAGAGTTTTGTATATTTGATTTTTTTTTTCCAATTTAATACTCAGAAAATGTCTTTGTTTTGTTTGTTGTTTGTGTGAAATGTTTTTGTGAATAACTTGAATATATATGTTACACAAAATTTAGAGACAAATTCACATAACTAAATGAAAATTAACAAAGGCTCTATATTATCACTAAAATAGGAATAAATACAAACAACAATAATTATTTACATATTTTTTAAAAATTTTATTACACAATTCATAGAATAAATTATAATAACTACTAGTTAGTCGAAATAAATAGCAATAATTACTAGTTAGTCGAAATAAATAATAATAATTACTAGTTAGTCCAAATAAATTATAATTATTAGTTATAAATTATAATATTTGTTTTCCCTAAAATATGAAAATCGATTAGGGAATAGACAAAATAACATAAAACACAAAATGTAGATGCTTAACCCCAATGGTCGCTAAAGTGGTTGTTATAAATGCTGTTAAAGGTTCGACTACGCTCAAGTACTATCAAAATACATTAGAAATGTTATAAAATTTTATAACAATTTTATTACAGTCTTATTTTTATATAAGACGTATTGTACTATTATTACATTATCTAAATCAATTTTATATTATACAGAGTTGTCTCAGTAACAAGTTTGCAAATGACAAGGAGGATTAGAGCAGACTTAAACGACTCAAAATCGTCAGAATCACATGGTAGTGCTGGGTATACACAAACGTGGTAGATGGCGTTGCACGGGAACGAGAGTTACAAGAAATCTCACTGAGACTCATTTGACACACCGACGCAGCGATAGTAGGATGACTGATTATACGAATACGGAACTAGTGGATATGCATCTGGCTGATGAGCCACATACTGTTTCTTTGTGTGACGATATTGAAGAAGATATATCCTCAGCAACAGCCCCTTTGAATACCTGTATCAGCGATTACCCAAGGCGGTTCCATCCATAGAGTAGTAATATATAAGTGCTCGCCTAAAGGTTGCCAGGTTGAGGTAAATGTAATTCTCCCCTGACTTCTACTTTGTAGTTTAGTATAACAATATTTATTTTGGATATGGCTACTCTATGCTGTTTGCGAGAAGGGAAAAAAAGGTCTACTGTTATACAACGATTTTCAAAGAAATTGTTTTTTTAAATATTTGTTTTTATTTTTTAGTTGCAAATAAATGGAAGCCTGATGGCCCAATCAGATTTCTCTCTCACCCACATCATTCCCAAACTGTAAAGGGGCAACTCAGCTCTTAGGAACAGTGATGTGGTGTAGTAGTAGTAGTAGAATCTACAAATAAAAGTAAATTTAATTTTTCTAAACATTTGGCATTTATTTTCTATTAATGACTTTTCTTATGTGCTATCTTCTGTCCAAAATGATTTAAAAAAAAAAAAAAAAAAAAAAAAAAAAAAAAACATTCTTTTATATGAACTTTTTTTGTATTGTTTTATTATGTTTCATAGAAAATGATCAGAGTTGTAAACAAAATAACTTTTTTTTGTACCAATTTTTATTTAGTAAACACATAAATAAATGTATGCTTTGAGAAGACGAATTTCTCGGAATTTTCAGAATCACTTCGCAACATATTTTCATTTATTTAGAAAACGTAAAGGAGTCAAGGAGTGACACAGAGCCAAATCTAGTACGAAAAGGCCGGAAAATGTTTGCACCAACTTTCTGTTCCTTTCGAATAGGGGAAAGCCCTTTATTTTATTACTACTCTACATATGATTCTTAACAAAGAGCCATCATGAGTCGTGAACGAATGGTACACACTGCAGCACTGGATGATACTATGCTAAGTCAAGAATATGACATCTATAACGGGATGTCCCGCAACAGGGACATGAGAATTCTGATAAAGCGAGCGACATGCACACGAATTTTATTTCTGACATTATTAATCATTTTATTTTTGATGACGGAGATAATTTTATTTTTGATGACAAGAAATCTCACTGAGACTCATTTGACACACCGACGCAATGATAGTAGGATGACTGACTATACGAATACGGAACTAGTGGATATGCATCTGGCTGATGAGCCACAGACCCTTTGCACCCTTTAGTAGTATTGTTCATCTGTTGTGTTTTCCGTGCACATTACCATGTCAGGAAAGGTTTTTCGAGTCTTTATTGTTCAGTGAATCCGAGTCTACTAAGTTGTATCCTACCCCCTTCTAGAATTCTGTATACCTGGTGCCGATAAACCTTGCATATTAATTATTATCTTATCAAATATGTAATGTTAAGAAGACAATCAAAGACAAAAAGATCTCTTCGAAATTTATTAATATATTATCTTAATTATTATTACTTAAATTTATTAATGTAACAGGGTAATTATAATTAAAGTCATACTTTCAAAATGCTGTAAAAAAAAAAAAAAAAAAAAAACACTCGTCACAATAAGTTCAAATTTGAATTGAAAATACTTGAAGCAGGAGAAAACGGTACGGCATCAAACAAAGTTCCAAAGTGTATTAATAGATGGCGCTGTAGGCTGCCAGTGATATTTTGAATCGAAATGACAACGCATTTGGCATGAGTTGCACGTTAAACCAACTGTAGTGTTCAATGTGCTTGATTGTTTCGGTTTTTTGACGGTAAAACGACTTCCAAGTTATTCAACAATTGGGACACTGTTAGTGGAAAGCCCATTTACCACGACAAGGTCTTACCAAATTGGATGGGAAAACTTGGTTGGTTTGATGCCATACCATTTGCCGCTTCCTCAAGTATCTTCAGTTCAAATTTGAACACATTGTGACGTGTTTTTTTTTTTTTTTTTTTACAGCATTTTAAAAGTGGGACTTTAATTATATTCACCCTCTATGTATATTATATAGAACTCTAAAATATACAATCTAAAAATTTTGCTTTTTGGTTTTGGTTATGTATTTTATTATAATTACGTAATAGAAATCTAAAATTTCATTAAGAAGCAATTGTTCAAAATACTAAAAGAAGTATTAAATTCAATAGCCTTAATATGCCAAAATTATGATAATGTAATTCGGCTTTTTTTGCAGATGGAGATTTATTTTCCTCATTTTTCTACAACGCCACCGACCCCTAACTAAGATAACATATCACGTTCATTCATGATAATAAGAATAAATGTGATTATGTCCTTGAATTCACTTCCCAATTATGATTCAACTGAGAATGAAATTGTTCCTAGACACATAAATTCAGATAATTATTTCATCTATGGGACTCAGACAAAATTTTTTTTTTCCTTCGATTTCCCATTCCAATAATTTTTTTAAATCTCTAAATTATAGCCTTGCATTTTTTTATCGATTAAAATTTGATTCGATTTAATTTGAAGTCACAGAGATAATAAGACATTCATGTTTTTTTTAAGCACTTGATAATTCTGTTGATGTTAAAATTTGTGTAATAAAATAACATTTCTTTTTTATGGTACAAAAAAAATAAGTTTTTTAAAATTTGTCCAATATACTTCTCTAATTTATTGATATACGGAATACAGCTTTTTTTTTTCTGCACTTGATTTAAATTTATTATTAAAGTCTGAATTTTAAGAATTTTAAAACGTTAACGTTTTTCGTTAACGTTTTGTAAAAAAAAAAAATAATAATAATAAAATGAAAAAAAAAATTTCAATTATATCATTTGATTGTAATAAACACTATTTAACAACTTAATTTTTTAACATAAATAAACGATCTGTTAATATTTAATAATCAAATTTTTACTTTGAACAATTTGTAAAAAAAAAAAAATTATAAGACAGAATAAACTGAAACCGAAACTGATACTCTTGTTTGTTCACTCAAAAATAAGTGAATGAAGACTAGTTTCTTGGCCTTGCCAATTTTTTTTTTCTTTCCAAAAACAACAAAACGGCGACGCGGGAAATAAAAGAAAGAAAAACGGAAGACGTTCTTTTACCTTGTTTTATGATCCTGGCATGCGAGATCTAATTAATCCTTCTAACATCTCCCAGAAACGGCAACCTCAAGAATAGGTGAAGCGTAAATAAGTTTTAAAATAGATCTTTCCCCTTTGGCTTCCGCATGTGGGTCAAGTCAAAGAAATTGTAGGCCACTGTTAGCATTCGACAGAAAAGAAAGAAATTTCGGAGCCCATTTTTTTTTTTAATATAAAGGAGAATTGGATTCATTTAAAGAAGAGGAAATTAGATACGTCGTTAAAATGTTTGAATTCATAGTTAAAATTTGTACAAAAGAATATTTATATAATTGTTTTTATAAATAAATGCATTTGGAAAATTGTCCTATAGAATATTATTTATTTTTTTGCACTTGGTTTAAATTGAATATTGAGCTTTTAACAAAGAATGTTTCACCATCATCGGCGCAACAGCCCCATGGTGGGCAAAGGCCGTCTGCATACTGGTAAATTTCAAGACAGGATATGATATCTTTGTACGGGGTAGGGTTGTCAGCCTTACGCCCAACGCTCTATAGTCATATGAGACCGGGACCTACGGTTTAAAGTGGATTCCGAAGCACTACAAATATCCATAGCATCGCCGGGACTCGAACCCGTAATCTGTGGCACCGAGCGCCAGTCACTTGGCCATCAGGTCCCTTAAGAATTTCTATGATCCTAAAAATTTTATTTAATAATTATGAACTGAGGGATAGTATTCATTAAAGCCTTGCCGCCAACCGTGCAGGCACAGACAGAGAGAGATACATATATGCACATAAAAATAGAAAAAATTATCTAACTTATGTGTAATAAAAATAAATTATATAATATAACAAAAAGGCAAATAAAGAATTTGATGCACTATTTTAGATTTTTTTTTTATTATTTTTTTTAAGCATTTATATTTTCGTAGCAACTAAACGCAAAAACAATTCGTTATATCATTTTTATTTACTTGCCTAAAAATGTTTGTTCACAAATGTGTTGATTCAAACAGGCTCGCGCATTTTAATGTATTATTTTATAACGACCTCATCTACTTTGTCGTGAGCAATTTAAAAATGTAGATGTTTTGGGCAATAAGTAACGTATAGATACAAATTACATAGACATAGATTTTGCATCAAAGCTAGCACATAGGATTTCTACAATTTGCAATGAAATGGAATATATTGAAAAAAATATTTTATCTAACCTTTAGTTTAATAAAAAATAAATGTAAAATATTTAAAGATATACCAGTTCCATGTTTTAACCCTTCACCAAAATTCTAAAAGTATTATAAAAAAATTAACAATTAGGTTTTATAAAAAAAAAAATGGGCATGGGATAAAGCGGGCCGTAAAAAAAATCTTCTCTAGTCTAGGATGTTGGGTTTGAAAATTGAAGAAACTTAAAAAACATAAAAGCTACATTTAACATGCATTAGCATTTAATTTCACATGCTGTGAAGGCAACTGTAGTATTTGTTACATCCCCAATATATTCTTTCCCGATGATCTTTTCACTTTCATACTAAAATAAAAACTTTTTCGAAATCGTCAAAAAAAACACATGTTACACATAATATGTTACATACACATCAATGTTACATTTTTGCTGGCTATAACTTTTCCAATCTTCTGAGAAAAATTTGGCTCATTTTGCCTTGTACGAGCATATTAAAGATAAATTTGCTGATAATATTAAAAATATAATCATAATATTGCAGACTTTAATTATTTATATAATATTTTAATAATTAAATAATCTGTGATGCATTCAAAAGTGTTTTTGAATAATTACAGAAAATGAAATTTTTAAATTAAAAGACTGATTGAATAAAATTTTTTCTTCATAATAACTTACGTATCAGTTAGCAATTTTGATTTTAAAAATCTCACAATTTATGATAAAGCATAACTTTCCCTTTTATTCAAAAACGATTCAATAAAGAAATATCCGAATATGATAAGATAAAAAATGCTTGAAAATGAAGTAGATAAACTTCAAGGCTGAATTGTATTTTTAAGATTTCAATATTTGAAAAAAAAAAAATAAATAAATACATTTATTTGTGTAAAACACTTAATCAGTAAGAATATATTATTTTTGCTGCTATTATAAAAAATTACATTGAGAATTTTGATGTAAAATCGGAAAAAATCTTTTTTAGATCAATTATTTTACTATAAAAATAAATTAAATGCATAACATGTGACGAATGAAGCATTTTTGGTTTTGTTTAAAAGAACGCATTGAAAATATCTGGTAACTGTTTCCGGAAAGTTAACGGAAACTTTCCTTAATTGAAGGATAAGTTTTCAATGAAGTTTTTAACATATTTAATTGCACACAAACTTATTCGCTTTTAAACCATTTAGTTTGTTAAACCTTATCATATAAAATTTAATTCAGATTATTTTTAATTCTTAAAGCAAATTTTGACAGTTGCTAAACGTAAATTTCAAATATTTTCAATTTATTCAATTATCCTTTTATAGCAGCAAATAAAAACAAAAATATAAACTTTTACAGCAAAAAAAAAAAAATAATAATAAAAATAATAATAATAATAATAAAATAAATAAATATTGTAACCGTGGTTCCTACTACGCACTGTAAGAGCGGCCCTTGCGGCGTTCCCGTTAAAAAGTTCAGTGGATTCCCTGACTCTCACGCGAGAGGACGCATGGCGCAACTGGCGCTGAAAAACAATCTCTCAGTCCGTGAACTAAAAGTGGAATCCTTCCATTAAATCTGTAATTCAATATTCTTTAAATATACGTGCTGTGTTAAATATTGTTTAGTATTTATGTATAATTGTGTTACTTGTGCGCGTCAATATAAATGTGTTATTGGACTTGTTACTCGATTTGCCCCAGCCAGATCTAGCTGCACAAACAGACGACACATCTATTACAAATTTCCGGAATGTCGCAAGGGACTTTCTAGCAGTGCGTGGGAGGAAACATGGCTACAGGTGGAAACACGGTAGAAGGAACCATGGTTACAATATACTGTAATTTCCTGCCAATACGAGGATAATACACGATAAAAATTTAGAATTTCTAGAACTTATTATTTTCTATTAATTAATAAATGTAAGCATTTTTTAATGCAACCAAAGTTGTAAATAATTATTTAATTATTTTTATGTTCAATATGCTCTATGTATTTTTCCCCATTTAAACGTAATAATGCTTTTATTTCAACATAAAAGTTGATCGCCCAATTCGTGGTCCAGTTATAATGGGCACAGAGGTCTCGGGTTCGAACCGCTGGTAGCTTCCGTTGCATCACTGCTTTACTGCTTTTAGAAACGAGGATACTGGAGGACGAGACTGGGCGATGGTGATGGCATGTATAAAGCGTCGAGCACACATCGATAGTCAGCGTGTCTATAGGTTTGGTTTGTCGCTCTACTGTCATCTTGTGTACACGAGGGCTGAACAGACCGGGACCTACAGTTTAAAGTGGATTCTGAACCACTCACAAATATCCTTGCCACAGCCAGGATTCGAACCTGAAGTCTATGATACCAAAGGCCACAGTGCTAGCCACTGGACCACCGTTGTCTATAGGAATATTTTCGGTTTCCTCCCTATTATAAGCCAATGTGTACCATTTAAGATATTTTTTTCGTAAATATTGATATAATTTCGGACATATATTGGACGCTGAACCAATAACCGTTTCTTCCTTAGAGCAACACAACAATTTTAGCATGCGAACTATCCATCTATAGTTGGGCAGATCATCATATATAAATTAAATACGCTATTTAATTTAATGCAGGCAGGATCTCCAACTAATGGGATAAACAATAGGAAGACTCATGTAATGATATTTTATAGAAACTATGGGATTTCATTCAAATGTGTACTTCATGAAATAATGCTAATAATGCCACTCCGATCAAAGTTGGTGGTGAATAGTGAGCTATTATGAAAACTTTTTATTCACCAATAATGTTAGACAGGTATTATGAAACGGTTATTTTATTAAAAATTACGATATTTGGCGATTGGAAATGAGTGATATTAAAGGTGTTAAAATAAGAACCAGTAAACAAAATCGACATGTTCTTAATCCAAATACAAATTCCACATTAATTTACATAATTAAAACAAATTATTATAGATAAATAAATTATTTACATGATTAAAACATTATATGAGGAAGAAGTTAATTTATGGGGTATGATTTTTATGTGCCACATAGTGTCGCAAAAATTTCTATTTTTTTTAGCATCATGGGGCCTAGTGTTCCACTTACATATTGTCACGAGCAGCCCATCGATAGGTGATGAAGGGAGGACATTCACTTTTTTGGAATACTTTTAAGAGAAACTGCCCTAGAGTTGTGTATCAAATGGGAAAAATACAGAAAGACTCCCACCAGACAGCCTTACTGTCGATGAGAAATATTTTACATTAGTTGGGTCTGGATGGCCGAATGGCTAGCGCTCTGCAGCTGGCTACCACAGGTTTCGGGTTCGAATCCCGGCGGTGCCATGGATGTCTGTAGTGGTTCGGAATCCACTTTAAAAAGATGTCGCAGTCTAACATAATCGTAGAGCGTTGCCGGGGTATTGTTACTCCACGTCCGTACCTTATCTTCAAGCCACACGCACCTCCCAGATAGTGCTAAGTGAGTAACATCGGTGCACGTCTTGCCTTAAGGCATTCAAGGCAATTGTCTACGTGTTTGCTAGCTGCATTAGAACAAAAAAAAAAATGTTTGTCACAATCGCCATCGAGTATCCTCATTTCTGAAAGCAGTGACTGCAACGGAAGCCATCAGCAGACTCAAACCCGAGTTCTCCAGCGCATTAGTTACGCGTGTAACCACTGGGTCACGAGTTTTTTGCTTCCCATTGGTTTGACTTGAAACAAAGCAGATCAATTTCAAATTACTTGGCGGGAGGTTGATAAATATATATATATATAAATTTTTTAAATAGGGCCTGAATGGCCGAGTGGCTAGCGATCGGGAGCTCGGTACCACAGGTTTCGGGTTCGAGTCCCGGCGGTGCCATGGATGTTTGTAGTGGTTCGGAATCCACTTTAAACCGTAGGTCCCGGTCATAATAGGATCGTAGAGCGTTGCGGGGGCATTGTTAATCCGCGTCCGTGGCTTATCTTCAAGTTACACGCGCCCCCTGGGTAATGCAAAGTGAGTACGTCTGTGCAGCGCTTGCCTTAAGGCATCCAAGACCAAGCTGTCTAGGTGTTTGCCAGCTGCATTGGAACAAAAAAAAAGTTTTTTAAATAGGTAATTAAACATTAATACTATATTTTTTATAAGATTGCTTAGTCATTTCTGTAACCTAAATTACCCTTTCTAAACTGAAACGCGCTTACCTTTAAAAACTAACAGACACAGAATAAGAGCATACTATTTGATACTTCTGACATATTTTAAACGACGCAAAGTGATGAGGTTGGAAAAACAAAGGACAATCTCCCACGCATTATGTTATCTAGGGCAGTAAATTTAAAACTTGGGCGAGATCCATTTCATAGCACTGCTACTTCAAGTTCAGTTGAATTAGCCACTTGAGAGTGTTTCTTTTAAGCATTATTAATTTATAACAGAATTTTTTTCTTATAAAAGAAGATCGGAGTCATTTCGGGTCACCGATTCTAAATGCGGGTTAAGATCTCCAGTTTCTGAAACAAAAGACATCGAAAAAGAAATGGAGCGATATTTATTGAAGAAGAAAGGGAAATTTGTTTTTCTTTTAAAAGAAAAAATTTATTTGTAATTTTTTTTTTAATTAAATTTATGGCTAAGTCGATTTTAAATCAGAAAATATATTTTTTAAAATTTTTAAAATAAAAATTGTATACATTCATTAATTTGTTCACAGAGATAAAGGAGTATAAACAAGTAATATAAAAAAACTTTTTTAACTCAATTCCTACCTTTTTTTCACTATATTGCAGTAAGTCCTTTATAAGTAATTTTCATTCATTTTTTTAAGTTTATCTGGCGCCATCTATTGGTATAACTTGGTATAATTTAATAAGATACACGCAACTTAAATCTAAAAAAAAACTAAAAAGAATTAATTAAATTTAATGAATTAATTAATATTTGAAAAAACTGTATTAACATCAAGTGTCATCCACTACAAGTTAAAAAAAATGTATTTGAACTTGAGAGGATAAATAAAAAGTATTTCATGAACGATTGAAAATTTGAACAAGATATATATAGGGAGAGTGTGAACTAATAGTAGGAATTGAAAAAAGAACAATTTGCAGAAATTAAAAATGTAAATTTCTTTCGTATATCTGGCAACATCTACTGCGGTGTATCAAAAGCGCCCTCTTTATACCGACTGAACTTCCTCGGTAGTGGCCTATTCTGCGTTGTTGAATGTCACACCTTTTTATTTATCCAATTCCCTTTCTATGTTTGTCTGAAATACAATTCATACGAAAAAAATTCCTGCGCTATTAAAACTTTTTTTTTTTAATTCTTTCTCAATACATTTAATTTTTCATTCGTAAGATTATAAGGATATTTTTACCAACAAACCTTTTTTACTAGTTTATTTTACAAACACAAGTAAAAACTACATATAAGAAGTAATCAATCATCATCAATTTTATCTTCTGATAATTAAATTTTAAAATTTCAAAATTAACACTCAAATCGATTGGATACGAAACATTCGTAACGTGAGGGGAAAAATCTTACAAAGTTAATCGTTCATATCTTTGAACGAATCCATCTTTTCAAAGATCACCATCATAAGAAATTATTAACATTAATATACACCAAAGAGTTGTTAGATGCAGTTGTATTTTATTGCTTGCATTTTATTTTGTTACAATTTTTATTCTTGCATTTTTATTAAATGATGGTAAAAAAGTCATTTAAATTTGAAACAAATTTTTCAAAGTTAAAAAAAAAAAAAAATGCAATGTTCGAATAAATGAAAAGATGATTTTTTATGTTGAATAGAAAACCAAAACTTTTTACACATCGATCAATCAAAAAAAAAATATATTTTTTTTAATACAATAAGAGCATTTTACTTAGAATGAAAAGCATGAATTAATAAGAATATTATTTTGCTCATTTAGAAAATTAATATTAAATGAATATTTAAAAAAGGCAAGTTTATTTTTCCGTCATTCTAAAAAAAGATCTAAATTATTCTACTATTTATTTAGCAGACATGTTCTTCAATTTATCTTTAAAATAGTGCGATAATTTTCTGCGCAAGTGTGATTTCTCACAGTCTTAAAAAGAATTTATGTCTTCCTCCATAACAATAACATGCGTGTATCTAATAATTTGTCCACTTTGTGTAACGGTTTGTGCTATTTCTAGTCTATTTGACTTAATTGAACTTAAATCAACAGCAATTCTTCCAATTATTTCTACTGCGAATTATTTTAAGTGCAAAATAATATAAGGAAATTAATCTCTACTCAAAAACAATGCGAAAGCCCTTAAACACATTTTTTTAATATTATGAATAATAGAAGATTCATTTCTAAAAAACAATGCCGACTCACTGTAGTGTTTTTCTTTATAAAAAGTTAAATACATACAGTGCATTATTTTCGTGTACGTAATTCCTCCCACCCAACTTGCATTGTAAAATAAAACACAGCGAAAATTAATTCGCAACAGCACATAATGTCTGACTCTTTGGCGAGTGATTATGCGCGCATCCAGCGTGCAAAATGACTCTGGGTCGAATCAGTTAGTGGAGTTCGTTGCAGCCACTCCTTTCAGAAACCACACATCGATGGCGATTGTGGCAACGTGTGTAAAGTGCCTCGCATCCATCGACAGTCAGATTGCATGATGGATAATTTTATAGGTTTTTCCCCCACATGGCATGAAAATGAGGCTGTTACCCTTTAAGGTTTGGTTTGTCGTTCTACGATCTTCTTGAGCACACGAGGGCTAAGCTGACCGGGATCTACAATTTTCTACTACTACTACTACCACACCACACCACACCACATCACTGTACTTAGAGCTGAGTTGCTCCTTTACAGTTTGGGAATGATGTGGGTGAGAATAAGTCTGACTTGGCTATGTGACGCTCTACGGTCATATGAGACCGGGACCTACGACTTAAAGTGGATTCCAAACCACTACAAACATCCATGGCACCGCCAGGATTCGAACCTGAAGCCTGTGGTACCAAAGTCCAGAGTGCTAGCCAATTGACCATTAGGCCGCAGTTATCCTTTAAAATCTTCTCGGAAGATACTGTCGTCCCCTCATTGTCCCGTGGAGAGTTCTGCGTTACATACATCAATGGAATAAAATGCCCCCTCCTCCCAAAGTTCAACAAAAAGAAGCAGATTAAGGAGTTTTATAGTGGTAGAGTTTCTTTTGTTGTTTGCTACAATACTATAACATTAATAACTGAAGTTTCTGAATAACATTAACAACAACAGAACATGGTGAGCCAAGACCGTCTGCGTGACGGCCATTTTTTGCACACTTTGGCTAATTAGACCGGGACGTACCGTTAAACGTGGATTCCGAACCATTAACGCACATCTATGCCGCCGCTAGGATTCGAACCCGAGGCCTGTGGTACCAAAGGCCAGAGCGCTAGCCAATTGGCTATCAGGCCGCTGCCTACTGGCATAATTCGAGATAAGAGATGTTTCTTTTTACTTTTGGTAAGGTTGTAAGCCCAACGCTCTACACAATCATAGCAGACCGGAACCTATGGTTTAAAGTGGATTCCGAACCGCTACAAACATCCATGGTACCGCCGGGACTCGAACCCGAAACCTGTGACACCGTGAGCTAGTCACTCAGCTATCAGGCCACAATAACTGAAGATAATATATCATCAAAAATACACAGACAGACTATTGCTTCTAACTGATGTTTGTATGGCTTACAATGTATTTAAATTCCTACATTGTTAAAAGAAAAATCAACATGTTGTAATGTAAAAGACAATTTAGATTATATCATGATTTTGAAAGCGCAAATGTTTACAGTTTTTTTGGAAGAAAAATATAAAATATAACTTAGAAAAACTTACTTATAATAAACTCCATTGAAGCACCATTCTTATAATAAAACCCAATATTATCGAATTTCTTTAACAAAAAAAAAATAATAATAATAAATACATAAAACCTAAGCAAAGAGGCTTAATGCATGATCAACATGACGATGGACAGAAATTCGAACGGAATATTTCTTCAGCCAAATTAATATACACTTGAACATAGATGATGATTGTGAGATCATAATTCTGCAAATAGAATAACAGATGATCCTATGAACAAAAATGAAAATTTTCTGGAGTCTTAGAACTTGATTTAAATGAAAAGTATATTTGCTACTAAAAACTGGGCCTAATGGACGTGTGGCTAGCGGTCTGTACCATAGGGTTCGGGTTCAAGTCCCGGCGGTGCCATGGATGTTTGTAGTGGTTCGGAATCCACTTTAAATTGTAGGTCCCTGTTTAACACGATCGTAGACCGTTGCGGGAGTTTTGTTACTCCGCGTCCGTAGCTTATCTTCAAGCTACACGCACCTCCTGGGTAGTGCTAGGTCAGTAACGTCGGTGCAGCGCTTGCCTTAAAGCATCAAAGACAACTGTCTAAGTGTTTGCCAGCTGCATTAGGAAAAAAAAATATTTGCTACTAAAAACTATTGATTTTAATTTAATTTTCTACTGATAAAACAATTTCAGGATTGGCAGTCAAGAGATTTGATATAACGTATGAAAGATATCATGAATCTTAATGAATATGTCACATGAAATGTGGGCCGCCAAAGAAGATTAATGGAACACTGCGCTCGTGATCTTGTTAATTTTGGCAGTTCATCAAAGAGATGATAGAACAGTAAAAGTATTTTGAAACTCATTGCCATAGAAAGGGCTATAAATAACTGTGTTTTCAAATTGCATATGATTAAACTGAAATAATCAAAAATTTCATTCTTAATAGTATATGCAGTACTTTCTAATATTGAATACTAAACTTTTCTTTGTTAATTCTGATGAATGAATTTGAGGGAGAAAAATAATTGAACCGGCAATTGGATTACCGATTATGGAGTACCCATGGGGATAGACCCCTTAACCTCCACGTCTTAATTCATATATAAGTTACGATTTAAATTGGCTGCTTAATGTTAATAAAAAAATGAAAGATAATGTATCAAAAAATTAATATATGGTACTCAAAAATTGAAAAATAAATAAAAGTAAGATAAAAAATAAAAATTAAAGTTAAAAGAATTTAAGTTAAAAATTCGGTACAATTAGGGACCACTTGTCGATGCTATAAAACTATTGAAGAATGATATAAAAATTGAGATATGCTGAACGCGTGGGATCCGTAGTGATGAATCTGAAAAGCAAAAGTAATTATAAGCCCTCTCCCCCTCCCTCTAAAAAAAGGCCAATCTGAGAACCAAAGTTATGGCATTTTATTTTTATTATATATGTATTTGTTTTTCCATTTTTGATTAATTTTTATTTTAAACCTTTTTGTTTTACATAGAAAGAAAAGGAGTAAAAAAGAAAAGAAAATTAAACTTAAATAAAACTGTGTCACTAATCTGTAAAAGAATGAAGGGGCAGTTCGTAGCAGAATATCGAAAGGAGCTGAGTTCAGATTCAAACCTTCGACTTCGCTGTCGGAGATCCGTTTCTTTACCTCTGCACCAATTCGACTTGTTTAGTGCAGGGGTCTCCAAACTACGGCCAGCCAGTGTCGTCAATCCGGCCCGCGACAGCGAATAGCTTATTCTTGCTGTAATAAGTTTGGATTAAAAAATACAGTATGATAAAAACTCGGTTTTATTTACTTGCTGGTAAAGCTTAATGACAAGCATAATACGCAAAAAATTTACCTTAAGCATAACAACTAACAAATAATTTGAATGAATCCCACTAACATTATAAACTAGTGAACATCCCGCGGCTACCCTCGGTAGTTATGTTGGGGTAAAAAGTATCGCATATGTGTGTATATCGATGTTTGGAATGTATATATCCAGTATCAAACGTATGATTTTTATCCTGAACGGAAAAGCTAAATTAACGCGAATGAAACCGCGGTGCATCCACTTGCAAAAAAAATACTAATGAGATTTATGTAATTGTGATTTTTCACTGACAGTAGTTTGTAGTTAGCAAGCTCAGAGCGCGTACTCGGCGACTAGTCAAGAAATTATAGATAATGGCAGAAAAATTAAAACGGTTTTGGCCCTTGGTACTTACTGGAGTAAACAGTATGGCGCTATGACTGGAAAGTTTGGAGACCCCTGGTTTAGTGGAAGGTAGCAATTTTTTACGCCAGGGGCTGTGAGATGCTCAATAAGAAAATTTGTCTCAGTGAAGGTTTAAATCTACTCTGTTAACTGAGATCGCTTGAGCTTGCTCAGAATAACAGCCACGGTGTCTCTTTACTTAAAAATAATTGAATTGGAAGCGGATGAAAAAATAAGATTAAATTCACAATATTTTAATTTCAATTATAAATTTAGAGTTCAGAATTATAGTGAGATTAACGCATAAATAATACCCAAGATAATATATTTTTTAAAAATTGGATTAGACACCAAGGTTGAAAATAAAATTAACTTTACAATTCTTCCTAAAATCAATGTCTTTCACAGAAAATTAGCAGTATAATAATAAAATGAATAAATTAAATATTAAAATTAAAAATCAAATTATTAATTAAATTATTCAAAATTAAATTATTCTCTCGTTTAATATGAAAATTAAATTGCTCCATTGAATATGGAAAAGAAGTGAGAAAATAGTATTCGAGTTTGATCGACTAGCGCTCTGGCCTTTGGTACCATAGGCTACAGGTTCGAATCCTGGCAGTGGCATGGATGTTTGTGAGTGGTTCGGAATCCATGTTAAACTGTAGGTTCCGGTCTTATTAGCCAAAAGTGTGCAAAAAATGACCGTGGAGTGACAAACCAAACCAATCCACTTTGATTCGTGGCTCAGAGATAACGAGCACAGCTAGGATGCAAGAGAGGTCAGATTCGAATTCGTTTGTGGCGTGCGTTGCAGTCACTGCTATCAGAAACGAGAACACTCGATGGCTGTTGTGACAATAAGCGTTGTTAATGTTATTAAATGTTGTGTGTGTAAGCGTCTCAGACCAATAGTCAAGCTTCTTGGAGGACGTTTTTCGGAGTTTTTTTTTCCATATGCCATGTCAATGAGGAGGAGTTACCCTTAAAAGTCCCCATGGAAAGCCATGCTCTCCTCTCATACCATATCGGCGCGATACTCATAACATACATAAGTAGAACATAGGCCTACCGATATTTAAATAAAAGGCTTCCCCTAATTATACATTTAAAAATTTGCTAGTCATTGTCATATCTCGCATGTTTAACAATATTCTAACACCGATTTAATTGGATCAAACCTCCGGAAGAATGTAGTATTTACAGCCTTTATATATTAGAGCTTTAACATTAGAACTAATCAAAAGAATTAATTAGAACTAATCACTGTATAGATTAATTAACAAAAATTATGTAAAAATTAAACTAAACATTTTGGAGAATTATTATTCGTCTTTCCATTCCAATAATGACGTTCTATTTTTAAAAATATTTTTAATTTCTTTGTAGCTTTTAAATAGATTTCTTAAAAATTGCGACACTGTCACATTTACTGTGGCTGTCATCACTTTGATTTACTGCCAAAATTAATGAGATCACCAGCACAATGTTCCATTAATCTTCTTTACGCGGCCCACATTTTATGTAGCATATTCATTAAGATCTATGGTATCTATTATGCATTTCTATCATACCTCAAGTTTCATCAATAAAAAAACATGTAGTTTTTGACTAGTAGACATATCTTCATTTAAAACCAGTTTTAAGATTAATTTGTTTAAAAAAATTGTAATAATTATTTTTCGCTTGATTTTAAATTATTTAATAATAATTCTGAATTTTCTAATAATTCTAACAATAAATTACTTCGCAGAATGATTATATTGACTTAAAGGCAGATATTTTTCAAACGGACAAATATAATAATTAATTCCGTACACAATTCTGTTAATAATTAAGCGCACGTTCATCTATTCCACAGATTCGTGCATGTTCATCTATTCCACAGATATGCGCACGTTCATCTGATCCACAGATACGCGCACGTTCATCTGATCCACAGATACGCGCACGTTCATCTATTCCCCAGATACGTGCACGTTCATCCCGTCTTTAAAATTTTAATTTCAACGTAATAAAATCAACAAAATTCAATTTTAGATAAAATTCTATGAAATAAGTATGCTATCACATCATTTTAACGCGCTTATGCATTATTTTGATCTTTTGAAACACAATCTATTAGGATCCATGTTTCATTTTTTTCTACTATTATTGAGTTTTTAAATTTAAGATTCATAACAATTTAACTATTAATTAGTAATAGCACATCGAATTCCGTACAAGCTATGCACAATCCACATATGCTGAAAGCTCAATTATTCACAAGCAAAAATCGTTTGGTTTTTTTTCTTTCCTTTTTTTCAGAATTTATTAATTAATTACGCTTTTCATCGACTTCTGGCAATAATCCATATTTCATTTTACGTTATCGTTTGCCAACGATTTCCTTTTTTGGTTGGTTGGCGAGTTTTTATGGCGCAAAGGTCAGTTTCGGCCATGCCGTGCCAGACAGAATTTTATAAAATTCCTATATCATATTTCAAATCAGTTTCAGCGCATTAATGTCTTAAAAATAATATATACTCATGGTAATTCTCTCTCATGATGACAGTTAATATAGGATCGATGGCGATTGTGACAGCGTGTATAAAGCATCTCCTCACGCATCAATAGTCATGCTTATTGGTGGGAGTATTCCGGGCCTTCTCCCTACGACACACAAATGCGAGAATTTGATTTAGTTTGTCACTCCAAGGTCATTTTTTTGCACACTTTAGGCTAATTAGACTGGGACCTGCAGTTTAGCGTGGATTCCGAATCACTAACAAACATCAATGCCACCGCCAAAATACAAACCTGAAGCCTGTGGAACCAAAGGCCAGAGCGTTAGCCAATTGGCCATCAGGCAGCTGCGAGGAAGTTGCCCCTGAAAAAAAGTGAAAGTTATCCCTTCCTTCCAGAACGCAATGTTTTTCCTCGATGCTGCATTTGCTTGCTGCATACGTACGCCGAATATGAGTCTGAACGTTGTTAGAAATAAAACTATACATTTGTTTCACAAACAAGTTTAAGATTGTAAGGAATAAAAACATTTTTTAACTGAAATTTTAATTTCAGAATAAAAAATTTATCTTGAAAATTAATTAACTTTAATTGTAATGGAGCATTTTAGAATTATAGATAGTAAATACTCGATATAAAGTTATAAGTATACAGACTCTCCCGCTTTATCTTATCTTGATTTCAAATATATTGTTAAGAAGGTCTTGATAAAAATCTCAAAAAACTATTCGCGTCAAAACGATTAAAAGACAAAGTGAAAATTTAACAGTCACTTAGTGCTTAACGTAGATTTCTTTCAATAGACATCAAAACAAAATTCTCCGTCTTTATTTACGATCCTTCTTCCGGGTACAAAACCACGCAATTTCGCCACACTTTTTTCCAAGAGCTGCCAAGACTCGATCACACCAATCTAAGACTCCCTTTCTTGCAACATCGTTCAATTTATCGCGAGCAGCGTTCACAACTTAAAATAGAAACAACACAAAGCCAGTATTGCAAAGCGAAGAGTTGTTGAATATCCATCACACAATTCTACATCATTTATTTTCTGAAATAAGGACCATCAAAAAAGACAAGAAAAAAAAAAAAAGCTAATAAAAAAAAAATATAAATTAAAATTGCTAGGAATTATTTCACCGGAACATTTAAATTTACTATTATGAATTGAGATAAGATTTTAAGATAAATTTAAATATCAAAATCCACATAAATAATTTTTTTTGTTTTACTTTTCACAAAAGAAATACAGAATTAAGGATAAAATTAATTTTATTTTTTATAGAATTATAATGTAATTATTAATAATAATGAGGAACAAAATATTAAAAAAGAAGCAAAATATTATTTATCATTAATTCATATGTTTCAAATATAATTAATAAACCTAACAGTTACGTTTTACAAATGCATGCTTTACCATTTATTGGTAACCTATTTTAAATTTGTATAGAATGTATTTTATTCCAAAATGCTTTTCATAAAGTGTTAACATAAGTTAGAAACTGTTCACGTAAGTTAACATTAACGTAACAATAACATAAGTTAATATTTTTGTTTTTTGCTTCTATTATAACTCAAAAATACAATTATATGTTTAAGTGTCACGTTCGTTTCTACACTTAAATAAATACAAACATCCAATCTAAGTCATATGCATAGCTATATCCATATAAATCTGTGGAAATAATATCGACTTATAGTAAAATGGCCTAGAGCATTGGTCATGAGCATGAGATTACTTACAGCACCCCTAGTGGTAAATTTCTAAATTACAGATATTATTTTGAAAATATGTCAAATAACGAAGAATAATTTACTGTAAATGATTAGAACGCCACTTAAAACTCTGAAATGCAAAGGTATCTGGATCAAAGCCGTAACGTCGTGAATGGCTTCGCACAGCTAATATGTTAAAAATAAATCCGTAATACTTCAGATATAGCTATGGGGATAATGATAGCATGCAAACAGCATCTAGTAAATTAAAATAAAAATGCAATGTAAATAAAAAAGGTACGCGCAATCAAAAGGAATTTGCAACGCACATGTAAACGGCACGTGCATTTAAAACGAATTTGCAATACATATAAAAACGACATATGGTAATTTATAGGGCAGCACGCATTGACATCAATCAATTCTTCGGAAAGGCCTATGTTCCACACGCGGAGTGCACTACACACAATAGCCAAAATCATGCATTGGTCGGGACACATTGACAGTCGGGAATACTTATCAGACAGCACGTGGACTGAATATTCGAGTTTAACCATGTAATTCTGACGAGGAGTACGGAGAGTGCGGATGTCACACTGTAACTGAATTTCTAAATGACTTATACTCTATCTGCAACCTATGTGTTTCTAACACGAAGGCGCTCATCCACATCGTATGACATCAGTTCGATATTTTCTGCAACACAATTTCGAGTGCAGGATCGATTTTGGAGGAAATGTAGAATGGCTTCCGAGATCGCTCTGCTGAATTTCTTGTGCGGTTATTTAGATGATATTTGGGGTTATTTCCATAGCCATTGCTAAATATCTGCAAGAATCGAATTATTCGCATACATATGTATAACATTAACTGCTACAGAGCGTTCAACAAACACAACAGTTCGCATTACTGTAATTATTCATATAATTCAAGTATATTTTATTTTATATTCTTCATAATGTTCTGCTGTTTAACAGATTTCATTCTAAAATGTTAATTAATAAAATTAATTTGCATCTGTCTTAAAATATCCCATTTCTTAGCTTTGCATTTTAGGGCTTTATTGTATATAAAGGGTCATTTTATGCTAAATCAGTGATGTTCTACACTTTTTCATTTGATTTTTCCCTTCAAAAACATTTGGTCGTGAATGTAGGATGATCAGAGCAGAAATTATAGCTTTGCAACTAAAATTTATTAATTTTCAGCCAATATGTATTAAAAGCTCCAACAAAAATAATTTCTTAAGAAATAGTTCAATCAATTGACAACATTTTTTTAAATAGCAGATATTTAAAAATTATTGTTTTAAAAATTGTTTGCGATCATTGCTGTTTGGAAAAAAAAAAAATTAAAAAAGGATTCTCTCAAAGAATCCTAAAAAAAAATTCTCCCCGTTTCTGCGTACTCATACATATATATATATATTTTAAATAGTGAACATAACAATTTTGAAATTGGGGTTAATTAAATTTTGTGCTCATTTCCATATCATATTTTTCCTCGCTGAGTAAAAATTTAGAGTAATTTAATTTTTATTCATGAAAAGGATTCCTTAGAGATTAGATTAAAATAGGTCACGGTTAAATATTAATTGACATATAAAATAAAAGTTCTAATCAGAATATATAAAATCCACTTTATATCAAATAATTTTTTAATGTAAATGTCCCATTTGTACGATATTCTTATTTTGATGTTGTGATATTTTAAGTAAAAATTTACAAGGAATTCATAGCATTAATAATAGTTATTATTTTATTACAGAATTAATAGCAAAAAAAAAAAACTGATTAATAACAATTTTTTTTCTATCGATTTTCAAAATCAAAAACAATTTTCCATCAAATATTCGTTTTCAATTATGGTTAATTTAAGGAAATGCTAAGTAAATGTGAGATTGCCATGTCATTAAAGCAAATTCATATTATTAATTAAATGAGTTAATTTAATTTATCATATTGTAAGGTCGTGGCTTTGAGGGCCATCTTTGCCGATGACCTTAGCATGCATTGAAGAATGGAAAAAAAGTTGGCATAAGTGCGTTGTGTCCGGAGGGGATTACTTTGAAGGCGATGAAATAAATTTGGAAGAATAAATAAAGAGTTTTTGAAAAAAAAAAAAAAATTGGTCTTACTTTTTGGGCACAATAGTAATAAAAAGATGCAGAATCTTCAAATTTAGAAAACCATAAAACTACTTTTTTTTTAATATTTTCAGTATGAGAAAATGAATTTTCAACAAACTCAATCCTAAAGAAAGATTTTCCATAATAATTTGTAGATAAATTGTTAAATAATAACGAAAGGTTGATTTTGATTATTCAGATTATGTAGAATTAAAAACAAGTAATAAAAAAAAATTTTTTTTAAAGTCATATTCCTACTTTTTTTTTCCACTATATTGCAGAAAGTCCTTTATAAATAATTTTCATTCCTTTTTTTATGTTTATCGGCGCCATTTAGATTTAAGTCACATATATCTAAGGGTAGATATAGGCAACTTAAATCTAAAAAAAAACTAAAATTAATTAATGAATTAATATTTGAAAAAATTGTATTAACATCAAGTATCATCCACTACAAGTTCAAAAAAAATTGTATTTGAATTTGAGTGGATGAATAAAAAATATTTTATTAACGCTATAAAAATTGCAAATTTCATTAAAATTTGCAAATTCTTTTTTCCAATGCAGTAAAATCGAACTAATATAATTTCACCGCAATTTTTTTCTGTTGGATATTTCTGAAATCCAATTTTACAATAGTGTTTTTCTCAACTAAACGTTTAAAATAAAATATTAAATACACTTGTTTATTATAATACAATATTATTTACATTTATTTAGAATTGTTAATGATTGCTTGCATTTTTAAATAAAATATTATTTACACAAGACGATCAATTCCAATTTATTGATTATTTGGCTCCGAATAGCGTCAACATGTGAAAAAGGACGTATACCAACCATACAATAACATAATATTAGTAATAATTAAAACAAAATTTTTATTCAATATTTTCCAAAGAGTATGGCATATTTCCCATTTTACAGCTTTTTTCAGTCTTCAAAGCATTTTTAAAATTTTTATAACAAAATAAAGAAACGACTTAAACGATGCGGGAAAAAAAAGCAAAATTAAAGTATTTTAGCTAATGATGATTTGTGGTTAAAAGAAATACAAACAGATTAACAATTTCTTCTGAGGAATTTCGGAAGAATGAAAGAAAAACTGAAATCTGCTCGGAAAATTTCAACTTATGTGTGAACATTTGAGAACGGATGAATAAACCCAGGAATATGCCAATGTTTGATAATGCACGAGATAGAAGTAATTTATTGGAATACTACAAGAATGCTATATTCATGTGGCTATTGAATTTGACGAATATTGAATAGATTAAGAACTTCATGAAGAATGAATTGTTCAAGAATCTCTGAAAGAATATTCAAAAGTAAGATAAATGTAGTCCTAAATGAAGAATGAAGTATTCCTAATTCTACAAGAAACGTTATCACATTCAATACCCAAAAGAATATATCGAAGTTTGAAAATTCTAGACATAAATGAAGAATTCCCAATTCTACAAGAAACACTATAACATTCAATAGCCAAGTGAATATATCAAAGTTTGAAAATTAGAATAAATGAAAGAATGAAGTATTCCAAATACAATAAGAAGCACTATACAGCTCCATAAGCAAGGGAAAATGCCAAAAGTGATAAATGTGAAACTTCCAAGAAGAAGGAATTGATCAACGCACTACGAGTACTTTAGCTATTGGATATACACATGTGCTTCAAAACCATACTACAAAACACTTCAAACAAAAGCCAAATTCGCTAGAAAATTCTTTAAGACTAACGTTATTCATAAAGCATTTCAAGAGTTAAGGGGCACAAAGTACCATTTTCCGCCGAAATTTGAAACGGAGTTTTATTTGCTTGGCCCTCATTTTCGGATAACGTCACTGTTCCCTAACCAGAACAACATCATGTTTATGATAATAGAGAGTTTTTGCATAACGTTTTTTTATCGTCCGATATTTTTTTCTTCCTAGTGGGCATGCTCATAGGAAACATTGTACCTATTGCGCATGTGTATCTGTAATACTGCACTATTGAACTATTCCTATGAGCATGCGCGCTAGAAAAAAAAATATCGGACAATAAAAAAACGTTATGCAAAAACTCTCTAATAAATAAGAAAAACTTGAATCTGTGCGACAATAAAATTTTTTATCCCCATTAAAGAATCATCCCGAGTATACTGACATCTCATATTTGTATCTTTACGGATCACAACGAGATAACTCGTGCCAAAATTCTGGATTAGCTCGTGTTATTCTAAAGTAAACACAAGTGATATCCTACGCTTCGTAATAATCAACAGTAATTCATGTTCAATTTTTCCCTTAATTAAATTTTTCCCCCTTCTCGTATTTCAACAGCATTTGGATAAATTGAGATAAAGCAGCATCGGCGAGCATAAATCTCTAAGTTACAGTTCCGATTGTAATGTGCAGTTTGAATGGTTAAATTGATAACATAATTTCTGTCATAAGAAATAAATAAGAAAGGTAAAAAACAAATTTGATCAACAATGCTATCTTTGATTTTAATAAAAAAAAAATTCTTTGCATTTTTTTTTTTTTTTTGGGAGAGGTTAAAAGTTCCAACAGACATGAGTATAAACTATACAAAGATATTTTTTTTTCTCAAAAACTATTATTTTTAAAAAAATATTTGGCACCTTGCATTCCGAAATATCTTTACTGGTAAATTTTTACTGTCAGACATTTTTTCTTCTAAATGCCTGGAATTATGACATAAACATTATGGAATTTCTATTTTTAAGTCTAGCAAGCCCCATTGCTTGACTAACGTCAGCGGCTCCTATTTGACAATTTGAAAATGCAACGTTCACTGGAAGTACAAGAGGAAATGCGAACTCTTACCCCACAAGCTAAAATAGCCGTGGGCGTGCTTTTGTTATTTTAACCACATCTGTGAAGTAGGGTGAAAGGAAGTTAAAAATGATTAAAAGATTTCTTTATATAGATTTAGAATGTTAACATACATTTTTTTAAGCCTAATTTTAAAAAATGAATAGAAATTCATTCCTTTTTTTTCTGGGAAAATGTAAAATTTATATTAAACTGAGATTCAGGAACTACAAATAATAATAATAATCATAAAAAAAAAATTAGTCTTTATAAATACAATGTCAATTTCCGTCAAAAATACTAATAAAGTGCTTATTTCATAAGCAAGAAACTCTACTGAATTACTAACTCTGATTCAGCTGCCGAACGATGACGATGAAAAATCTAGTTTGAACTCGATCATATTCGAAAAAGTTTCAAAAAATATATTTAAAGAATAGTGAAATAATTCCGAAAAAGTTAGTAAAACAGTAGCGTAAAAAAAGAAATATTCTATCTTTGTTCTGCACACAGATAGTAAAATAATTGAATAAAATTCAAAAACATTCATTCGTAATGCATTCTTAATGCATTTCACAATCCTAACATTTCTCTTAAACTGTTAAATCTAATGGATCTACTATTCAAAATGCTAAGCAATGAATTCCTGAAGATTTTTGCACAATTAATATATCGAAAATTAGAAATATTTAATTGTATGAAAATTATTCATTATCCAGATAAGACTTTTATTCCACTTATTATATTTAACATTAAGCTTTTTTAATCTTTTTATTTTTAGTAAAAATTCAATTATTCTTCGTTATGAAAAAAAGTTAACAAGAACAGAATTAAAACTTAAAAAAAAAAAAAATTTATCCAAAACTCGTGGGGAAAAAAAAAAAAAAAAAATTGTTTACCGAGAACAAATATTCTAAATTTTTCGGAATTATTTCGCTATTCTTTAAATTTATTTTTTGAAACTTTTTCGAATACGATCGAGTTCAAACTAGATATTTCATCGTCATCGTTCGGCAGCTGAATCAAAATGCAATAAATATTTATACAACTGAATCAAGACTGTTCCGAATTACAATTCGCCGGTTATACGGCACCGCTGAATAATTTTTGGAGCGTGTTTGAAAATTTAATTCTATTTTAACAAGTTATCCTTCAAAACAAACTGGTTGTTAAAACATTTCACTAAATTATAAACAACTGCCTGCTTTTCGATTCAGAATCATAGAAATTTTAGATCTTATTGTTAAGATTGAAATTTTGAAAACAAACTGGCAAATGTAAAAAAAAAAAATTTGTTAGAACAAATTGGAATAGAACTTTAATAATAGGTTTAATTTTTTTTTATTAAAAAAGTATTTATAAAATGAAAGTCATAAGAAGCTGTGAATCTATAGTAATTTAGATCGAAGAACTTTATAACTTTAACTAAACTTTTAACTTTTTTTTCCCCTTAAAAACTTTAGCTTTCCAATTATTTTCACCTGATTAAGTATCTCTTTTCTCACAAGATATCCCATTTCACAATTGAACCATTTTGATAATTATCAGGTACAATAAAGTTAAGGTAAAAATTTATAAATAAGTTTATATTTTAAAATTTTAATAAATATATATACACAATCTTTCAAAATTTCATTATAGTCATGTTTATGTTACATTCAATTAGATGAAAAAAAAGAGATAACATTTACAAATAATAATATTTTAAAACGGATTCTCCAGTTAAAAAAAAATCACGATCTATTAGATCAACATCACAAAATAAAATAATTTTTTTTCAGCCAGAAACTAAGATACTCGCAAACATCATTATTAATTTTTTCAGTTTCCGAACTAAGGCATAAAGCACACGAAGCAATTTTTATGTTTCTGAAAAATTTCATTATAGTCTTAATTAAATGAAAAAAAAAAAAAAAAAAAAAAGAGATAAAATTTACAAATAAGAATATTTTAAAACGGATTCTCCAGTTTTAAAAAAAATCACGATTTATAGATCAACATCACAAAATAAAATCAGGCAGAAACTAAGATACTTTATACTCGAAAACATCATTATTAATTTTTTCAGTTTCCGAACTAAAACATAAAACACACGTAGCAATTTTTATGTTTCTGGAAAATTTCATTATAACGATCTAAAATCCACTTACTGTGTAAAGAATGGAAGGTTCAAATTGCGGGAATAAAGTGTGCGTTGATTACACAGCCGATCCAAAAAGATAAAAATAAATAAAAAAAAAAAGTTCGTTGATTACGTCACTGATAGTCAGATGGTCCTTGCAGTTCAATGAGGCCGGTCGGTAGAAAAGAACGGTTTTTTTATTTTTCCACCACAGATTAGAGGAATAAAACAATGCAAACGAACGGAAACGGAGGATAGTGTTAAGAACAAATTCCTATTCGTTTCTGGAGGAACAACGCCCACCGTTGGAACTCGACGAAGTTATACACAGTTCTGAAAATAGAACGGCCTTCTAAGTTATCTTCTGCAGAGCGCCTCGATTTCGGAAACGTAGTATAGGAAGAACAACTAAGCTTCATCGTCACGTGACATTTACTAGAATTAAAAAAAAAAAAAAAAGAAAATAGCAGACGACTTTTTTTTTTTTTTTCATCACTTAATGAAAATGCGTACTACGATGGAATCATTTGCAACGATAACAAATGACGTAACACATGACGTTGTTTAGCCTTTGCTATGAGATGCTCGTAAATGTTTTTCTCTATACTGTGCCGAACAATAATTAATTCATGTTTAAATTTATCAAACTCTGTCTATGAATTTTGTAATTATTTAAGTACAATAATTGTAGCTCCTTCAAGAACTATATTATCTGAAGAAATCATAAAATGTGTTTGATAAACCGCCTGCTATATGAAAACGATATTAACTGGAAAATACAATATCTGAGAACATATAAGAAAAAAAATTATATTTTTCGAAATAATAATAAAAATAAATAAACAAAAACATTGCTAAAAAATCAGCAACATTTTTTTTTTTGAGGGCATTTGTTACAGACATTATTGTTATATGCCACTTTGGTTACTTTATTTAATAAACACATATTAGGGTAATAAGCTGCGTATTTAGCGTAATTCACTAATTTTAATTATTACTAAAGTAATTATATTTATACATTAAAATAATTGTAACTAATCAAGTAGTATGAGAATTCACACTTTGCCTAAATTATCTTTTTATTTTAAAGTACAGAAAACTTAACATGCTTAACCTATAGCAGTTTTTAATATTTATATCCTATTTACTAAAAAAAATTTCATTAGTTTGAAATAAAGTAACTGTTTACTAACTTGAACGACTTTGGTCGGAGCGAAGTCGAGATAGATGACTCATTCCGAGGTTTCTGTCCACTCTGAGGTAAACCAGTTTATAAGTGGTTAACGAGACTAATTCTCGCACTCGCGTCTGGACGCCATTTTACGAGCGAACCTATAGTCCTCTCTCTGAAGGTCGTAAATCCTTTTTTTGGGGGAAAGGGAGGGTGCAAAAACAATAAATCATATTCAAGCAGTAAATTATATTTATCAGTTATCGTTCAAAACTGAAAAAATAAAATAAATAAAGAAGATTATATATATTAACAGTTTAAAAATATGTTTGCAAGAGATGAATTGAAATTTGCCCAAAATGCCAATTTTAAAATATCCATTTTTCTCTCTTTTTAAACTAATTAATAATTCAAGTATTCTATTCTATTTGTACAGCAACATCTAAATTTGAAACTGTTTTTGCATTTTAAGAAAAATAATGGAAATTTTTTAATTGCAACTATTTCGTAAGCAATTTCAATCATTAATAATATTTAATTTAAAAAGAAATCAGGAAAAAAAAAAAAAAAAAAAAAAGGAGGTACTGAGCACAATACAAATATTTTATTTAAAATAGACTCATAAACATATATATATATACATAAGCATCACTGAGTGTACAAGCTCGCAGCGAAAACTATATCTCTTTTTATTTGGCGTGACGCATCCTCCATCTTTTTGGCCAAAGCAGTGTCGCCCACGAGATTGGCGCCGTTGCGCACGTCTTTGAGCAGCTCACTCAATCTCTGAATACTGCGTACAATGATGCCCTCGTCAACGTCGGTCTTCTTCATTATTTCTGCAAATATCTGTCAAAAGAAAAAACAAGTAATATAAAAAAAAAAAAAATTAAAGTCAATTCCTACTTAGGTCATCAAAGAAATTTTTTATTTTAGTTACTTTTTTTCACCTTCACGTGAAAAATACTGAAATCCTTGCATTTTACCGATTGAGCTACTGCCTGTTGATTTCAATTTTCATTACAAACTGCTAAAACTCTATTTAAAGTATTAAAAATTATTTGAAAATCAAATAAAAAAATTTTATGCTTCGACGAGATTCGATCCGAAGGCATGAAGATTCTACGCTGACGCTCTACCAACTTTGCCATTCAAGACAAATTTTTTTTCTCCCATATAAAACTAAAATTAATTAATGAATTACTATTTGGAAAAACTGTAGTTTTTGCATACCGTATTTCGGACGTCCGTTAGCTTTTTCTCCCTAGCGCACATGCTCATAGGAAATTGCGCATGCGTATCTGTAATAATGTTTCCTATGAGCATGCGCGCTAGGGAGAAAAAGCTAACGGACGTCCAAAATACGGTATGCAAAAACTCTCTAATACACTACGTAAAAAAAATAGAAGGACAGTGTTTTTTTGCCAATTAATAGAGAGTTTTTGCATACCGTAAGTTAGGTTACCGTAGGACGTCCGTTAGCTTTTTCTCCCTAGCGCTTGCTCAGTTTCCTATGAGCATGCGTGCTAGGGAGAAAAAGCTAACGGACGTCCTACGGTAACCTACCGTACGGTATGCAAAAACTCTCTAATATCTCAGATTTTCTCCTAACTACCAGATATTTATGCAGATTTAGTTTAATGGCCCTTTTTTTTCATTTTACGCAAAAATTAAACATCTACCACTAATATTAATAATAAAATTAGTATATATAATTTCCGATGCGTAAAAAAAGTAGAAGGACACTTGCTAATATATTTAATTTAGTGAGTTGTTCTTTAGTTAAATAGTGGTTTTGCACTTTGTTTTATCCTTTTCTGTCAAAAAAATCTAATTTGTTTAAAAGTTACGCTGTTTCTCCGTTCTCAGAAATGCCTAAAGGAATACCTTTGAACGATTTTCAAAAAGGCCAAATTTCCGCATATCAAAATGATGGTAAAGGCGTCGATTGTGGCAGGTGAGCTCCAATACAATTTCAAACTTTATCAGAAATCCTTATAAAAATGGAAAGAAAAAGAAGACTGGTAGACCGAAAAAGTTAACATCACGTGATGAAAGAACACTTGTTCGTGTGCTTAAGAAGAACAAAAGAAGTGTTTCAAAGGCAAGTAATCAAGCAGGATTTAATCATGTGACGAAACAAGCAATTTACAACTATATTAAAAGATCTAAAAAAATTCATTTTCAAAAAACGGAAACATTATCCTAAGTGGACACAAGCTCACATTGATAACCGTTTAGCGTAGGCTAAGGAGCACATGCCCTGGACTACAGAATGGACTTCTGTGATATTTTCCGATGAAAAGAAATTTAACTTAGACTGTCCAAACGGATATCAGCACTACTGGCATTGTCTGGGGAATGAAGACGAATACTATTCAACACGACAAATGGGAGGAGGGAGTTTAACGGTTTGGTTGGCTGTTGGATACGGAGGAAGGACAAGTCTGGTTTTCTTAAATGGTAGGCAAAAACATACAGACTACATTCAAGTGCTGATTTCCGACCTTCTTCCTTATGGCTCTGACTTGGGGGGTGAAGAGTGGAAGTTTCAGCAAGACGGAGCTTCCATTCACACCGCGACTGAAGTCAAAAATTAGTTCCTAACAAATAATGTGGATGTTTTACCATGGTCAGCCAAAAGTCCTGACCTTCATATAGTGGAAAACATCTGGGCAATGCTAGTTCGCCGAGTTTATGCTGATGGAAGGCAATTTGATTCGCTAACTCAGCTTCGAGAAGCATTGAATGACTCGTGGGCCAATTTTTGTCAAACAGAAGTTCAATCTCTATACAACTCACTTCCAAACAGAATATTTGAAGTTATAAAGGACAATGGGAAGAACATTCCTTATTAAAATCACTATTTTTTCATTAATTATAATGCTGTCCTTCTACTTTTTTTACAAAGTTTCAAAAAAGAGAAACTATTTTTGTTGCCATTAATATTTTATGTTTGAATATCATAATTCTGACATTAAAATTGTATTTTTAAAATATTTGTAAAATGTTTCTAGTAAAAGTTTTTAGTAAAAATAAAATATTTTTCGGTTATTGTTACAAAATCAAGTGTCCTTCTACTTTTTTTACGTAGTGTATCACGTGTCATCCACTACAAGTTAAAAAAAAAAATGTATCTGAACGTGAGTGGAGGAATAAAAAGTATTTTATGAACGATTGAAAATTTGAACAAGATATATATAGGGAGAGTGTGAACTAATAGAAGGAATTGAAACAAAAAGAAAACCAGTTTACTTTTAACAAATTACGTCAACAATCTATGTAACTAACAATCCTATTACAAGATAGTGATAACAATGCGCGGTATAAAAAGGAAGGGGTGGGATACCGTGGATTACCGTATTTTTCTTATGATATTTAGCACCGTATAACATGGTAACTGACGTACCGATTACGGAGTATCCATGGGGATAGACCCCTTAACCTCCTCATCTTAAATTCATATATAAATTTACAATTTTAATTGGCTGCTTAAATGTTAGTATTAGATACAAGATAAAGTTTCAAAAAAATAAAGGTACTCTAAAAATTAAAAAAATTACTAAAAATAAATAAAAGTAACGTAAAAAATAAAAATTATAGTTAAAAGAATTTAAGTTTAAATTCGGTACAATTAGGGACCAGGTTGTCGATGCCACAAAACTATTGTAGAATGATATAATTATGGTAATAAGGGTATACTGAACGGTGGGAGACCGTAATGATGATCTGAAAAGCAAATGGTATATGTTCTCAAAAAACACCAATGCTATTTTATTTTTTCATTTGTTGATAAAAATTTTTTCGAATCCTTTTATTTTCACAACAAAAGCAAGTAATATAAAAATAAATTTTTTAAAGTCAATTCCTACTTTTTTTTCTCTATATTGCAGAAAGTACTTTATAAATTACTTTCATTGATTTTGTTTTAAGTTACAAAAAATTCTCTCTCACATACACACTTTCCATCTCTCTCACTCATTTATTCACATGTTTTATTTTCCAATTTGTTCCCTCCTTGACTCAGACTAGAGCCTAGAATGAAAAGAGAAATGTTTTTCCAGCGATTTTACACGCTTCGCCACTGACGGTATTTATTCCTAAATTTATATCCTGCTAAATATCTTATATAAGAGAAATTTTTTTCTCTCATATAAAACTAAAATTAATTAATTAAATTTAATTACTTAATTAATATTTGAGAAAACTGTATTAACATCCAGTGTCATCCACTACAAGTTCAAAAAAATTGCATTTGAACTTGAGTGGATGAATAAAGAGGCATTTTATGAACGATTGAAAATGTGAACAAGATATATATAGGGAGAGTGTGAACTAATGGTAGGAATTGAAAAAAGGAAAAAAAAAAAAAAAAAAAAAAGAAGGGGGGGGAAGAAAACAAAATAAAACCTAACATGTCACAAGTCGGTAAAAAGAATTTAGGTGCACATCGTAGCAGAATAGCGAAAGGAGCCGAGGTTACCTCTGCGCCAATTCGGCTTGTTTAGTGGAAAGTCGCAGATTTTAAGCCAACGTATAACATGCAAGTGTAATTTGCAGTACAATAATGCTAATAATCCGCGGGCGATTCGCGTCTGTTCTTTGACATATCACACACCAATCTGATTTTGCTTATATACCCATGGCATAAAATTAATAAAACCTTTTATTTAGTTTTAAACGAGCATTTTTGATGCAAGAATTATGTAAAAGATATGTAATAAATTTATCGAAATTGATTTGGTTTGGTTTGTCACTCGAATGTCATTTTTTTAAACATTTTAGGCTAATTAGACAGGGACTTACAGTTTAACGTGGATTTTGAACAACTAACAAGCATCCATGACATCGCCAGGATTCGAACCTGATGCCTGAGGTACCAAAGGCCAGAGTGCTAGCCAATTGACAATCAAGACGTGGTAAACAGAAAAGGAGTGATCCTGCAGTATGACAACTCCAAACCCCATACACCATAAGTGATCGAGAATCTCCTAGAAGAATTTGGCAGGGAAATTAAGCTCCAACCACCCTATTCTCTCGACCTTGCTCCCACAGATTATCATCTTTTCAGAAGTTTACCAATTCATCAGAAAAGAATGTGCACGCTTGAGAGCAACACAACTATCTAATAGATAAATCGGTGATATTAAAAAAAAATTGATGGCTAGCGCTCTGGCGATCGGTACCACAGATTTTGGGTTCGAGTCCCGGAGGTGCCATAGTGGTTCGGAATCCACTTTAAACTCTAGGTCTCGGTCTAACAGGATCGTAGAGCATTGCGGCGGTATTCTTACTCTGCGTCCGTAGCTTATCTTCAAGCTACACGTACCCCCTGGGTAGGGCTAAGTGAGTAATGTCGGTGCGGCGCTTGCCTTAAGGTATCAAAGACAACTGTCTAAGAGTTTGCCAATTGCATTAGAAAAAAAAAAGTAGTATCTACTATTTTAATAATTGATAAGTTAATTATTATAGATAAAATTAGATTATAATACTAGATAAATCTACGATACTGGTAGATAAATCTCGTCTGATAAATCTACCGATGCTGGTTAAAGCAATTTCACAAAACGGGTAATATCTAATATATATACATAAAAAGACAACGTTTCTTTTCTAACAAACATCCATACCACAGCCAGGATTCGAATCTGAAACCTGTGCTACTAAAGGCCAAAACGCTAGCCAATTGGTCATCACGCTGCAATCGAAACCGAATTTAGGAATTAGGATAAAAACAAGACAGTTTTTCCGAAGGATTTGTAATCTTCATGTTTGAAAGAAAAATTAAAATTGTTACCAGTATCCTAGCTAATTATTAATTTTACCTTCTGAAAAGGGGTCCTTAATGGCCGAGTGGCTAGTAGCGCTCTGGTTTCGGGTCCCGGCGGTGCCATGGATTTTTGTAGTGGTTCGGAATCCACTTTAAGCTGTAGGTTCCGGTCTAATATGACTACTACTACACCACAACACATCACTGTACCTAGAGCTGAGTTATCAATTTACAGTAACAATACCCCTGATTAGTCTGATTGGGCTTACTGTTCCTACCCTGAGAAGTTTGATTGGGTTCTGTGACGCTCTACGGTCATACGGCGTAAAGTGGATTCCGAACCACTACAACCATCCATGGCACCGCCGGGATTCGAACCCGATACATGTGGGACCGAGGGCCAGAGCACTAGCCACTCGGCCCCTGGTCTAATATGACTGCAGAGCGTTGGGCTGACAAGCCTATCCCGTAAAAAGAAACATCTTATGTTTCATAATCTGCTCGTAGGCAGACGGCTTTGGCCTACCATGGGGCTAACGCGCCATTGAAGAAGAAGAATGAAATTACGATAATATCGTAACATAATTATTAGCCAAAACCCAAGCATGGAAAAAAACCTCACGAAATGGAACAAAAACATGTAAAAAAAACCTGAGATTCTAACATTATCAAGACCAAGATAAGTCGCAATGCAACAAAACATAATCCAGCGTCGTGATTTGAAATTGCTGTTTGTATCGCATTGATAACTTACGACAAGGGAAGGGCACTGTTTGAGAAGCTTAGTTAGGCATGAGATTCGGTACGTTTGTAGTATTTTTCTTCAATACGCAAGGCCAATCTTTACTCCACATTTTGATAATCAACAATTACTTTTATCTATCAGAAATGTCTGCCACTTTGATATTTGATCGTGGTACTCGAAAAAAATCTAATTATCAGGTAATTCATTATTGCGTGTACAAAATTCTGGGTGGAGTAGGTTATTATTATTATTATTCAATGACGAATTGGTGTTGGTTTGGTTTGTCGCTTTACGGTCATCTTGTGCATACTTTAGGCTAAACTGACCGGGACCTACAGTTTAAGGTGGATTCCGAACCACCAACAAACATACATGATGACGAATTAGGATCAAATAGCACAATGCGCGGTAAGAAAAGTCATTGTCATACCGAGAGAGCACAAGAAATGAACAATGGCCGATCTTTGTGCCGCAAAGTTCTTGTACAGACGATGCCATGGATGTAATGTGGTTCAGAATCTACTTTAAACCGTAGGTGCCGGTCTAATATGACTGTTGGGCTGTGGTTACACTTTTCCAAACTTCTGTTGGTTGTTTCAAAAATGCTTTAGCAAATGTTAGTCTAGCAGATCGATTTGTTTTGTTGTGTTGGGACTTTCTAATAGAGTCGATTTAAGTGGAATGAAAATTATGCTTCTTTAACCCTTTCAAGCTCGAGGGCTCCGCTACGGAGACAAAGCAAATAATATAAATAATGCGTATATCAAGCTTACACGTGAATAGGATCTTTTCACTAAAATCGCTTCGAGTTGCTGGTAATACGAATGAAAAAAAACTTCGAGTTTCGAAAGGGTTAAAATATTTTGAATAGCTTCAGTGCTGTAACTTCTTTCGCCTTCAGGTAGTTCAATAGTTCTTCCAATTTACCTACTCTTGTTCTTCTGGGATTAGTGTGAATTTGTTTCAAAATATACATCTCTTCGGTTCACCAAAAATCTTTGGACTACCAGATCTTATTAGTTATCAACATTTGATTTTTTTTGTGCTTGGAGATCATATTGAAGGCGGTAGACTTACTCAGCTTCAAAATTTTTTCTGTACTTGGCGCCCAATTTTTCTAGTTACTTACTACTAGATTTCAGGGCCTGTTGGCCGAGTGACTAGCGCTCTGGATCTAAGTGCCACAGGGTCCGAGTCCAGGTTGTGTCATGGATGTCTGTAGTGGTTCGGAATCCACTTCAAACCGTAGGACCCGTTCTAATATGACTGTACAGCGTTGGGTGACAACCCTAAACCGTAAAAACAAAACATTTCGGAATCTGCCAGTAGACAGACGGTCATGATCCACCATCGACTGTATTGCCGGGGAGTTAGTTACTTTTACAATACAAGTGAAATCACTACCGAGTAATTATTAAAAATTACTCGAATTACCAAATGTCCCAGAGTATTTTTTAACAAGGTTAATTATTCCGTCAGAAGAGGGGAGAAAAAAAAAACCCTGGACAAAATTGAAACTTTTTTATAAAATTGAATGAATAAAGTTTCGAAACAAACAAAATTATTATATTTATTTTATTAAACATCGGTGATGTTCATGTTTCCTTTATGCATACCACGAACTCGCTGACGGTCAATGAAACGAAAGTATTATTTTCCGGGAAGGCTTTTAGGGATAACTGCTCCGTATTTGAGTGTCGTATAGTAAGAAACCCCGAGACATTTGCTCTTAAGGCTTGTTCCCACCGAGGCGTGAGGCGGCGACGCGTCACGCGGCAGGAAAGAAAATTCTTTCGACCCGTCCACACCGAAGCTTTAGAAATCGATTTACGCCTAATGAAGTTCCAGTTACTTCTACTAGATGGCAGATCTACTATTGGCTCAATCCAAATCACATGACACCCGAGCATTTGAGAGTTGAAAGTTGGTCAACTCGAAGCGGTGGATTTCAACCGGCTTCAGGCGAACGCAATGAGGCTAGTGACCGGTCAACGCTTTACGCTTCAACGCCTCGGTGGGAACGAGCCTTTACAATCGCCAGCCAGTCTCTTCGTTTCCAAATGCAGTGACTTCAATTGATAGCGGCAACGAGATTCGAATCTAGGTTATTCTAAACGGCTGTTGGACCACAAGTCGGGTGTTATGTTATTTTCTTAAATTTTTTTTATACAATTTTAAGATTTATTTTCATTTATTGCTTGTATTTTACATGGCCTATGTTATATGACATTTTCTTTCTTTAGAGATACTGCTTTTCCTTTTATAGAAATACTACTCGAATATCTAGATCTCCTTAAAATTTAACTTATTTCTATATCATCCTATAATAATGCATAAACATTAAAAAAAAAAAAAAATCGGTTAAAATATGCTAGCAAATATAATTTTAAAACAAAACTATAATTACTTTTTAAATGAATATATATATATATACTTACTGTGCCTTTTGCCCATTCATAAACTACAGGAACTAAATAGAAATTGTACTGAGCAACAAAATTTGGATCCTGGATCTTATTGACGCTTTGAACTATAGATATATCTCCAGCAACTTGCCTTATATCCTTGATTTTCTGCATAAAAGAATATTTCATCAAAATTAAACGGAAAACAAAATCCTTTAAAAAATAAAATGAGGCTACAATATATAAGAGCTGCGGATGATGAAAATGACCTCCGGGCCGTTGCAACTCTCCCCAGAATTCTCCGTTATTGCTTTTATTTTTCAGTAAATACTTAATTTCTTGGCGCCATATTGATATTTCGTTTCTGGTAGCCCTGATTAGTGGAATCATTTATTTATTGCAGATCATAAATAAATTATTCCACTAAATATCACTTATCATCTTTAATTTCTTGCAGAATTTAATTCCCGATGGATAACACTGAGGTTATAGGAAAAGGACATAACTTACAATATCATTAAAATTGAACTTTGACATTTTGAACACTACTGTGTCCAAAAAGTAAGAACAGTTTTCAATTTAAATTTCCCGCGCATATGGTATATCAATTTTTTTTTTTTTTTTTAGGTTGTTGGCACTGTCTTGACATCTGTGTGAAATTTTACGCCAAAATATTCATTAGTGTTTGAGTTAGGCATGGTTTTTTGAGATGCTAAAACTGTTTCCGGCGATTTCTGAAATGTCTCTTCAATCGACTCAAAATGGTGTCCCCGGAGTGGTCTTTTGTGTTTAGGGAATAGTCAAAAGTAGCACGATGCAAAATTAGGTGAATACGGTGGTTGTGGAACGATATGGGTTTCAATTTTGGCGAAAAAGTCACGAAAAATCAATGCAGTGTGAGCTGGCGCATTCAGTGTTTTCGGTACCAATCCAGATTTGACGCGTTTTGAAATTCCAACATCATCAGCAAGGTCTCTAATTGTAAATCGACAGTTTGCAAGCACCAAATCTTTAATTTTTTGGGCGTGAGCTTCGTCGGTTGAGGTTGATGATTGACTAGAGGGCTCTTCGTCTTCAACGCGTTCTCTGCCTTCTTTGAATTGTTTATACCACTTCTAAACATTTCTTTCCGATATAGGAATGCTCACCGAATGCCTTCCGCAACATTCTATACACTTGAGCAAACAAAATTGAATGCAAGTTCTTTGCTCAATTAATTCAGACATTTCAAATATCGCCGGAATTAGTTTTAAAAACTAATTCCGGCGATTTTTTTAATGCTAAACAGCAAGATTAATCTTTTTTATACATTTGTTGCTGGTTACTTCACAATTGTTGATACAATATTTGATACATCACATATACTGACCTGAAGTAAATGACTAGGTAATTCTAAATTGGCATCATCATTTTTTTGCTGGAAAACCATGCAAGATAGTAATGCAGCAACTTCTTCTGGTGGACACTCCGAGAAAACCGACTTCACAAGAAGTTCTGTAATAAGGAGCTCGTGATTGCTCATTTCTCTGGCAACTGATCCTTTAAGCTGGACATTATCATTTTGGTCTATATATCCTAATTGTCTAAGTACCTAAAAATTAACAATGTAATTTTTAATACTAAATAATGTACAGAATGTTTATGATATAATAATATTTAATATTTATATAATATAATATATATTATTTATATTATTAATATACATATTATTTATTTAATATTGCACTATACATAATATTATAAACGTTTATATACTAAAAATAAAATATAAATTGATGTAAATAATAAAAAAAATCATTAAAATATGTTACTTATTTTAATAATTAAAATTTATTCATAACATATAAAAATATATACATAAAGCACATTAGAACATTTCATTTGAGACATCTTCATTAGTATCAATTAAAAAAAAACATTAACTTATTTTATAATTGATATTTTTTTTTAATGATCTGTAGCTTTTTTTTTTTTTCCCAATAGAAATCTTATAAGAATTTTTTTTAAAACTTAAGCACTTTATGTATTATTTATTAAAGATTATTTACATTTTCAAACTTTTTTAATTAAAAAACTTTGAATTCACTTACATTTTTACGAGACTCATAATCAGGATGAAGGGAAAGGCTTTCTTCAGACAATTTATAAGAATAATCTTTAATATCTTCCTCCATTTGTAGAAAATTGGAAACTTCTACGAACTGATGAAGGAAAAAAAAATGTCATTTAAACATAAAAGAGCCCTTTTTACAATAATTTATTGAAAATGAAGAAACAATTTAAAGAACTTACATGTTTAGAAAATTCTGGACATTTAACACATGTGTAGTTTTCAAAAGATTTCTCTATTTTCTCCAAATCCTGAGCTTTATAAGCAAAGTTTATATCTTTCAAAGTTACATTAGCAGCAGGAAAGCCATTTAAGTTTCCTTCACATAAGCAACATAATTCTTGAAATGCTGCACTAATTGAATGTCCAAAATTTGAACTCCTAAAAAATCCATGAATTAATCAGAGCTTCATAACCGTATTGTTACAGTTAAAATTGTATACATTAATAGCATGACAAATTGAAAATAAATGCATCAAATTATTTTATTTACTTTACGGAAATTATCCTAATAAGTAAATAGTACACAAATCATCAATTTCTCCCAATTTATGTATTCAATATTTTACAGCATTTAAGAGATTTTTTTCGTTTCCTTATACATAAAGCATATGAAATTTTAAAAATATAAATAGAAACAAAAAATACTAATACATTTTCAAACTGTACAAATTCAGACAAAGCAATTAAATACAAAAGGAGATTACACTCACTAAAAATGTAAATTTAAATAATAATTAATAAAAAAAATACAATATAATTTATAATTTTTAAAAAGTTGTAAAAAATATTTGGCACAACCATATATTTAAACTATTTAGTAAGAATCTTATTAATTTTGTCACATTATAACTCCCAGTATTTGCATTACATAATAATATTTAAATATTAATGATTAATTTTTAATGTTAAAAACTAAATTTTAAAAAAATTATTTTTATTATCAATAATATGTCTGTAATTATTTCTTACAGAACATTTATTTATATTACGAAAAATCTTTTATGGCACATCAAACGAGAAAAAAAGAAACAGAATTAGAGAGAAGAAATGAAAAAGGCATACGCACATTACAAATTTAAACATTTATTATAAAAAATTAAATTTTCATTCATAAGAAATTATTACAAAAATTGTTGGTATTTTATTTTCTCAAAAAATATCAATAATCAAAATATAGTAACAAAAGTATTTTGCATTTTAATCCTTAATGTGAGGGGGGGAAAAAAAAAAAAACACAATATTTTTTGTAAACACTATTTTATGAATAAAACTATTTTATTTATATAATATATATTACTTATAATTTTATAAAAAAATTTATTGCACACAATTTTTGGTCATATAATTCATAATGGAAAAAAATTTGAATTTAATTCGACTTTAAAATAATATTTTTAAATACCTATTTTGTCTCAAGTATGGTTAATAAATTATTTGAAACTTTTGTTACTTTTTAGACAATGTATTTCCATCAGTTTTTGAAATAGTTTTAAAAAATTTCAACCTAAAAAGTTAAGAAATCGATGATTAGGATAAAAAGTTGAAATAAGAAATAAAATACATAGGAAAGAATAGAGAATGTTCTTTAATGAAAAAGAGATTAAACAGTACAACTCAAATTACTAGAATATAACATTTTTATTTAAATTCATAAAATTGAACCAAATGTTACAGTATGTAAAATGCTTAAAAAAACTCTCTTGATTTTATTAGAATAATGATTTTCAATTTTTTTCAACATAACTTATTTTAATACATAATTGCAAATTTAAATAACATAAAATAAATCAGAAGTCATTATTTTATGGCTTCTGATTTAATATAATTCTGATAATAATTACTTTGTAACTGTTAGTTATGTAGATCTAATGCATACATATATAGTATACAAAGTGCCTAACCAAAAATAAAATCTGTTCCTTTTTTTAAAAATCTAAAACTGAGTTTGAAATTATCTTTTAAATCTCAGAATTAATTATAATATTTAAAATTTACAAACAATTTAAAAAAAATGTGAATACTCTATTAACTTCATGTTAAACAAATCTTTAAAGTAATTATAATTACTATACCCTTTTTTTTTATCTGCCATTTAAAAGTTTGTACATTCTGTAATCTGACATTCATATGAAAGTGAGATCTCAATAGAGATTCAATAGACTTTCATATGGATTACGATGTTTGTTGACCTTGGTTGCCAGATTCCAACACAATACTGCACTCATTTTCACCTAGTGTTTAAAGTGGCTGTTAGTTTGGATTTCATACATTGTTTCTGGTTTAATAAATACATGTTTTAATCATTTAAATTATTATTTAGAATGCTTTATCTTTGATATCCCCTTTACAACTATATTCTTCTTCTTCATTGGCACAACAGTCCTATGCTCAGCCAATGGGCCATCTACCTACTGGCAGATTTCAAGACAAGGGATATATTCTTTTTATCGGGTAGAGTTGTCAGCCCTACATCCAACGCTCTACAGTAATATTAGACCGCGACCTACGGTTTAAGGTGGATTCAGAATCACTACAAACATCCATGGCATCGCCGGGATTCTAACGTGAAACGGCATCGAGAGCCAGTCACTTGGACATCAGGCCCTCTTATAATTATATGGACTCTTAATAATCTAGAAGAGCAGAGGTCCTGAATGTACTGGATCAAAGAGAGGTTACTGTATTAAGATTAAAATAATTATTACAATATTTTTCAAAAAGTGAAAATCTTTCTATTATAAAGAGTAAAAAATTTAAATGAAACACTTTTTAAAAATAAAATGGCAATGAATAAATATTGGGAAAACAATAATTCAAACTTACATCGTAGTCAATCGCTTGCTTTCTTTAAGGATAGAACTGTCATCAATCCTCATAACTTTATTGCCAATGACTTGAATATCACAGAAAGATAAATTTAAAACCTCTGGTTGCCTCTCACTCGGATAGAAAAGTTGTTTTGTCCATGGCAAAATGCCTGGACTTGAAGAAACATCTTTTGAATTGGATGATTTATTCTTTTCAGCAATGGCAAGCACTTTGATTTTGTTATCTTTATCTGCACTTAACAAAGTACATAAAATATTTTGATACTCATTTGTGGAAACCACAAGAATTCGTCCAGGTACTAACAGCTTATTCGCAACAGCTTGGGAACACTTTTTTTCCTAAAATATTTAAGAATAAAAATTAAATGAAAATTTTGATATGGATATGTAGGTATAGTCTGACCCTAGATTGCATGAAATGGTAAATATCTGGCTTAAAAAAAGCAATCAATATAAAAAAGAGCATATAAATTTTGTTAAATATACAAAATTTAATGAACTTTGAATAAAATATTTTATATAGTATGTTTTATTATAAAAATACATTATAACTAACAAGAGATCGCATTTTTGATGGTAATGTTAGAATAAATGAAACTTCTACATTAATACCAATATTTTGTGTTAATGCATGAAATTCTATACTAATGATTTTCTATATTAATGATGCAAATAAGTTAAAATTGAAATTCAATGGTTATTTCAACTAAATTTATATAATTTTCTGAAATTGGAGCATTTTAATTTTTATAATTTACTAAAGAAAAATATAGTTAAAATGGAACAAAATTAACATTTGTTTACTTATTAAAAATGACTTTTATAAGTATTTATTGCAAAAAAAGTATATTATGTAATATATTTCTTTTATACATATTGTTTATATAATTAAAACTTTAGAGTAAGGAAACAAGTAAAAAAATTTCCAAAACATAGGTATCACAACATAATTTTAAATACAGATATATAATTATTAAATTTGGTATATATAAAAGTGTAACTCTTAAATTTGCCAATTGAAATATTTATTAACTTGTACTGAAAATTAAAAAAAAAATTGCTTACATTTTTATATAATTGCCAGTAGTGTAGAGTAAAACTTATTAAAAAGTTTAGAACTTACCATAACATCACTTTTTAAAATCCTAGCTTCTTTTAATGTAACAATGTATGATGCCAAATCTACATTACACAAGGAGCAGTCAAGTTTAGTTAAACTAGCCAATTTTTCTCTGGCTTCATCTAACATTACTTTATACACTTTTTGCTGTTTCTGATTGCTTGATTCACCAAAAGATCGTCTAATGACATCTTCCACTCGCAATGTCTTTATTTTTAACAAATTTAAAATCATACTGTAAGTAAGTTTAAACTGTGATTCTAGTTTTGTAGGTTTGCCCTAAAACAATATTAAATTATTACATAAACTTCAATAACAGGTAATTTAACAATTAATTAAGGTAATTTTAAAAAATTATAAAAATATATTTCCTTGCAAAATATTAGTAAAATATACATTTAAAATTATATGCTAAAATAGGCATATTTCAAAAATTTTTACTTAAATGAAGTTGCAGTTCCAAATTCTTATATCAAATTAACAATGCCTGAAGAATATTAATAGCTAAAAATTATACTGCATATATTTAATAGTATAAATATGAAGATATACTTTGTAATTGTGTACTTTAGTAACAACAAAATGTAGCAGAAATTTAAAAATTAATTTTAAAATAATAATAAAAAGGATGGCGGCATGTTACTCCACAGGAACGGGAGTTTTATGGGTTACTTTATAGTTAGTATAACAACAAAGTTTTTTCTTCTTATTATTCATTAATGTTAGTTTTTACTTTATCTTTCACTAAACAAACATCTTTCAATAAAAACTGATTATAAACTGAGAATTAAATAAATTATCAGGATTACACAAAAAATCTACTAATTAAAATGTATATTTAAAGTAAGTTATTTTATGATAACTATAAATCTGTAGTAAATAATATCTTACAAGCATCATATTCTGCAATGATAAGGAATCAGGAATGTCAGCTTTACATAGTATTATTACAGTTCCTATTTTATCTTTACCACGTCTTCCTGCTCGACCAGCCATTTGAATGTACTCGGAAGGTCTCAAATCACGAAAATTGACACCATCATGCTTACGAATGGAATCAAACACTACAGTTCTGGCAGGCATATTGACACCCATAGCAAATGTTTCTGTGGCAAAGAGCACCTTTAAACAAATAAAATATTGTAAAGAAACATCAACAAAATGAAAGTTTTTTGGATAATACAAGCTCATAAAATATATATATATATATATTAAAAACGATATTTAAAAGGATGAAAGTTTATTCATATGCTTGTTTTCCTTGAATTTTTAAAGTATAAATTATTCAATAGATTAGATGCATTGTTACAATTTCATTATATTGCTCAAATATTGTCATGAAGGTAATCATATACTGATATGATGAGAACATAACTAGATTTGTAGTTTGTGAGAATTATTATATCTTTTACTTTTTACTGAGAGTTTGCAGCTCTGTACCACAGGCTACGGGTTCCAGTCTCGGTAATGCCATGAATGTTTGCAGTCGTTCGGAATCCACTTTGAATAATATGTCCCTGTCTAATATGACAGTACAGCCTATAGCTGAGAACCTCATCCCATAAAAATAAAACAATATCTCATGCTTCGGAATCTGTCAGAAGGCCTTGGCCCTCCATAGGGCTGTTGCTCCATTGCAGAAGAAGACTTATTCAAATAGGTCATATATAATTTATCTCCAGATATAGGCTTAGTTTAATAACTAAATGTGTTAATTATTAGGTTATTACTTTTATAATTAAAGAGTTCTAAGTTTCCTTCTTGCATAATAAAATTAAACAGCTTTTTAATTAGTTATATACAGTATTATATACTATACTAATACAATACAGTACTATATTTACTTGCATGATAGGTACCAATTTGATTTTTGTTTAATTGAAATATTAAACAAAAATCAAATTGGTTTCATATAGTTTTTAAATATAATAGGAATGAAGAAATTTTAATCAATAACAATAGCAAATAAATTAAAATCAATAAAAAAATTAAAAGAAAAAATGGCATGTTACTTTTAATAAACTTCTTTGAAATAGCATTTCAACAACTTCCTTAAGAATAGGCAAGATTCCACTGTGATGAACACCAAAACCTAATTTCAGCTGCTCACCCATTAATTTTACCTAGAAGAATAAGACCAAATTGCAATTTACCTATTAAAAATATTTATATTTTATAAAAGTTATGCAGATATAACAATCTTATTTATAATGGCTAGTGCATGTTGGATTTCAAACAGAGGCCTGATTTGAAATTCCACAAGCAAAGTAGAATTGAAAGCTCCTGTCTATGAAGGAGATAGCTATGTTAAATATGGAAGCTGAAAAGTTGTTCCATTTAGCTTAGAAAAGAGGGTGTGAAACCTCCACATGCCATCCCTAAATGTAATTATTCAAAATTGTGGTGGCAAGATATGGGTGCAGTGTAGCAAATACGTATGAGGTACATCCTGGCTACTGCTGAGTCTGCTACAGTTCTTTTAGTGCTAAATAAAGCATCAAATTTCCCCAAATTAAAAAAAATAACAACAATATATAATTTATATTGCTAGAATATATATATATATATGTATATATATATACATATATATATTTATACTTGTTCCTTTTTTAATAAAAAGAGAATTTCAACATATGTGCAAAACACATACAAAAAAATGGTAAAGTAACTGTTATATATATATATATATATATATATATATATATATATATGTATGTATGTATAACAGTTAATATAACTGTTATATATGACAAAGAATGGTAAAAGAATGAATGGGAAAGTAACTGTTATATATATATATATAACAGTTAATATAACTGTTATATATATATATATATATATATATATACACACATAACAGTTACTTTACCATTCTTTTGTATGTGTTTTGCACATATGTTGAAATTCTATTTTTATTAAAAAATGAACAAGTATGAATAGATCAATTAAAGTCAAAATAGAGATCCAGAAAAATTCAGTTAAAAAGGGATTCAATCAATCATAAAATAACATTCGTCAAATCTTTAAATAGTTGAAAAGCAACACATTGATTTACATAAAATAAAAATTTTATTCAGTTTTTTTAAATAAATATATATTTTTAATAGTTATGTTTTTATTTAATTTAAAAAATAATAAATTAAAATTGTTTTGCTGTTTTTAGCAATGTATCAGACATGATTATAATTTATAGAAGTATATTATTCAGTGATATAGTTTAAAAGTAACAATGGACAACATACACACTTCTTGCTTTATATATACACAGATAAATACATAAAAACAGATTAAAAGCTTCAAAATGTTATATTTTAACAGCACTATCAAACTGCAAATATATATATTTGAATAAAAATAATATATTTATTTTTGTTTATATGCATATATATCAACATCATATATAGGATTATTATATTGATAAAAGCTTGCATAAGCATGATATTACATTGAGCTGCCTGAATATATTTAAAATAAGTTAACAAAAAACCTAAAAAACTCATTTCATCTCATCAATTTCCTAAGTAAGGGTTGTGCATAATAAGTAAATGGCTGTAAATAAATTAACTCAAAATAAACTTAGAGACATTTTGTATATTCAAATTTAATATCATATGACACATGTAAATAATTAATTCCAAATATTTTTAAAACAGCAAAAACTTATTATTATTTTTTTTTTAAATTTAATGGTGAGGAATAAATCTGTACAAAATCAGAAGTATAATATATTTTGTTATAATTCTTTAATTTGTAACATGTTTAATTATTTTCTGTTATGCCTTCAATTGAGAAAAATATCTCAATTGAAATTTCCGAAAAACATTTTATTTTTAGGAATACAGAAATAATATCAGTATATTAATTATACTAAAATATATAATATATAACATACTAAAATAAAAAAATAGGTAAATCTGCAAATAAAAAATGTGATAAACATATAATACATATCAATATCAATTAAGCATTACAACAAATTAATAAAGAATTTTACTTGAGGTAATTTTCTATCCTCTGCTTTAAGTTTAGATATGCATTCATTAAAGAATTTTGTAATTTCTCGTTTTTCAACTTGGGTAGTTAGATCCTTGCTAGACAACATTTCAGCATGTGCGTTGCATTTTTTTCTTGAAAGGGTAAAACATACAGCTGGTAGAAGATCTTTCTTTTGAAGATAGCCAAGAAGACCAATATAAATATTTTTTTCCTGGACAAAAAGATTGATTAATTGTTTTTTGTTTCCAATCATTCATTAGATAATCTACGTAACAGAAAAAAAAAATTAATAAATAACTTTATATTATTTTAATCAAGAAATAAAATTCTTAAGATAGGTAAACAAAATTTTAAAAAAATATTCATATTTAAATAATTTTACTTGAGCAGGTCCAATGTAAAATTTTGGACCTTTGGGTCCAGTTGAAGATTTTGTTTTATTGTCTTTAGGCTTGCTAGCTTTCATGAATCTATTTTAAAAATAAAGAAAATTATGCAATATTTTTCAAAAAAATACAATTTTAAATAATATGTTTAAAAAAATGTGTTCTTACTCATTATTTAAAAATTTTCCCGAAGAATCCACAATTGGGAAAATGTCATTTTCCGATTTGCCAACACTTCCAGTATATAAATAATGCACTAAAGGTACAGGACGTTTCAGTGTACTGATGACATATATTTTTCTTTTTTTAATTCCCCTGGAAAAAAAAATACTCATTGAAACTTACATCTGAATATGAAATCATGTGTAAAATATTTATGATATGTAAAATAACACATTGTAGCACTCTTTTTTATTCAGTATTTATTTTATAAAATTGAAGGTTTTTACGGTAACAAAATTTAATTGTTTAAAATAAAATTTCTAAAGTTATTTTTCAGCAATCAATTTTTAAATTTATTATAATTGAAAAATTTTATTATTATTAATGTCTTCTTTTTAGATACATAACTTTATAAAAAAAAGAGTTCTAACTAAAAATATTTTAGTCATTTTTTTACATTGTATTAAATTTTTTAATACTAGAATAAATGTTTTTAAAGTAGATTTCGTAAAATATAAATTTAGTAATCTATTATAATAAACTATAAACCTTCTTAGAATTAAGTTTTTATTTTATTTACCAATAAATTGTATTTCATTTTTCAAAATAGTGTAAAAAAAACTGAATCATTATTTAAAGAGTAATTATGTCAAACTGCTTTTTGAACTTACTACAATAACAGTTACCATTTAATTTAATTAATATTTTTAAAATTATTTTTTTATAAATAAACATAAATAATATTAGTTGATCTAATATAGAATTTCTAGATGATAATAGTAACAATGAATTCACATTTAAAGTTATGATGATTTCAATAAAAAAAAAATAATTTCAAAAATACATTTTAAAAATATATCCTACTATGTGGAATTGTCTAAAAATAGAAAATTAATTTTAAATAAAATACTTATAGCTTTTTAAAAAGTAAATTGTTTATCAAAATGTTCAGATATTGGAAAAAAGGAAGGGGGGAAAATGCAGTTATTGTGATTTAATAAGTAAAAAATCATTATTAAAAAACATTAAAAATGTCTTTCATCTATGATGAGAAAGAAATTAAATGTAACAAGTTGTTAAAAATATTTCTGCAGAGGAGCATTTTTTATTAATAACTTATAATTTTAAATCTTCCTTGCTATTTTTAAATAATGTAAATGTAAATAAAATAATCTATGTATGAAATAATGATATATAAATTCTAAACAAATTATTTATAATTTTTTTTGATGATCCTCACTTTAAAATAAAAGAATAATTTTTAAAGAAATTACTATTTTATATTTAATTAAATCATAAAATAAACACAACTTGCCCAAGCCACTCTGCAAATTCAGCAGTATTTGGAACAGTTGCACTCAACATGATTAAGCTTACATGATCTGGTAACATGATGAAAACTTCCTCCCACACCACACCACGCTGTAAAATAGATTTTGATTTTATTATGAATGAGGATTTTATTCAGTTAAAAAAATCAAATCAATCAAGATAACAAAAGCAATGTAATAAATATTATTTAATTTAATGAACATACTTCAGTATCATTTATGTAATGAACTTCATCAAATATGACCCATTCTAATTCACGTACAACATCCGATCCATGATATAACATTGATCTACCAAAAAAATTTGAAAAAACAATATTTATCAATTAAATATATATAAATAATTTTCCTCATTTCAGAAGAAAATTTAATGTGAAAGAATACTTTAACTTATTTATATAAATTACACATTTATAGAAAAAAAAATTTTTTTAGTGGAATTAAATAATCATAAAGCCTACACATAGTTAATGAAATGAGAGTAGACAACATGATGATAGACCCTAGGGCCTATTAATGGCTAGCAATTTTCTATTGAATATTCAAATCAGTAATTAGCAGCTATGTATGCTACTTCTGTGACAGCTCCATTGAGGTCTCCCATTTCGGCTATAGATGCTTTTCAATATAAGGAGTGGTAGATTCCAAAATTCACCCTGTGATAAATTTTGCCAGGCATGCCTCAATTATTGCTTCAGATCAGCAACATTTTGGAATACATTGTCCTATACATGTTAAATTGATGGAAAGTCTGGTGACCTTGATGGCCAAGGACAAAACCAACAGAGACAATCTAGGGATATGCAAGCTGTATAGTTGCAAGATATATGTATTTTATTCTGCAATGTTTTAAAATATGGTCGATGTTCTATGAAAGGCATAGGAAATAACTGCAGGAAGTTATAAACATATCATTGAACAGATAATGTTAAAGGCAAAATGACTGCTATATTCTTCTGAGTTTATTCACTAGGATCTACTGTCATAAGAGATAGCACCACACCAAATGCCATTGTAAAACAAAGGTTAACTGGGCACAAAAGGACTGACACTCATCCTTAAACAAGCTCTATGATATGGTGGAAGATACTATAGGTGGTATGAAAGAAGTTGAAGTTGTATGATGATAGATGGAGAAAAAATGTGCATTTGGGAAGTTCAGGCCTTATCTTATATTAATTGTCAGAATATTAGTTGGCGTTGTCTTATCATCTCAATTCACATAAAAGCAAGAAAATTGAATTACTCAATAACAATAGAAATTTATTCATTTTAAAAAATTTTTTGAAGTACTATCCATTTTTTAAGAAATATGTTACAATTTATTAATTGAAACAAAAAAAAAGTAACACTTCACATCTGATATAGAGAAAATTAAAAAAAAAAAAGGTTATAATAAAATATTACCTTAAAATTTCAGTAGTCATAATAAGACAAAAAGCTGTTGGATTTATTTGTACATCTCCAGTGATTAAACCAACATCTTCAAATTTTTCTTTAAAATCTCTATACTTCTGATTTGATAAAGCTTTTATTGGTGAAGTATAAATTACCCTAAAAAAACATAGAAAACAAAATATATGAAGTTTGGATGACTATTAAACAAATTTAAAAATAGAAAAAAGTAGGTAGAGTTTTAAATTCTACTATATTCATCAATTAAATAATCAGAAGACAGTAATATCCCAACTTACAAAAACTCAAAATTACCTAATCCTTAAGTAATTCAAGTTTGATAAATTTTCCTTTTTCGTAAAAATTTATTTAAAATTTACTGATCAAAATATTGATACTATAAAAATCAGCTTGTGATTAAACTAACTTAACTATTATAGAATAGTAATTAAAATTTTTGTTTAATGATTCTGTACTCATAAAAGAAATTTTAATTTACAGGAAATGCTCATGCTTCTTAATTCTTGCCCACTGCTCTATTCTTTTTTTCTTTTTTTTTAAATATTTTTTTTTATTATTAACTTCCTTTCTTGTTTTTTTTAAATTAGGTAAATATATTTCATCTATTCCAGGGCATAGGAATTCTTAGTTTCGAAACAACAAAATCGATTAAAAAATAAATGTTTTAATAAAAGAAATATAATTAATTAAAGGAAATAAATCATTTATGTTCACAGAAAAATATTTCAATTTTTCACCATAAATATCCAAATTTTTTCTTCCTTCTTTACACTATTATACATAAAATATTAGTTTTAATTCATTATTATTAGCTGAAGAATATTAAGCTGCAAATTGAAGTCTTAAATTTGTATGCGAGGTATAGGCAATATGGAAAGGTATAGGCAAAAGTATAGCAATATGGAAAACTCACAATGGTAGTGAAACAGGAGGTAGGTAGAACAAATAATGTTATTTCTGAATTAATATTTGAAAATATAAGTTCATATTACAAGTTATAAAACTACAAAATGAGAATAAAAAAAAAGATGAATTTTGCAGAATAACATAAGGGAAAGCAAGCAAACTATTCACTAAGAAATTGTTTTATACTAATACCTAGTAACATGTTTCTTTGCCAAAGCTATGGCATACTCAGCCACTACTGTCTTTCCAGCAGAAGTGTGAGCAGCAACAAACACACTTTCTTTTTTTTCTAAATGCATAACAGCTTTTTGTTGAAAAGGATCGAGAGTAAATTCCCACTGCAAAAACAAATATGAACAATTTCTAAAAACAAAAATTACTTTTGCAAAATTTGTAACATAATATTTTTAAATTTATAATGTAATAGAGAAGTCCATCTTAAATGAGATTTTTCAGTAGTATAAGAGAAAATTTTAAGTAGTTTTTTAAGTTTGTGAGTAGTGGATAGGATACATAAATGAGAATGCATAATATAATCTTGCACTATAGCTGCAATTTTTTTAAAATTATAGCTATCATTAAAACCGCAGAAAGTTAGACTTAATGCTATCAATGGTACTGAAATTATTTGATCCAATACTTATAAATAATATAATGAAAAAATTAAATTTTTTTAAAAATAATATGTTGTCCAGCATTTTTAAATGCAAGAAACTTTAAAAAAATTATAACAAAAAGCTTCTACATACCAACGTAATTCCTCTATTAAAAACTTTGTCCATCTTATAAGCAAATACCATATAATCTAACTTATTTCTTTTTACACACACACAAATGTAACAGCATCAATATATTTATTTACATTGAAAAAGATTGGATATTACTTTCTAAATTATTAAAAAAAAATTTATAGCATTTTCTACTTTTCGCAAAAATCGATGCAATTTTTCCAGATATCATTGGAAATATTTTAACCGTGAAAAAGTAATACTCTAAAATGTGTTTTTTTAAAATTTCTATAGAAATATTAGGGTTTTTTTTCACAGTCTACAGTTAATCAAAGTTTGTTATTTTCAGTAGTAACTATGAGAAATTTCATAATAGTTAGCATATCTGTGCAATCCAAATTATTTAGGAGAATTAATATTACATCTAAATCTTACTTCATTTAAAAATTTTTATATTGTAACATTATAAACCTCTTTATAATCAGAAAATAAAGACATTTTAGAAATAATAGAATTTTTTTCTTAATAAAGATATATTATTTGAGATGTATCATGTTAATCTTTTCATATAATATTTAGATGAGAAACAAAACAAAAAAGTTTAGCAAATAAACTATATAAAACTATACATATAATCACATTAATAAATTATTAAAAATAAGAAACAAAATATAATATAATTTAATATGCATTTTTAGAAAAAAAATCAAAGATTTAATTATGGTATTATTATTGTTGTTCTTGAAATGGAATGATCAGGATATGTTTATTATCTTTCAATTTGTTGATTTAAGCATTTAATAATTCAAAATAAAAGCAATTTGTGAAAGTTCATATCTTGAAATTAAAGAAATTATTTGTTTAAATCAAATATTATACAAAAATATAACACTATAAGATTTAAATCTAAAATGAAAAAAAATTGAGGTAAAATGTTTTGGTAGCACTTACAATGATATAAATAATTATTTTCAAATAAAATAATTTTAATGCTTACAGTCATTGCCATTTTGGGCACTTTCTCTTCAAAATCTTCGACTGGACGAGTTATATCATCAATGACTGCCCATTCATAATTTGTAACAGGTTTCTTTTTTTCTGCTTCACTGATATTCAAAACAGGCAAAGATGACTAAATGAAAACATCAAAACTTTAAGTAATTGGTAATGAATACTTTTTACAAAATTTGCAAAGAATTTTTTTAAATGACTTCAGATTCAGAATGAAACAAAATAAGTACATTCTTTTAAGACTTAAGGAATTTTTTTAGTTTATATATATACACACATATGCACATATAAACCTAAAACTCCAATATCAGCATCAAAATACATCACAATATCATCATTAATCAAGTGCTTAGAATTAATTCCATATGCAACAACATGTTTTTTAATTAGCAAAAAAGAGTACTTTTTCAAAAAATAGCGTCCCAGAAATATTTTTTCATAATTTTTTAATCTGTTATCTCCCAACTCCTTTTCGTCAAAAACATTTTTTCACAGTTACAATTTCTGTAAGCTTTTCTAATTGTGGATGTTTACTCTCACATTTCTTCCAACAAATAGTAAAATACTACATCAATATCTACACCCCCATTCCACTTTCCCACACTAATAATTAACAGAAACACCCAGAAAGGGCAATAAACCATCCTAGTCGGATACTACACATATACAAATTATTTATCGCAGTCAGCATATGCATATAGTGTTGCAACTAATCACTCACTTAATATCATTATAAATGATCACAAGGTTCAATCATAAAAACTTTACCTTTATAAAACAGCTGTACTGCCACATCATTTTTCTTATTCTTACCTAGCCGATTGTAGAGAGATCTGTTCTGTTCAACCTGTTCCAAATCAGACAGATCTGTTCTGTCTGCTCCATGCTATTGGAGTATGTCACTAAGTTTGTCTTCGACTTAGATCCAGCTGTCTTTATAACATCTTATGAGTTTTATGATGCCTTGCATTCCTTAATAAAGTTATTCTTAGGATGTTATAATTAATTTCTTTTTGGTTTTACTAATTTTTTTTTCAGAATTTATGGATTTTCTAGACAGCATGTTTCAGATTCTGTTTTCGTACGAATTTTTGTGTTCTTTTTTTTTATCTATCAATGCAGTGTTTGCCTTTCAACCCTTTGAAATGTGTCAAATGATTTTCAATTTTGTTGTAGTAGTTTATGCACACTTTGGATTTTGAACAATTTCTTCCTTTTTTGAACAGGAGGTACTTCAAGGTTTTTGTATTGTGAATACCATGATGCTTTTGTTATACAATTTGCATGTTGTGAATACCGATAGTGGCTTTTGTCGCTCCAAGTTCATTTTGTCAGTTCTCTTTTGGGTTGTATTCTTTATATATATATATATATATATATTCCTTTTACATTAATACAAAATAAAACTGAAAACTACCATTATGAAACACTTCCAAATTTTAAAATAATTTTGTAATTCAACAATAACTTTAGATAGAAATATAATTTTAAAACTACAAATTCATCAGTCAGTATTTATTACAATCCTAATTCAACAATAGTAGAGAATTTACCAATTCAAAACCAAATTCACACATGACATTTCTATATTTGAAAATAATACATGTAAAACAAATGAAATTAAAAATCAAAATTTATATTTTAAAATTATAGTTGCTTATATCTATCCTTTAATTTAATATAATCCAGATTTCATTACTTTATATCAATTAATTTAGAAAGTTTTCGAAAAAAGATCACATATTTCTAAATAATTTATCAACTTAATTAATTATTTTATTTTTGCTCACTGATTATATTAATAATATTAAAGAAATATGTTAAAATTTTTTTGATTTTATGAAAAAAATTTTTATAGTAAAAATAACAGCCAAGGTGGATTTTTTAAGACAGTTATTATTTTATAATTCCCAATGTATAGTAATATTAATAATAGTTGTGTTTTAAAATTTAAAAAAAATCAAACAATAATATTAACAAAAATTTATTTAAAAAACCCCCTTTAAAATATATAAAATATTAAGTACATAAAGCAAAAAATACAAATGCAAAAACTTACTAATTTCAAAAAGGCATCTTCAACATCTGATGATGAGTCTTGTTGTTTAAATGTCTAAAATTAAAAACATAAAATTAGCAAAAATTGCTTTTATTTAGTTTTTAATTAAAAATAAGTTATTTCATAATTCCATCTTACATGTGCATAAGATTAATTTTGATTTATTTTACTAAATTAATAAGTAATGACATAATTAATTAATTTAATTAATGAGCACATTTTAAAAATAGTAATTTTTCTAAGCTGTTCCAGATATATTTCCCAACAAATGACACATAATTCAGTAAATGAAAATATACAATTTCATTAAAATATTATATATGAATAAGGCTTTAAAAAGTAGGGCTTTTTTATGCAATTTCTTTATAAAAGGCCATATCATGTAAAAATATACATACTTCATGCATATTTTTCCAATAATGAATCAATGTTTTAAGACCTTTTATAATATTATTATGAAGAATTCTTAATTAAATTTGTTGATAAAAAAAGATTTAAAAATTTGTCATTATTTTATTAATTATTTATCATAATTATGAAATTTATGTACTTGGATATTAAATTACTTAAAATTGCTGTAATTTTATATTACATTTTTTTTTTTAAATTAACAAAATTTTAAAAATAGTTTCACATAAAAGAATAGAAATATTCTGTGTATCTGTGAAGTATAAAACAGCCTACACATAATGCCTTTAATTGTTCAGAAAATATATAAATTCATTACAACTTTTAAAATTGCATTTGAATTATTCATACTATCATTTAAATTCTAATTTTATAATGAATGAAATAAGTTAGACATTATAAAATCATAATTTCAGTAATAAAACTAATATGTATATATTTTTTATTTATACTTTTTCAAGATTAATTGCTTCTTTTTCTTCTTGCTCATTCAGACCTTCCAGATCAATATCATCATCCATGGCTAAAACCTCTGATAAATATATCTTTTGAGGTTGAGAATGGATATAATCAACCTGATCTTCATTTTTCTTTTCAAACTTCATTCCACATTTAAAACCGGGAGGAGTGTCTAGTAAATCTGCAAACATAATTTTTAATTTTTTAAAATTGTTTTTATATATAACAGCAAAAGAATCTAGTAAAGTAAAAATGTATTTACATTTTTACAATTTAAAAATAATATAATTGAAATGTCTATTTATTTATTTATTTTTTCCCTCCTTATAACTAGCTAAAAAGATATATATATAAAAAAAAAATTTTTTAATGTCAATTCCTACTTTTTTTTCACTATATTGCAGAAAGTCCTTTATAAATAAATTTCATTCATTTTTTTAAGTTTATCTGGCACAATCTATTGGTAGATATATGCAACTTAAATCTAAAAAATACTAAAATTAATTAATTAAATTTAATTACTGAATTAATATTTGAAAAAACTGTAATAACATCAAATGTCATCCACTACAAGTTTTAAAAAAATGTATTTGAACTTGAATGGGTGAATAAAAAGTATTTTATTAACGATTGAAAATTTGAAAAAGATATATTTAGGGAGAGTGTGAGCTAATAGAAGGAATTGAAAAATCAGCAAAAAAATCTGAACCTTCCCTTAAATTAACTAAAATCCATAATTTTTTACAATATATATACATACCTACATATATATATATGTATGTATATATATTAAAAATCTATTTTGAAAAATAATTTCTTCCTGTTGTTGCAAATTTTCATTTATATTTGACAATTTTTTTTATTCAAATTTAATTGGTTTCATTGAAGTATAAAATGAATGATTGTAGTGAGCTTATATTATCTGAACATCTCTTTCATAATATTTAACACAGTAAAATATATGTATGTCATTTATTAAAATTGTGTAATTTTTATATAATATAATTTTAATAACCACAATAAAATAATTCAATTAACAATATTTTTTATAAATATTTAAATTATAATTACTTACATCATTTTTTAAAATGAGAATAACATATTTAAAAGGGTAGAATAAAGTTTGGAATAAAATTCAAAATTTACTGATATAAATTTTTTGTTAATCATTTTTTAATAACAGTACTATTGATAAGTATTCATTACCTTCTTGAAAGAGAGATGCATCTAAACTTTCTTTTTTCAATAAATCAGCCCAAGGTTCATCCATTCCACCAGGCCAAAATGGAAAACTACTTGAGCTACCTTTCACACCTGCTTCTGGTGGGCCAGGGGCTCTGGATAATGATGTGGATGTTTTATGAGTTCCCTCATAAATGTCCTTCACTTCCTTATAAGTTAAAATAAATACTTCTTTAAATATACTGTCACAAAAACATGCATGCATTTCAATATATTAAATTTGATACTTTCATATTATTAAGGCCCCAGTTTTTTAAACAGCACTAGTAAATTTTCTTGAGATGAGTGGAACTTAAAGTTACTGTGGTTAGAACTATTGAATATTTAACAATGATTTGTGGACTATGTCACTACTTTACTGAGAAGGGTAATAATATAGAAGTACCAGAATTTTTAAGGCAATTTAATTAAAAGATAAATGTAAATGATAATTAGATAATTTTCATTTTCATTAAATATTCTAATAAAGTAGATTATTATAAGAAATGAATTATAATTTATTATAAATGAATCAAAAAGCATTTATATTTTTTCTATCAAAAATGTTATTTAAAAAAGCAGGTAGAATAATAAAATAATTCAATGAACAATATAATTTTTAATGTACGTGTCTGCGCAAAACATATGTGAATCTATGATGGCCATTAGACCAATTTAAAAATTGTGTATATTAATAAAATCTAATCACATTAAAAAATATAAATATAAAAACCACATTGAAATTCTATACAATATACAAAATATATAATAACAAAAGAATAAATTTGAAAATTAATATCTTGTATAAAAAAATAAATTTAAAAAAAATGGAAAAAATTAATAATTTTTCTTTTGAATATATAATTTAAATTAAATGCATCTAGTTTATAACAGTACAATGTTTGCCTTATTTCATTTTTAAAATACATTTCGTTAAACAAAGACGGATAACTTCTTAACTATGCAAAAGAGAAGTTCGTGAAATATAAAAATTAAATTTAAAATATAATAATTGTGCATGACATACTTGAAATATTTTATAATCTGAAATTAAAATAAGTAATTTTTAATATTAAATAATTTAAATATGTATTTTATTCAATTATAAAATGCAGTTGATAATAAAAAATTAAATTTTTCCCATTATTAAAATATAAGTTATAGATTTATTTCTTATCAACAAATTTATCCAATGAAAAAAATAGGATTATAAGGACTTTTTCATATGAAAAATTCTTTATATAAATCTCACATATAACTTACTTCTGTAAAACCTAATAGTTTTCCAGTCATCATATCTCTTTTTACATTCAGAGTTGTTTGAAGGGGACATAAGTTGACAGAATAAAGAGAGGAAATATTTGGTTTAATAGGGACCAGCCTATAAGTAAAAAGTTAAAAAATTAGAGAAATAATGGTATCTTTAATAAAATGTAGTTCTAATCAAAAATTAATTTTACTTTTATTAATAACTATTTGAAACAAAATAACAGGTAATAGAAAATAATTATATCTATTTAATTTTTAAAATTCGAAATTTGACATTTACTATGATGATTAAGCAACTTAACTTTGTACTGCATCCATATGGAATATAGGTAATTTTTCTGGATTCTCCAGAAAAGAGTTTAGTGTCTCATTGGTATCAGATAATATAGGTGGAAGTCCACATGGCAGTTTCTAAAATTATAACAACAGAAATAATTATACATTCCAGGAAAAAAGTTTTATGTGAATTGATAATTATAATAAGAAATAAATTTATAAGGAAAAAAAAACTGCTTTTCATGGCAAATTTGTTAAATGTACTGAATGGTAAAAAATCTAAATTAGGTGTTTAAAATACTGTACTTTTGAAACATGAAAAAATAAAAATTCTATTGATTCATTTAATTTGTACACATATTGTGATTTTTTTTTTTTCGCATTTTTAATAAATTATATTTCAAAAAGACATAACAGTTATAACAGGCACTAGTCACTTATTTAATAAAATAAATTTACAATTTTCCTATAACGAAAATAAAGATTTTTAAATTGGGAATTTTACATAATTTATCTACCATTAAATAAATTTGAAATTATATGAAATAGGAAAACAATATGTCAAGTTAGTAAACATAATATAAGGTAATAGTATTATAAAATTTTCTAAACTGCAAATGATTAAAACATTATCTTAGTTGCACATAAAAAAGGTGCATTTTTATAATTCGTACATAGACATTTTTCATTATTATTTTATAGCAGTAAAATCTGATGTATTTAAAACCGTACAAATGCAGTGCCTCACAAACACATACAGCATAGTTTCAATGTTCGATTGTAATTGATTTACACCTGATACAATGTGTCTTCATTCATTATATTTGAACCCAATAGAATATAACATATTTGGACAAAATTAGAAAATAGTCCCATTTGAAAACATAATATTTTTCTCAAATCAGCAGCTAGAATATATAAGACAAGGAAATTGGAACAAAGCAAGACCTGAGAAAATTAATTTGAATTTATAACAAAGGGATTATAAAATGTTCTTAAAGCTCATAGATATCCAATTCAGACCTAAAAATTGTTTAATAAGCAGCTCAAATTCTTTTAATTGATTTAATCTTTTAAAAGAATTGAAGCAAAAACTCTGTGAGTAATATTTATTCTTCCATCATGTATTATTGTATTTAAAAACGAATTTATTCTAAGTAATTAAAACAAAATGAAAAATATTCTCTATCTATTTATTTTAAGGCAACAAAATTTCACAATTCTGTCAAAAAAAATTTTAATCTAATAATTTATATAAATGGATGTGTATGCAAAACCTTTTGTGAGATACAGTAAAAATAATGGTTCATAGTTAAATAATTTCACATGACAAACTTAACAGAAAAACTAAAATCACTAAATTCAATCTTAATGAAAGAAATTAATTATTTGATTACTTTATTTAAACATTATTCAATGCAAATGAAATTCGAAAAAAAAAATGATTTTTTGAATACAACTAATAGTTTTAGACTGATTAAAACAAAATCAATTGTAATCCAATTAATTTAGGGCATTAAATTATGAACTTTTCAACTAATACAATTATCAAGTGTACTAAACTTATAAGCATAATCGGAATTAAATAAAAATAAAACTTATGCAGGACTGTTTTTCTATTATAATTTTAATTTCCAAAGCATTGCTAATTATTTACCGATGTATTCAACCGATTTTTAGTAGAAGCCGGTTGTACTTCGATTTCACCATTCTCTCCCAAAGGCAAGATTTCCAAATCTTTAAGAATAGAAAATACTTCAGTTTCCATCTGTAATATAAAATAGACGACGATAGATTATATATATGATTGTTCTGAATACTGAAACTGGAAGATCATTTTAATAGAAAACTACAATATTGTGTATATTTGATTGTATCAATCTTTATAAGCGTATCTAGATATAAAGGTTGATATAATCAAATTATCAATAAAATAATTTTACATTTTTTTGCAAAAATTTTTAATCGAAACTTCATTTATTTAGCTGTCAGCGATGACTAGAAAAATACGTTTCACGTGTCAAACGTGCGGCAACTTCTCATTAAGAAAGTAAACAAAACAATTCGGCAAAAAGTTTTGTGTTGCCATTTGTATTCAACGAATTGTCAATTGGATTGGTTTCGTTTTCGGTTTCAATATTTTCACTGACAAGTCGATATTTTACCTGATTGTCACCAGTTACTGAAGACTCGGAAGCGCCGATAGAACTGGTTTTTCTCCATAGTTGGTATACACTCGAACTAAACATTCCGCTCTATGAATTTCAAAATTATGTTCATTAAGGGTGTATATTTGACGTCATTTATCTTGCACTTTAGAATTACTTTCTGTGACGACTGTTCGCAGTATCCTTTACTCTTGCTTAATTTTTGAATTAATTATTTTTGCAATTCAATATTTTACATAATGGGGATTACATCTTTAATAGCTATGAAACTTTAAAATTGAAATAAGTGGTGGATTCGGCCAACTCAATCAAAGGACTTAAAGCTTAAGAAACTTGTAGCGACACCTATTGATGTAAAATGGAATACAAATTGAACGACTTCTACTTTCACTGTTAAAAAGGGAATTTTCCCGCTAGAATAAAAATAGAACGTAGTAAGCGTTCGAAGTAGAATAAACATGTCGTAATTGTGAAAATTGATTATCGTCTTTTATTTTGCCGTCTGGAACCGCCACAAACTTCTCTCATTCACAAAGCAGGAGATAGAGGTTGCTGAGCAACCAACTGTCAATCTGGTAAATCGTTGTTGTTGTCGATTCGGTCAATCTACAAGAGAAAAAAGATTATTATTAGTAGTAGTATAACTAAAATTATTAATTATTATCTTTATTATTATTATTATCATCTTCGTGTCTTAGTATTTTAATAATATTTATTTTGTCCCTATATATATTAAAGAAATGAGGTATTTTAAAGAAATACATAATATTTTCTAGTTGCAAAAATTGATTTCGCAAAGAAAATTGTTTATTCATGAATATTTCTGAACAATTGTATAACAGTTTAGTATGATTTTCCTCTGATAATCTAAATACAGTTTCTAAATTTCCATGTAGTCTTAAAAAGTTGACTTCTACTAAATAAAATTTGCTACTACTGCATTTGTTATCATTAAAAAACAAGCAATATATATATATAAAAAAAAATTAAAGTCAATTCCTACTTTTTTTCTCTATATTGCAGAAAAGTCCCTTACAAATAAAGTTGAAATTTTCCTCTTACATCTGGCGCCATCTATTATTAGATACATGCAACTTAAATCTAAAAAAAACTAAAATTAATTAATTAAATTTAATTAATGAATTAATGTTTGAAAAAACTGTATTAACATCCAGTGTCATCCACTACAAGTTCAAAAAAATGTATTTAAACTTGAGTGGATGAATAAAAAGTATTTTATTAACGATTAAAAATTTGAACAACATATATATATATAGCGAGTGTGTGAACTAATAGTAGGAATTGAATGAAAAAAAGAAATTCAGGATTAAAAATAATTTTTGCCTCAGACTTTTTTTTTCAGAATATTTGCAAGTCATTTAGTATGCTTGCTTTCACAAAAAATACATTAATACATAATACATGTAATACATTATTTCAACATAAAAGTTTTACATTATTAAGTTTTATAAAAAATACTTATATATTATATATGCTATAAAATACTTTTTTTCCGTACTAATATTAGGCATGAAAAATCGGATTTTTGAATAATTAAAAAAAAAAAAAAAAAAATTAGAGATATCCGAAATTTTTTTAATTTAGTTAATACCGGAAATTTTTTAGCCAATCACTAAACTAAGTCCTGATATTGTCCCTTTCTATTAATCTTATACATAATCAAAATATATTTAGATGAAAAATAGCATGCGGTATAATAAACCTTTTAAATACTACATTGACAATTAATATTCCTATTCTAATTAAATATCCACTTTAAACCGTATGTCCCTGTCTAATATGATTATAGAGCGTTGCGCGTAGTGCTGACAAGTCTACTCAGTAAAAAAAATGTCTCCTGTCTAGAAATCTGCCAGCAGGCAGTCGGCCTCGGCCCATCATGGGGTTGATGCACCACTGATGATGATGATTCTGAATTAGTACACAAAAAATGCATAATGAATACTTCAGATGATTATCAGACTTAAATAATAAGCCAAATATTATTCTTTTTATTATAAGAATTTAGAGTTGACAGCTTTTTTTAATTGTTCATGGTCTTAACTTTATTATTCCTTATTATAACACAAATGTAAACAAAAAAAAAGGGTGCGGCAATAGATCTGCCTTACCGTGGTGCACCCTGGTAACGTCCTAAGCGACTAAAAGATCTACTTCCAGGGCCGGATTTAGACGAAAAGAGGCCCTAGGCTATTCCACTTATGAGGCCCTTTCCCCTCCCGTTTTTAAGTTTGTAAATTCCATGAGAGATAATAAAATACATCATTACTGTGATATGTATCAATATGTTAAATGAAACATGTTGTGATGGGTACTAATCTTTATGAAAAATGGGACACGGATAATAAATAAAAATAAAAAAGTCCAGTACACTTATTTGGACATTTATTCTCAGCACCATATATAATACTTGTAACAATAACTAATCAAACATAACACACAACATTTACAAAGAAACAAAATTCAAATAATAAAAATCTTTCATTACGAAAATAAAGTATGCAATAAAAATTATCCTATTTTCTATCAAATTAAATTAAATATATTCAATACATTGAAGATTAAAGCAAATTCAATTCAGATAAATTTATTTCATAATAATTCTCTTTTAAAATTTAAGTATGAATTTTAAGTTTTAAACTAAATGAAAAATGGAACTTTATTCAAACAAAATCAAGATCACAAAAATAATAATAATAATAAATAAATAAATAAATAAATATCAAATCAAATGAGCCGAACTCGTTGATCTTAACCAATACATTTTTATGTTTGTTTATTAGTCATATGCGTAGAATTTCTCCTTATTTTCAATTCAGTGTTTACTGTTTTTAGAATAGTGTAATTCTAATTTTGCTAACAATTTGAATGTAGGCCCCTTTTGATCTTGAGGCCCTAGGCAGAAGCCTAGTTATCCTATAGAAAAATCCGACCCTGCCTACTACTATCGACAAGCAGCAACACTCCTAGAGTGATTACCTTCGTGGGACTTCCTTTAGACTGTGTCTTGCAATGGAATGTGGGCGGCCTGTTTCAATCTATGAAAGTTGGGATTCAACATTCCCTTGCCAGCTACAATGTTGAGACTTGTGATGGATTATGACAGTATGGTAAGCCATCTGTACCACAATGGCATTTTTGATAGCCCAAATTGCCCTCTCTGTGGGAAAGACGATATCATGGACAGACACCACATAGCAGGATGCCCGAACTTGCGTGAAGATTCTGAGAAGAAAAGATATTGGAGTCAGGGCCGAATTTTCCTATAGGCTAACTAGCATAGGCTTCAGCCCAGGGCCTCAAGATCAAGAGGGGCCTACATTCAAATTGTTAGCAAAATTAGAATTACACTATTCTAAAAACAGTAAACACTGAATCGAAAATAAGGAGAAATTCTACACATATGACTCATAAACAAACATAAAAATGTATTGGTTAAAATCAACGCGTTCGGCTCATTTGATTTGATATTTTCTTTTTTTTTTTCTTCTGTGATCTGGATTTTGTTCGAATAAAGTCCCATTTTTGGTTTAGTTTAAAACTTAAAATTCATACTTAAATTTTAAAAGAGAATTATTATGAAATAAATTTATCTGAATTGAATTTGTTTTAATCTTCAATGTATTGAATATATTTAATTTAATTTGATAGAAAATAGGATAATTTTTATTGCATATTTTATTTTCGTAGTGAAAGATTTTTATTATTTGAATTTTGTTTCTTTGTAAATGTTGTGTGTTATGTTTGATTAGTTATTGTTGCAAGTACTATATAGGGTGCTGAGAATAAATGTCCAAATAAGTGTACTGGACTTTTTTATTTTTATTTATTATCCGTGCCACATTTTTTATAAAGATTAGTATCCATCACAACATGTTTCATTTAACATATTGATGCATATCACAGTAATGGTGTATTTTATTATCTCTCATGGAATTTACAAACTTAAAAATGGGAGGTGAAAGGAGTGAAACTTATAAGTGGAATAGCCTAGGGCCTTTTTTCATCTAAATCCGGGCCTGACTGGAGTGCTAGAACTTTGCTGATGAGACATTGACTTTTTTTCTCTTATTGTTGTCTTTTTTTTGTGTGTGTGTGTTTATACTGTTTTGATTTCGTAAGAGTTTGCTATTTTCCCTTGCCATTGGAAATAAAAAAATGTAAACAAAAATATTAGTTTAAACAGATAAACAGTATTTAGTTTAAATATTTGTGATTATATAGAGGCATTGAGTTTCTGGAATCAAAAATATAAATCCAAAAAGTAATTATTCCAATGGTAATATTTTATTTTTACAATTATAATCTCTAAAAACATACTTCCTAATATCCAAAATTAATACTATTACACAAGCTTGAACAACGATATCAACAACAAATATTGTATAGACCATTTTAAATCATATCTGCTAATAACACTTAAATAAGCTTTATATTCACATTCATATTTCATATTCAATATTTTTTTTAATTAATAATTCATCAAATAATATGTAGTTAATTTTCATACGCACTTCCATAGAATTTGAAATAAGGTAAGTAAAAAAATTGCTTTCTCACTGTTGTTTATTTTTGCATTAGTAAAGAATTAAGCGTTTCACAAAATGTCCTGGAAAATGGGGCCTGAATGGCCGAGTGGCTAGCGCTCTGGCGCTCTGTACCACAGGTTTCGGGTTCGAGTCCCGGCGGTGCCATGGATGTTTGCAGTGGTTCGGAATCCACTTTAAACTGTAGGTTCCGGTCTAATAGCATCGTACAGCGTTGCGGGGGCATTGTTATTCCGCGTCCGTGGCTTATCTTCAAGTGACACGCGCCCCATGGGTAATGCAAAGTGAGTAACGCCTGTGTAGCGCTTGCTTTAAGGCATCCAAGACCAAGCTGTCTAAGTGTTTGCCAGCTGCATTAGAAAGAAAAAAAAATCTCCTGGATAATAGATTGTCTCATTTACATGATTGTAAAATTTTTAAACAATCTTTTCAGATTCAAAAATCTGCTGATACGATACATTGTAATTCCTATCAGGCACTTTCCAATGTTGACCAAATTGCACTACGTTTGAAATTTTTTTTGACAAAATATACTTTGAATTATACGTTTCAAAAATGTAACTTATTAATTCCATTAAAGAATTCAATTTAATAAACTTTTTTCATATTTCTTTATATATTTTATTCTGACAGCTTTGAAGAAATTAAAATTTCATCCATGAACAAAATCATCTAGATTGGGGAAATGTTTGTTGTTTCATCTAATTATAACACATTTTTTTTTTTTACCGAAAAGGATCTTGAATACAACATTTTAAATTTCTAATATATATTTTAGTGACATTTACTTTTTATACAACATTACATTCTTCTTCATCATTGGCGCAACAGTCCCATGGAGGGCCTAGTGGCAGATTTCGAGACAGGAGATAGATTCTTTTTACGGGGTAGGATTGTCAACCCTACGCCCAACTTTCTACAGTCATATTAGACCGGGACCTACTGTTTAAGGTGGATACCGAACTCCTACAAACATCCATGGAAACGTTGGCACTTGAAACCCGAAAGCTGTGGTACCGAATACCAGAACGTGTCACTTTGACATCAGGCTCCTCTACAACATTACATTACATTACATACATTATTATTTACAGCATTTTAAATTCCCGTCATATATTTTATGCTTATTTATATTATAGAAAATTAAACACAAAAGAATAATTTAATTCTTTTAAAAAGTTCATCAGTTTTAAAATATTTGAATACAAAAATTTGTGTTTCATTGCCCTAATTAAATTACACTGAAGTGACAAAAGTCATGGGATAGCAATATGCAAATTTTCAGATGGCAGTAGCATCGCGTAGAACAGGTATAAATGCGCAGTGCTTTCGCAGAGCTTTCATTTCTGTTCAAGTTATTCATGTGAAGAGGTTTTGACGTGATGATGACCGCACGACGGGAATTAACAGACTTTGAACGCGGAATGTTAGTTGGAGCTGGACGCATGGGTCATGCCATTTCGGAAATCGTTAGGGAATTCAACATTCCCAGATCCACTGTGTCAAGAGTGTGCCGAGAGTATGAAATTTCAGGCATAACATCCCACCATGGACAGCGCAGTGGTCGACCGCCTGCACTTAACGACCGAGCCCGGCGACGTCTGCAAAGAGTCGTAAATTTTAATAGACAAGCAACACTGCGTCAAATAACCGCAGAAATCAATGTGGGACGTACAAGGGACTTGTCTGTTAGAACTGTGCGGAGAAATTTGGCTTTCTTGGGCTATTCCAGCAGAAGACCGACTCGAGTGCCTTTACTGACAGAACGACATCGCTTGCAGCGACTCTCGTGGGCACGTGAGCATATCGGTTGGTCCCTAGATGAATGGAAAACCGTGGCCTGGTCCGATGAGTCACGATTTCAGTTGGTAAGAGCTGATGGTAGGGTTCGAGTGTGGCGCAAACCCCACGAAGCCATGGACCCAAACTGTCAGCAAGGCACTGTTCAAGCTGGTGGTGGCTCCGTAATGGTGTGGGCTGTTTTTTCATGGCATGGACTTGGTCCTCTGGTTTGACTGGACCGAACATTGACTGGAAATGCTTATGTTCAGCTACTTGGAGATCACTTGCAGCCATTCATGGACTTCATGTACCCAAACAACGATGGGATTTTTATGGATGACAATGCGCCATGTCACCGGGCCACAACTGTTCGCGATTGGTTTGAAGAACATTCTGGACAATTCCAACGAATGATCTGGCCACCTAGATCGCCCGACATGAATCCTATCGAGCATTTATGGGACATCATCGAGAGGTCTGTTCGTGCCCAAAATCCTGCACCATCAATGCTTTTACAATTATGGACGTCTGTCGAAACAGCATGGCTCAATATTCCTGCAGAAGACTTCCAACGGCTTGTTGAGTCCATGCCACGTCGAGTTGCTGCACTTCGCCGGGCGAAAGGAGGGCCGACACGATATTAAGAGACCCAATAAGATAATTAAGATAATTAAGATATCCCATGACTTTTGTCACTTCAGTGTATATCTTAATGATATAAAATAGCTTAAATAATTACAGTTTTACAGATAGAATTCGGCCATTGTTGGAATTTGTAAGGCTTATAGCGCGATGCTGGATGGCGCTATTTTTATTGTGAAATTTGATTCTGCCTAAACTCACAGATTTTAAATTTCAAAACGAAAATGGAAAAAGATCTTAAATTAAACGGAAGATACTTTGCAGCTTAGTGATTAAATTAATGACAAGAAATGGTGAATTGAATAAGGATGATACTAATCCTCATATATTAAATCATAATTTCTGGGGGTTTTTTTTCAGAACATAAAGAAGCATTAAAAGGACTTGATAAATCTGTCGAAAGTCTAATAAATGGCGATGTGCTAGAAAAAGAAATGGAAAGTTTCTTAGAATGTACCGAATTTATAGTTCTAGATATTTTGGGAACTTATATAGTCATTTTGGGAACTAAAAATTCAACCTCAAAAACCTCAACCTCAAACCTTAATATAAATTAATTCAACCCTCAACCTCAATAGCTTAACCAAAATTTATTTAGTTTAAATTCAAATCTGTTTAATATTGGTACGGAATCTGAAAAAGGGAAAAAACTAGTACAAATTTACCGTACATGTAATACGATAAATATGGGACCTGAATGTCCGAGTGGCTAGCGCTCTGGCGCTCGGTACCACAGGTTTCGGGTTCGAATCCCGGCGGTGCCATGGATGTTTGTAGTGGTTTGAAATCCACTTTAAGTCGTAGATCCCGGTCTAATATATGATCGTAGAGCGTTGCGGAGGCATTGTTACTCCGCGTTCGTGGCTTATCTTCAAGTTACACGCGCCCCCTGGGTAATGCATAGTGAGTAACGTCTGTGCAGCGCTTGCCTTAAGGCATCCGAGACCAAGCTGTCGAAGTGTTTGCCAGCTGCATTAGAAAGAAAAAAAAATATTACGATAAATTTTCTGTGTTCTGACTTGTGTTGTTCCAAAAAATGCGAAATCATATGAAAATAATGTAAAACAAAATTTCTCAAGGTACTATATATTCCAATTCGGTGAAAGAACAACGTGCATCAGCTTACACATTAAAAAAAAAAAAAAAAAAAAAAAAGAGAAGTAAACCACGCATTTTTCATTGAAAAACGAATCTGATAATTGCCATTTAAATTTAGAACGTAAGAATTCTTTGCGTAAGCAAGATAAATAATTTCGATATTATAAAACATTCGATGAAGAAATCGCTGTAAAGCTACTCATATTGCATGTAATATTTGTAAATCTAATGATTATCAAAATGTTCTCTATAGCCAGACACGCAACTACGATAAAGCGACAGCTGAAATAGATAAAATAGAATAATAGCTGAAATAGACAAATTCTTCTAACATCTGCTAGAAAAAAGTCATCTGACTCCCGCGTATTTTTCCAAACAGTTAGATGCAAACGAGTCAATAGAAATGAAATCATAAACATTAGACTGGCAACTGGCGTACCTATTACAGCAGGGATGGGCAAACTTTTTCGGTCGCGGGCCAAAAATCGAAGAAAAAAAAGTTTTGTGGGCCAAGATAAATTTTTCTAAAATTTTAAAAATATTTATAATATTAATAACCATTTATTATTACCATACTATTTATAATATTATTAGCCAATAATATATATACTTTATTTTTGAAATATTTTACGAATAACGCAAACAAGCACTATCTACTCTATACTTTTAATAATTTCACCACTATTCACAACGATGCTGTATGTCCGCAATCTTTCCATATACAATCAATATTATTAGAACTCGCACCAAAAGAAAAAGCCGCTGGCCGCACAATGCGCAATCTGCCACATGTGAGGTCTAATTCACCTATATTGGATTCCCGTATGTCTGCTCCCCGATAAAGAGATAACGCTTGTTGAAGCCAATCTACAGCTATAACGAACAAAAAACTTCCGTTTTCAATACTTTACCGATTGAAAGCTGTCTGTGCTTGCGATTTCCGTCGATTTAGGTTTTGTAGAACAAAAATAGAGAAAGTAAAAAGATCACCAGGTCTTTGAAAAAAAAGGAAGAAAAAAAATATTTAATCGAAGTAGAAAAGGAGGTGGATATATAATATATAATTATATATTTCTTTTAATTTGCCTCGGGCCGACAAATTAAAATTCTATCCGCGCGCCGGATAGAACGTTCCGGCGGGCCGGAGTTGGCCCATCCCTGGATTACAGAGTACCAATGAGGATAGACCCCTCAACCTCCTCATCTTCATTCATATATATATTTACGATTTTGATTGGCTACTTAATGTTAGTAAAAGATAAAAGATGAAATTTCAAAAATTTAATATATGGTACTCGAAAATTAAAAAATACTAAAAATAAATAAAAGTAAGATAAAAAAATTAAAATTAAAATTAAGGTTAAAAGAATTTAAATTAAAATTCGATATAATTAGGGACCAGTTGTCGATGCCATAAAACTATTGAAGAAAGATATACTACTGTGCCCAAAAAGTAAGACCAATTTTTTTTTTCAAAAACTCTTTATTTATTCTTCCAAATTTATTTCATTGTCTTCAAAGTAATTCCCTCCGGACACAATGCATTTATGACAACTTCTTTTTCAAATCCTCAATGCATGCTAAAAAGTCATTGGCAAGGATGGCCTTCAAAGCGCGCGGCGATTCACGTTGAATCTCTTCAATTGACTCACAACGGTGTTTCCGGAGTGGTCTTTTGAGTTTAGGGAAGAGCCAGAAGGCGCACGGTGTGAATACGGTGGTTGTAAAACGATATGGGTTTCCGGTTTGGCGAAAAAGTAACGAAGAATCAATGCAGTGTGAGCTGGCGCATTCAGTGTTTTCGGTACTCATCGAGATTTGACGCGTTTGAGGCCCAAAATGGAATTGAACGATCCTTTTGAAATTCCAACATCATCAACAAGGTATCTAATTGTAAATCAACAGTTTGCAAGCACCAAATCTTTAATTTTTTGGACATGATCTTCGTCGGTTGAGGTTGATGATCGACCAGAGGGCTCTTCGTCTTCAACTCTTTCTCTGTCTTCTTTCAACTGTTTATACCACTTGTAAACATTTCTTTCCGATATAAGAATGCTCACCGAATGCCTTTTGCAGCATTCTATATGTTTCCGCAAACAAAATTGAATGCAAGATCTTTGCTCAATTAATTCAGACGTTTCAAAAATCGCCGGAATTATTTTTAGAGTCTTACAAAGCCAAGCGTAACTCAAACTCTAAAGAATATTTTGGCGTCAAATATACACAGATATATGTTTTATACATAGATGTAAATAAACATAGATGTCAAGGACAGTGCCAACAACCTAAAAAAGAAAAAAATTGAAATTCCATAAGCTCCAGGTATTTTAAATTGAAAATTGGTCTTAATTTTTGGACACGGTAATACTTCTAAAATTTCGGGATTAATATGGAACGCAGATCATGATATTCTGAGAATAGATAAACATAACCTTTCTGAATTCGTTAATTGTGAAGAGTAAACTAAAAGAACTTTAATACAAACTGCTGGGAGAATTTTTGATGCAATTGGATTTCTTTCCCAATTTACAATAACTACTCGTATAAACGATACATGTTTTCATTCTCTATGGGGACAAGTTATTGGTTGGGATTAAAAGTTACCAGAATGTTTAAAAAAGAAATTGGATAACAGATACAATTTCTGTGATTTTCAACGCAATTAAGACAGTGTTGAAATATGTTACTTTTGCGACGCCAGTGAAATAACTTTTGGTGCTTTGTATTTCGAAGATTTAGCAAAGAGGAGAAAATAAAGACAGCCATTGCGATTGCTAAACATCGATTAGTTCTTCTACAAAACGTTTAACATTGCCCTGATTAAAACTTATGCCGTAATTGGAGCAGATTTATTAATCGAGTGATGTCATTGCTGAAATTAAATACTTAAATATATTTATGGACAGATTCTAATAATGTACTGCAATGGGTAAGAAATTCATTCCTTACACGAAAACCTTTTGTAAGCAATAGAATTGGAGAAATACAGAACTTAACCAATCCAAAAGAATGGTGTCATTGTAGAAGAGCGAGACAATCTTACCGATCGTCATACTAGAGGAGTTCTATTATAGTAATTCCTATAGTAAGGAGTTGTTATAGAGTATATTTAACAAAAATGATAAACAAGATGCTAACCCAATATTTAACAAAAATGATAAATGATAAATTTGATATGATAAAAAAAATGACACATTTAAATTAATTACAAATTAATTAAATAAAAAATATATTTATAACAATAAACATAAAACATTAATACAAAACAAACTTAAACATTAATATACACTTAAAAATTAATATAGAACAAACTTAAAATTAATATAAAACAAGCTTAAGCATTAATACGAGGGTAACTCTGAAATTTTTGAGACAGTGGCAGACGACAAACGCAGGAAAAAAAATATTCGTTAAATTTGTAAATTTGAATTCTTTTATGGCCGCAGACGATAATTTGTGGCAACAATTACAATTTAGTTGTCGTAGAATAAATTTTGGAAGAAAGCAAAATGGAATTGAAGCGTGAGCATTATCGCGCTGTGATTTTCTATGATTTTAAAGTGGGGTTAAATCAAGAAGAATGCCTTCAACGTCTACAAATAGCACATGGAGACGAAGCTCCATCTCGTGCTACTGTATTTAGATGGCTTACAGAATTTCGTAGAGGTCTAAGTTTTCTGCTGGATCAAGAACACACAGGAAGACCTTCATCAGTTGTAGTTCCAGAAAATGTGCCGCCATACGAAAAATGTTAGTCGATGATAATAGCTGCACTTACCAAATGATACAGAAGAAACTTAACATCGGATCCGTAGCTATACATAGAATTATTCATGAAGAACTTCATATGAAAAAATTAGTTTATCGTTGGGTCCCCCATAACTTATCAGAACACCAAAAAACGGAGCTTGTCAGAATCTGCAAAGAAACCATAAAATTACTTAAAGATGGCGGACACCGCCTTATTTCTAAAAACATAACTGGTGATGAAACTAACATACCGTTTTTTGACGTTCCACCAAGACAAAAAAGCACCCCAAACCAACAATGGCGAAAAGACAACGAGCAATGAATAATTTAATGTATGTCGTTTTCTTCAGAAGTACAGGACTGGTCAAAACCATCAAGCTGGAGGGACAGAAGACAGTTACAACTAACTGGTGCACCACTAAGTGTCTTCCAGAAATTCTTCAAGAAGTGAATGTAAGGGTTCTCATGCTTCACCACGATAATGCATCTTCTCATACGGCAAGATCGACAATCGAATTTCTTAAATAAAAATACATCAAAGTGATAGAACATCCACCCTAGTCCCCTGATCTTGCTATGTGTGACTTTTGGCTTTTTTTAATCTAAAACAAAATTTATGTTGTCGTCGTTTTCATTTCGAAGATGAGATTGACGAGGCTATAAAAGCATATTTTTCATCAATTCCAAGAAATGGATGGCGTGAAGTATTTAATCTTTGGAAAAGTCGTCTGCAAAAGTGCATTGATGTTGGAAGGGGACTACTTTGAACACTCTTAAAATTTGGTAAGTTAAACTTGTACCATTTAGCCGTATCTCAAAAATTTCAGAGTGACCCTCGTATGTATAGAAATAAACACATTCAAAATTATAAATACCATCTGATTTGTACAAAAACAACATTAAAATTCAGGAATAAAAGGCACTTAATTCTAGAATCAAAATTTAATTTTTTTTATTAAATTAATTTATAAAGAATCTTTGAAAAAGTGTTTTTTATTTGTACAGCAGTAATATATGAAAATATTTAAAACTTATTCTAAAAATAAAAAAAGCGAAAATTAATTAATTTTTTTTTAATTTAAACATTTCTTTTTGAATAAATATAACATAAACACAATAACATAAAAGTAAACATAAAACATCAATATATAACAAACTTAAATATAAAACAAAATTTAAAAAAATTAAATATAAAACAAAATTTAAAAAAAATAAACATAAAAACATAATATAAAAATCGTTTTCTAAATAATTTTGATGTTTCATGTTTAAAATCATTTTGGATAATTGAAATGAATAAAACTAAAAAATGATTTTCTTTTTAAGAAAATCAATTTAACTAATTCTAATAAAAAAAACGAAATTATCAAGTTCTAAAACACTATGCTGCTCATTTTTTTCCTTAAATCAACGAAATATAACATAAACTTACTTTATTCTATAAATTACATTCTTTACTTTTTTAACTGAAGTCCGTTAGACTGAAAGTAAAAAACAAATTGTGATACGTTACTCATTAAATGAGCTTAAATCTGAAAAGCTTCCTTAAGCAATTCAAAATGCTGGGGGAAAAAAAAGGTTACGATAAACATTAGGTTAATTCTGTTTTATTGCACGTGATGTATCTATGTGATGAAGTAAGAAATTCTGTTTAAATCTATAGATTATTCGTCGGATAACGATTATTTTCTAAACTAATGAGAGGTTCATTCTTTCATGGGAATGTTCTAGAGACTTACTTAACATTCTTACAGTTCTTTCTTGTTCTTATTCCCTTAATAAATAAAAAAGAACAGTTTTATTTTAATATGAAAATTTAATTAATTTTATTTTAATTTTTGAAATTTGCCAAAGCTTGCTTTATGAATAAAACAAATATTTCATATATTATAACAAGATGTTGAATTTATAAAAAATGTGTGAATCATGCGAATTTCTTTCATAATTAAAAATAAAGAGTGAGGGGAAAATTTAGGTTCTAGAGTTTTAAAAAATGAAAATAAATAATATTTAAAACGAAGAGATATTTACGAAAACGATAATTAATAAAAAATTATTACGTATACAGAATACCACAAAATATTTTCTGTATTATTCAAAATATTTTCTGTATTATTCAAAATATTTTCTGTATTATTCAAAATATTTTCTGTATTATTCAAAATATTTTCTGTATCATCGTTAATTTTTTAAAGATGTCCCAAAAACTGCATTTTTTTAATATCTGCAACTATTTTTTTTTTGTCTTATAAAAAAGAATTTTCATTTTCCTTTTTTTTTAAGAAATCATTTAGGCGAAAAAAAGAAAAATATTGAGAAAAATTGTTTATATTTTTTTCTGTGAAATCCCTTCCTTTTGCGATGATTAATTTTTTTATTTGACATTTTTTTATCCATAAAATTATCGGTATATTGTTTTGAGCAGCTAGGTTTTTCCTATCTCGGACGACTTCGAACGTTTCTTATTGGTTAATTTTTAAAAAAAAATTTCTTTCACCAGCTATTGGTTTATTTTAAATTTCTTTCGCGAGATATCTTATTGGTTTATTTAAATTTATTTCATGAGCTAATAATTAAATAATGTAAAAGTGTTCTAAAAGATCGTCTGGTAAAAGCAAAGACAATTTTATTTCAAAGTGGAAACGAGATTTTTCACGAAAAGAAAATCGTTTGGAATTAATTCTATAATTTTTTTTTTTTTTTAAGATTGCTGTTTATGAGTTTTGTTCTTACATTAAATTTCAAATTTTATGGGTAACTTGTAATGGGCCCACCCGATTACAATTTTTATTATATTTGCTTTCCTTTCTCTTATTGTAGATTAATACGGAGATCCTTGGCCACTAGCTGCTTCATTGTAAAATGCTGAAGCATAGCGATGGTCTAATAAGAAAAATAGATAATTAAATGTTCCTATTTTAAAAAAGAGAATTATTTATTTAATAAAATTATAAAATGAAAAACAAAAATTTCAAAAGTGTAAATGTTGATGAAATCAGTTGCATGTAATAAATAATAAAAAAAAAAATAAATAAAAAAAAACAGAATGAGCAAAGATCAAATTAGGAGAAAAAATAGCTTAGGAGAAAAGTGAACTTCTTTCTTCTAGGCAGTTGCAAGGAATTAATTAAAAACATTTAGAACAGTGCGAGGTCTTTTGCTATGTTTATTTGCTTTCCTTATTTTATTTATTCAATTCCTTCTATCAGCTCACACTCTCCCTATATATATCTTGTTCAAATTTCCAATCGTTCATAAAATACTTTTTATTCATCCACTCAAGTTCAAGTAATTTTTTTCTTGAACTTGTAGTGGATGGCACTGGATGTTAATACAGTTTTTGTAAATATATTAATTCATTCTTTAAATTTAATTAATTAATTTTAGTTTTTTTTTTAGATTTAAGTTGCATGTATCTAATAATAGATGGCGCCAGATGTAAGAGGAAAATTACAACTTTATTTGTAAAGGACTTTTCTGCATCATAGTGAAAAAAAAGTAGGAATTGACTTAAAAAAAATTTTTTTTAATACTTGTTTATTTTTATTTATTTGTTTATTTATTATTATTTTTGATTTTACATTTTTAAGCAGTTGTTTTTAGTCACAGATAATTCGTGCATTTCAAATGAAAAAGAGATACCAGGTTTTAACAATGTTAGCAAATTGTAATAAAATACAAATAAATAAAGGGAAAAAGGATCATTTAAACGTAAAAAATTATTCGTAAAAAACGAGTAAAATTTTATCTGTTGCTAAGATCTTTGCGTAGTAACTGACACTCGACTCAAAATTATTCAAATGAAGATAACTTTTTTCTTTGAATAAAAATTTCAAAATAAATACAGAAAAAAATTGTTGGAATGTGATAATAAGTGCTCCAAATTTAAGTTAGTCTTATTATGGATACACGTCATTGAATTTAATTCATTCAATTTAAATTAGTCTTAAAAAAAACCAAATTCATAAATCAAATTATTAAATATTCTAGTTCCATTTCCTCTTTTAAAAATTAAAATAAGACAGTCATATTGCCTGGTTGGAGTTTTCTGAGTTTTCTCCCATACGACATGAAAAAAAAGGGCAAGCAGACAATAAACCCTCTTCATCTCACGTTGGAGGTTGTTTGTGGGAAGCGAAATAAACGAAACGAAATTAACTCAGTCGCAACGTATGTGGATTCTTCAACCTTGATTTTGTGACCTGATGGCCAATTGGCTAGCGCTCGGTGCCCAAGTTTTCACGGTCGAGTCCTGGCTGTTCCACGAATGTTTGCAATGGTCCGGAATCCACTTTGAACCGTAGATCCCTGTCTAATATGACTGTAGAGTGTTTGGCGTAGGGCTGATAGCCTTATCCCATAAAAAAAAGCTGCCTGAGGGCCAATTGGCGGTTGATCTGCAGTTGAAAATGTATTCCGAACAACTACAAACATCTATGGCACTGCCAGGACTCGTATCTGAAACATGGGGTACCTAGCTCCAGAGTGCTAGTCACTCGGACATCAGGGCCCATGTTCGAATATACCATCTTGAAGAAAAAAATAAACCCTGATTGTCTGGGTGAAACATTCTTTAATACATTACTTATGCTCCTGTCTGCTTGCGTGGCCTGATGGTCACTCTCTGGCCTTTGGTACCATAGGCTTCAGGTTCGTATCATGGCGGTGGCATGGATGTTCGTTATTGGTTCGATATCCACGTTAAACTGTAGGTACCGGCCTAATTAACCCAAAATGCGCACAAAAAAAAAAAAACTGTAGAGCTACAAACCAAACTAAATCAACGTTAATTTGATTCAAGACTAGGATCAAAATTCCTCTCTTATTATTATTGTTATTATTTTATTATTATTATTGATTTTGAAAAAGCAGGCGTTTTATTTTTTCCTGCTCTAGGAATGTAATAGATCCTAACAGAACTGATGCTCTTTATACGTGCTTTGGTTGGAAAAAAGAAATAATAAAAACTTTCAGCTTTTCCGAGACCAATAAATTTCTGAATATTTCGTAACCTTCAAGTACCTTTCATCCAGATAATCCCCCTAGATTAGTAAATGTGGGACGCGACATGGAATTGAGTGTTTTATTAATTTACAAAATAGCGGGGCACAGGAAAGTATGTAATTTATATAGGTTTTTTTCCTAATCCGGTTTAGTATAACGTATATAAAACGAATGCCTTGTGCTGTCCTCTCTTTGGATCTTAGTAGCAATTAGGTGAACGTGATGTCCCTTTGGAAAGCAAACGTTTTGTTGGTGATTTTTTCGGTGGCCTTCGTATGCAGAGCCCAGCAGTATGATTTCGGAGCTGAAATATCAAGACAATGTCGTAAGTGACTTCAGATATCTTTTAACTGAATTCTCAATTATGATTAAAATGCTTATAATTAAATTTTTAATTACCATAATCTCCTGCCTATAATCCCCAGCACCATATGATCTATATAGGTAATTTTCGGTCTGAAAATATAAAAGGTCTAATATAATCCACAGCGGCATATAATTCGTAGTCGTTTCGCATGTTTTCACCGAATACCAAAATCTCATGTCTTAGAACGTTCAGCAGTGACGGATTTAGGCTTATGCCCGCGAGGCCTGGCCCTAGGACGGCAAATTTTTAGGGACGCCAAAATTTTGGAGACGGCAAAAATTTGAAATCGATTTTGTTTTTTATCAACTGTAAGACCGAATTTTAATGCTTCTTTTCTTGCTTTGACAACCTCAACATGTTAATATTTAAAGGGTAGGATTATTTTTCAAACAAATATATTATATGATTAATTAGATAGATATGATTTATTTCTTAATTAAAAGCAATTTATTCTAAATTGTATGTTTAGTTGTTATACCATTATATATATATATATATTTAATTCATGCTTAAATTCAATACTTAAATTTAATTCGAATCCATTATTACTATTCGTATTATTATTATATATAAGGGCATCAAATGAACTTGGCCCTAGGGGGCCATCGAACCTAAATCCGTCACTGAACGTCAGCCAATCGGAAACCTAATCATCTCCACTCAGGCTGCCGTTCTACAACCCGAGATTTTGGTATTCAGTGGACACACCTTATTGTACTTACGAAAATCTTCTCAAAAGGCATCACTTGACACACACCGCTCTATGTAAGGCCACTGGTGAGTTCGTTGCAGTCATTGCATTCAGAAGAAGATTCAAGGGGAAGGAGGATTACAATAGATTTAACGTTCATAGGACAAACATTGAAAGGTGGTATAACTTACTAAAACATACATTTATGTACAGGAATGTAGGTTCGGAAGTGACACATTGAGGCACGAACACAAAAAAAATGAGATATCAAAAGAAAAGCATTGTTTATTTACAACATCATTGAAAAGTGTTTCTTTGGTTCAATGTTTACAATGAATGCTCAAAATGGCAATCACCAACAGTAATGCATGTTTCGTAACGATTGGTGAACAGATGCCAAGCAATTAGCACATTCTTGCAGCCGCAAGCAACGAGTTCCACCTTACTGAGTCAATTGGAGTCTCGTAAATGAAAACACAGTTTTAAACACAGAGTGTACATCTGGGTTGCCAGCCAGAGGACTGGAAACTCATCACGTGACAGGTATTAATTGGCGAGTTGCGCCAGACTGTTGCAAGAAATTTGTTGAAAGTGGGTTCCCTCCTTAACTCGTCACTTCCGACCATACATACCTACGCAAAAAATGTATATTTTATTAAGCTGTATCTTTTAAAGATTGTCCCATGAAAGTTGAATCACCTTGTATAAGTTTATTTTAACCGCAGCCAGGAAATGGATGGGAATTCCAGGGTTTTTCTCCCTTAAGACACACAAATGAGCAGTAATTAGCCTGAAAAGCAAAGTCATCAGTGTGTTGTTAGTGGTATATATACAAATGGTAAACAAGGCACACCGAATTTACAAAATAAATAAATAATTGAAGTTAACATCTGAAAGAGAGTACAAATTAAAGAAACATCTGAAAGAGAGTACAAATTAAAGAAACATCTGAAAGAGAGTACAAAAGAGAGTACTATTAATATACCCTACGGCTATTGCTTTGGAATATAAGGAGAGAACTTGGTGGAAATGCCACAAACTATTTCACATCGACAACATGGTTGCAGTTAGTTCATAAGTTTTCTTCAATTCGACAAGCAAAAGAGCGAATCATTTTGAGGTGCCATAATTACTATAAACCGTCCACTGGAAAGGCATCACATTTCTCCACACTGTTATATGGCATGATGTTGGAGCACTGAATTGGTTTCCATCACCTTGTGGGTTCTCAGCAACTCCAGGTCTACCTGCTTTCAGGTTCCTCAATCAAATTGACATTGCATCTTTCTCTTTCCTTTATTATGGACTACTTGCTCAAAGATCGTGCCCCCGGGTAAAGCAACCTAAATGAGCAACAGCGGTGCAGCCCTTGCTCATGGCATAAAGATAACTAACTGTCTCTCTATTGCCGGCAGCATTAGGATAAAAAAATTGCTGAAAGGTTGTTGTATCTGAGTAAGAACAAAATATATCAGAACACTTAGCACCACCATCATTTTTTAAATTTATTTTTCTTGAATTTAATATAGAGGGGGACAAAATTAGATAGGAAAGAAAACAGTTTAAACAAAAGTATAACAGTTTTCCGAAATGATTTGTTTTGTTAACATTTAAATTATCACGAGGTATGGAAACTTATATTTTCAATTAATTTAAATATTAGTAGACTTTTAATATTATGATAAAAATAATTATTATAAAAAATTATTGGATTCAAATTATGATTAGAGAAGTCGAATATCATGTATAGTTCAAACTAATTTTTTCATTTCACAAATCAAGTGCATATTCCTTTTAAAATTTTATTTGATTATTAGTTAGTTATTAGTTCTTCATATCTGATTATTAGTTCTGGTATTAAATCTTGGTATCTGATTATTAATTCTGGTATTAGATCTTGGTATCTGATTATTAATTCTGATATTAGATCATCGTGTCTGATTACTAGTTCTGGTATTAGACCTCGTATCCGATATTAGATCTTCGTATCTGATTATTAGTTCTGATATTAGATCTTCGTATCTGATTATTAGCTCTGGTATTAGATCTTGTATCTGATTATTAGTTCTCATAGTCCATCATGCTCTTTGAAAGAGAATTTTGATATTACTTGAAAACACAATGAAATATTAATTAATATTGTTTAAAATAGCTACAGAAATGAATTTAAAAATTTTGCTTTACAAAAATTAATAGTAATTTATAAAAAAAATTGTTTTTTAGCTCTAACTTTTTTGTATATAATAAACAGCTCGTTTACATGCTTCCTCTGATTATCTATGCAACTTTAGTTTGGGTTCTGCAGCTATCAGGATATTAGACTAGGCACTTTATTAATCTGCCAAGGATCTGCCAATGTGTTTTTAAAATTTCAAAATAATTCTATTATTCTCTAATTCTTATTGGAAATGTTGTTTTAAAGTTCCCACCCCCCCAATTAAGACATTTCTTTGTCGAAAAATCAAAAAAGGCCGCGTGCCGTTCTTAATATGTAATTCTTTGCCCTTCTTTAATCTCTTTTTTCTGAAGTACCATTATTTCAAATCTCCCCTGATGGTAGCTCTGCACCTCTCGATTTTTTTATTGACAATTATTAAATTTTTCCAGTTTTCACCGTTAAATTTCTTTTACTTATTTTTTTATTTAAATTTAACTTTTCCTAATAATTTTTATTTATTTTAATTTTATTTATAATTATAAAAAAAATTTGGAATTTAAATTACGATGAACTTGACCAAAAGTTCATCTTATAATATCTCCTTATCTTATATATATATGTAGGATTTGTTTGTGTCGTAATCAGCAGGCGGCGACACTCGCTTGTCTTTGACAGAGCCTGTTTACGATGTGGGGGAGTATTCAACTTTGAACTCTGACCCCTGGAGAAGGGGCAAGATCCCCGTAGATGGGCGCGGAAGAGACGGCTGGCAGGAACTCTGGCGGGAGGCTGCGTCAAGCAGCGAGAGATGTTTAACCCCTTAATTAATGTAAATATCATTGTAAAATAGAATATTAAATGGCTTCATTTAAAGTAACGTCCCGTTACTGTGTTTTGTCTGTCAAATACCCTAGACACCCACTGCAAAAGTCAAGCTACTGTTACACTGGTAGAGAAGTCTAACAAAACTGTAGGCTCAGCCGGGATGCATCTATTGAAAGCGGTGTAAACCCTACAAAAATTGGGGGCTCGGCCGGGATGCATCTTTTACAAACTTTTAAATCTACATATATAAGTCCATCTTATTACATATCCATCTCATCTAACGCAAATCCTGCTTATCCTTCACTTCCAGATAGAAGATTATGACTGTCATGTCAGCCAAGATGCTTTGCATAAAACACCAAACAGTTGTTTTTTTAATCACAGATGCTACAGTTACGGTTCTAAATTTCTTTTCAGGATTTAAGAAAAAAAAAAATTCTTTAAATTTATATGTTTTAAGATTATACTACATTCCGCAACTGTAAATGCATTTTTTTCTAAACTATCATTTTTTTTTTCAGTTGTTCCAGATCCTGTTGGTCTTCTTGACTGTGTAGAAAATAAAGTTACCCTTCCAGTAAGTTCAAAATATTTTTGATTTAAGATGATTTTTTATTTTATTGTTAACGCAACTGTGGTATTTAATAAGATAATTTAAGGCGATTTCAAAGTAGAAGGGGCTTTTTTGTGTGTGCATAAAGAGATCGTACATATTTTAAATAAATAAAATTAATAATTTTGAATTGATAAAACCATATAATATAGATGGTTCTTAAAATAAGTATTAGCTCCATATACTTAATGCAACGTACACTTAAAAAAAACTGAAGTTATTGTTTCATTAATTCATTTGAAACTAGAAACATCCCCTCCATCAATCCCAGTGGTAATATTAAAGTTATATTAAGTTAATATTAAAGTTATGTCTATGTAATGAATATTCGATAGTAGTTTTTAAAAAGTGTATTACTTACCAACGAGAAATGTCCATGTAATTAATAATTTCGTATTAAGTATTTTCAAGTGTCAAGCACTACGACGGATACTTAACAGATTCACTTTTACCATGGTACACCACTGAGGATCATAATTTCAATTATTGTCAATGAAAAGTAAGTGCGATGTACGGCGCCCTTGGTTAATAAATTGTAACTTTGGCGCTCTCTCTTTGGTGAGAGTTGGCCTAAATATTGATATTAAAGCAGAGGAAGTCAAGATTGAGAAATAATTTTGCACTGATAGGAACATTGAGTGCTTTAAATTGAATTTTGTTAAAGTTAAATAAATTTTCATTGCAATTATTAGTTACAGTATTATTGTTAATTAGTAATAGTCCAATCGCGAATAGCGTGAAAGGATAAACATCCGATTTAAAAGCAGAAACGGATGAATTTACTACTTGCAGGGTATTTGTCTGATATACGCGGCGCAAAGCGGATTTAAAAGAAATAAATTATAATAGCTAATTTATTATATTATAATAGTTTTATAAAATATTAAACTAAAAATTTAAAAACTTAAAGTAAATTATTAGTTTTATAAAAGTATAGCATTTTTTTTCATCTAATTTTTCTTTTATTATTTGCAATTTAAAATTTTTATTTTTAAAAATTGAAATTCTTCCAAAATTACATTTTTCTCCCTATGACGCCGCTCTTTTTGATTCCGTCAGATATGGAAACTCGTCCATTTCTCACACTATCAATGATCTGGGGGCCTGATGGCCCCTAGTGGCTAGCGCTCGGTGTCACAGGTTTCGGATTCGAGTCCCGGCGGTGCCATGGATGTTTGTGGTTGTTCGAAATCCACTTTAAACCGTAGGTTCCGCTCTAATATGGCTAAAGAGCGTTGGGCATAGTGTTGACAACCCTATCACGTGAAAAAGATAAGCATCTTTTGTGTCGAAATCTGCCAGCAGCAGATGGCGTTAGCCCAACTTGGGGCTGTTGCGCCACTGATGATGATCAGTGATCTGATTATACTATTGTTGATTAGTTTAACAGAAAAAACACATTGCAGTACGCTTTATCTTTACATGATGTGTAGAATGCTGGTTTATAAGTATTTATCATTGCATTCATTGTTTCTTCCTCATTAATAAAACAATCATCAATAATCAAAAATAAAATTGTTTATTAGAAAAGAAACAAGTTCTCTCTATCTTAAAATAATAATTTATAATTTTATATGCTCGATAATGTGCATGGGAAGTTACAAGTGTTAATTTGCAATCACACAATCTTTCAGTATTTAACAAGCTGGGTGGACTGCACCAACAGCCTCGGAGAAAATGTGAGGACTTCGGCAGACATCATCAACTACCGCTGCAAGAGTGTTTGGGAAGGAAAAGGAGTCATCCCGGTGAGCAACAGCATTCTAGAATATAAAGTTACATTTCTATCAAAATATTTTTCTTTGCGTAAGAAAGATGCTCGTTAATCATACTCTTATGATACGAGTATGATTTCTTTTCATATACATGCATGATTTTTTATACGAGTATGATTTCTTTTTTCTATACATATATGTGTTTCTATAAGAGTATTTTTCTCTGTACATGTATGATTTTCTATACTATTAGGATTTTTTTATACATGTATGATATTTTAAACGAGTATGATTTATTTTTCCATACATGTATGATTTTCTATCAGAGTATGATTTATTTTCCTATGCATGTAGGATTTTCTATACTATTAAGATTTTTTTTATACATGTATGATTTTCTATAACATTATGATTTCTTTTCATATACATGTATGATTTTTTATATGAGTATGATTTCTTTTTCTATACATGTATGATTTTCTATAAGAATACGATTTCTTTTTTATATGAGTATGATTTATTTTTTTATACATATTTATTTACATTTTATAATAAAAACGTGAAAAGATATTGCGTGAACAAAGTTGCAATTTGGCAAGACACAAAATTTAAGAATCGAAATATGATGTATAATATTGAAAACATTCCATCTCAAATTTTCTGTCTTTATACAAATGACATGTTGTTGTTGATGGCATGTTGTTGTACATAAACATAATTCCCCACTTAGACAGCGAGTATGTAGCAGATTCAACATTACCAAAGCTTCACTACAGTGACACTTTATAATACATCAATTTAAAACGAATATACCCAAAACCACTCATCTAGGGTTGCCATTGCTAATTACGAAGATGACTCGCGAGATAGCGGTTTGTTTCCGATATAAAATAACAAGAAAATCAGAACTTCGAAATAAAATTTATTGCAAACGTTTCAAACACGTTTTTCTAAAGTAACTAGCAGAACCCGACATACGTTGTCCTGCCAAAAAGGAAAAAAAAAAAAAAAAAAAAAAAAAAATGCATAGTAGAAAATTACATATCGCGAATATACAACAAAGTGTATAGCGCGAACCTATTTTCCATACTCATTTACATATTATTAAAAATTTTCATAGCGATGGGTTGAACGGTATAGAAGTTGATAAACTGCAACACCATATGGTGGAGACTTACAATAAAGGGAATAGCATAAAAACATTTCTCCATATCTTGCCAAACAAAAAAAATTCCATCGAAATAATTCAAGCTGTTTAGGAGGATTTCAGTGACAAACACACGCACAGAACCCGATTGCAATGCCACCTACCGGGTTCATTTGGTAATCTAAACCATCCAGGGACCCACTCAAACACACACAAAAAATGTCATCAAAATTGGCCCAGCCGTTTTGGGGGAGTTCAGTGACAAACACAGGTACAGAAGAATTATATATATACACTCAAGAACCAAAACATTATGACCACCTATCAATAACGAGTTGGCCCACCTTCGGCGCGCAACACAGCTTCAACCCGCCTTGGCATGGATGCCACAAGTCCTTGGTAGATGGCCGGAGACAGATTGTACCAGATGTTTAAGCTACGGTCACGCAAATCCGAGTTATTGCGAATTGATGGTCTTTGAACTCTGAGCTGCCGTCCGAGGACATCCCAAATGTGTTCTATCGGATTGCGGTCCGGTGAGTTAGGCGGCGAGAACATTAACTGGAATTCAGCATCATGTTCCTGGAACCACTCCAACACAATTTTAGCCTTGTGACATGGGGCGTTGTCCTGTTGGAACATTCCATTTCCAGCTGGAAAAACAGAGGCCATGTAAGGGTGCAACTGGTCCGCAATGACGTTCAGATACCCTGTAGCATTCATGGTCTGCTCTACCACAACCACGGGTCCCAGAGACGCCCAAGAGAAGGTCCCCTAAAGCATAATACCGCCACCACCGGCCTGTGTATGACCTACTGTACATTGTGGGAGCAACTGTTCGCCTGGAAGTCGGCGTATTCTGACACGGTCATCGGCGTGATGAATGACAAACCGTGACTCATCTGACCAGGAAACTCTCTCCCACTGATCAATGGACCAGTCACGATGTTTCCGGGCCCAGCGCAGGCGCAGTTGGCGATGACGTTTGGTCAGCAAAGGCACACGAGTGGGACGTTTGCTGCGTAGCCCCGAATCCAACAATGTCCGCTGAACAGTGGGCTCCGATACTATTCTACTTGGCCCTGCATTGTATTGGGCTGTCAGCTGAGCCACTGTCTGGCTCCGGTTTTGCTTCACCATGCGAGATAGTCTCCGACGACCTTTTTCTTTGATAGCGTGTGGACGTCCAACACCATGTCGTCTACTGCTGGTTTCACCGTCATTCATCCACTTTGCATAAGTACTAACAACGGTAGATCGCGAACAACCCCCGAGTCGTGCAGTTTCAGAAATACTTGTTCCGAGCCTTCGAGCCATTACAATCTGCCCTCTATCAAAGTCGCTTAAATCATCAGCCTTTCCCATCACACACAGAATAAGTGAAAGAATGATTCTTCAGAATCTCCAGCAGCAGTTAAATACCACTTCCACCTGATCACGTGCCTTCCACGTCCTCCAGGCGAGTTCATTGCAAAATGTAGGGGTGGTCATAATGTTTTGGCTCTTGAGTGTATACAAGTAATATAAAAAAATATTTTTTAAAGTCAGTTCCTACTTTTTTTTCACTCTATTGCAGAAAGTCCTTTATAAATATTTTTCATTCATTTTTTTAAGTTTATCTGGCGCCATCTATTGCTAGATACATGCAACTTAAATCTAAAAAAAAAAACTAAAATTAGTTAATTAAATTTAATTACTGAATTAATATTTGAAGAAACTGTATTAACATCCAGTGCCATCCACTACAAGTTCAAAAAAAAAATGTATTTGAACTTGAGTGGAGGAATAAAAAGTATTTTATGAACGATTGAAAATTTGGACAAGATATATATAGGGAGAGTGTGAACTAATAGAAGGAATTGAATAAATATAATATTTTAATGTTCTCCATCCATTGCAGGAAGTATTCTATATTAAAGACTGTGTCATAGAAAAAACTGGACTGCCAGCAAAAAATGTATCTGCTGAAGTACTGGGAGCTTATAAGGTAAAAAAGCTATTGTAAAAATGTTAATGCATATTTAATAATACTAATTAGATGAAAGTAAAATAATTTTTGGTAAAAAAAAAAAAATCTTTTGAATTAATTTTCTTCTAAAGACCTACAGCTTAATGCATGGTAAATCTGTTCTATTCAACTTTTTTCACCTCAGATGATGAGATGCAATTCTTCTTTTCTTAACATTTTTGACTTCACTTTATATTTCTGAGATTTGATTTATTTATTTAGGAATGTGAGAGTACCCCTAATGTTCAAGGTCAGCAAAGGTCATTGCCTCTAACTCAAGGAGGAATAAAAACAGCACCCATTCAACAGCAGCAAATAAACACATTAGGTAAGAGCTACGATGAATTTAGACGCTATTAATGTTCCTTTTGATATTCCATTGAATTCAGTGTTATTGAGCATTTTTAAAACTTTGTAAACTCCGTCTCCTATTTGCTTACCTCGCAAACCTCTGTAATTTTTATTTAATCAAGTGCTTCAGTGAATGATGCTAATATTAAGGCTTCTGTTAATGATAGGCTATCCTGCGATTATTTTTAATTCACACCAACTCATCTTTTTATTAGATTTATTATTTACATACATATTATCATTATGTATTATTATTATTATTTTTTTTGTCTAATGCAGCTGGCAAACACTTAGACAGTTGTCTTTGATGCCTTAAGGCAAGCGCTGCACGGACGTTACTCACTTAGCACTACCCAGGGGGCGCGTGTAGCTAAGATAAGCTACGGACGCGGAGCAACAGTGCCCCCGCAACGCTCTACGCTCATGCTAGACCGGGACTTACAGTTTAAAGTGGATTCCGAACCACTACAAACACCCATAGCACCGCCGGGATTCGAACCCGATACCTGTGGTACCGAGCGCCAGAGCGCTAGCCACTCGGCCATTCAGGCCCTCATTATGTATTATTAACTATGTAATTTTAGATCTTTTATTACAATCAGTATCATCACTTACACTACAATCCGTGGTGACTCAAGGCCTGCCAGATAATAATTTCCCAATTGTAGCCTTATAACCATGCTTTCTCCTACACATTGGAAAGAGCGACCTCTGTGGCGTTCAAGAAAAATGGTCAGTTGGCCTACAAACTCTCACCCGAAAGTGCAGCACAACATGCCCTCGAGCTGAGAAACGTTTTTTTTACAGCCTCATCCCTACTGCCTACTGGCAGATTCCGAAACTTGAGACGTTTTCTTTTTAATGGATAGGGTTGTCAGCCCTACGCAAAGTGCTCTACAGTCATATTAGACAGGGACCCACTATTTAAAGTGGATTCCGAATTACTACAATCCTCCATGGCACCTCCAGGACTCGAACCCGAAACCTGTGACAACCAGCGCCAGAGCACTAATCACTCGGCCATCAGGCCCTCCACAAATATTAATGCCTTAGAAAAAAATTTAAAAATGTATGACGATAGCATTCATAGCAGAACTTGATCACAAACCTTCAATGGATTGCACAACTGTAACGAATAAATTTTGATTTTCCACGGGCCTTCAATACCATCACTAGATAGTCTTTTAGGAGCCTGATGGTCGAGTGATTAGAGTTCTGGCGATCGGTGCCACAGGTTACGGATTCCAGACCCGCCGGTACCATGGATATTTGTACTGGTTCGGAATTCACTGTAAACAGTAGTTCTCAGTTTAACGTGACTGTAAAACATTGGACGTAGAGATGACAACCCTACCCCATAAAAAGAAAACGTCCTCTGTCGTGAAATTTGTAAGTAGGCAGACGCCCTTGGCCCACCATGGAAATAGAAGATAGTTTTTTTTAAACCCGTTGTCTATATAATCAGTGCGCATCTCTAAATATTCTAACTTCCTCCCACCTATTAAATCACAGTCAGTATTCTACTTTTCCTTCACACCTCTATAACAACCTCAATCTCAACGGAAGTACAATCATTCGATTAAAGTACAGTCATAGCTGTATCAGTATTGCACTTCTAATCTTGATTTAACTTTTCCAAATGGAGGCGATTGGTTTCCATTTCTGAATTTTTCGGCAAACTTGCGCCATAAAAAAGGGGAAAAAAGTGAGGATTAAAAAAGTTTCAACAACAAAGCATTTTAGTAGAAAATTGACACTCTAAGATAATTTTTTCCACTTTGGATTAATTTGACCGGGACCTACAGTTTAACGTGGATTCCAACCAGAGGATTCCAGGATTCGAACCGGTACCCTGTGGTATCAACGGCCAGAGAACTATCCAATTGGCCATCAGGCCGCAGAAAACTTATGTTGCCGTTAATAGAATGGCTTATAACATTTAAACATGTTTTTCAATATTAATCTTTAAAAAAAAAATAATAATAAAATATTAGCTACTGAAAACAGTTGACTAATATAAAAATCTGGATTACAATATATGTAGGATGATTTAAAATTTTATTTTCAAGGACAACAAAGACCAGTACTCCAAACTCAACCCATATCTCTGTCTCAGGGTGGAGTAAAAACAGCCCCAATTCAACAGCAGGTCAGCATACTAGGTAAGAACCCATAAAATGATATATCAAATTAGTTATTAGAAATATCAAATATCAATTCTAGAAATATCTAGAAATATCATCAAGTATCTAGAAAAATTTAGCACAATACTTAGTACTAGGGATATATAAATTCCAAATGAGCTTCTAAAGAGATATTTATCATCAAAACCTTACCATGATTTTTCAGTGTGTGTAAATAAAATACTTTTAAAATGAAAAATTAAAGACTTGCAAAAAATTGAAATATTTGTAAAAGTGTAAAATCATGAATTCCTTTTCTACAGTTGTTTCTGTAATTCTAAATCAACAATATATACAACTATGGTAGGTAATAATTCGATATCCTCTATTAGACAACAAGAAGAGATATCAATAATCTCTACAGATAAAAATACAGTCATACATGTCGGTACTAAAATCTAAATCTATTTTTTTATTGATATAAATTAATTACATGTTTTGCTGAAAGTGAGACTATCCTGATGATTTCTTTGAAATCGAGCAACATAGATTCGAAAGTGTTAAAAAGTGAAATCAGCCCCGAGATCCGCAAAAGAATTATTGCTGCCTATTTGGTCTTAGAAACCAATTAAGATCCCACCTGATTAAAAGAAGAACTAAAATTTTACTGTACAAAACTCTCACAAGACCAGTGTTAACATATGCGTCTGAAATATAGTCACTAACAGCAAGAGAAGAGAAAATGTTGGCAATCTTTGAAAGAAAAGTGCTACGAGATATTTTTGGTGGTATCAATGACAATGGAAATTGGCGAAGAAGATACAATTTTGAACTTTACAAACTTCTTAGAGATATTGACATTCTAAAATTTATCAAACTGAACAGAACGAGATGGGCCGGTCACTTCATGAGAATGGAAAGTGATAGAGCTGCTTTGAGGGTTTTCCATGCAATCCCTTTTGGACGGCGACCAAGGGGGAAGACCGAAAAAGAGATGGGTCGATTGTTTAGACTCTGATTTTAATGTTATTAAGATCAAAAACTGGAGGTCCACGGCCAAGAGGAGAACAGCCTGGCTGGATCTTTTAAAGAAGGCCAAGGCCCACAACGACGAGCCAGTTATGATGATGATGATATAAATTGATAACATAGAAAATATTCTGTGCATAAAGTCTTCATTACAAAATTATCTCAGAGCATATTTTTTTATAGTCCCTTTAATTTAGTATTCAATTAATACCATGGAAAAATAACACAAACACACACAAATATATAGATAAGGAAAAAATATTTGATTTGTAATGCTAACTGATAAGATTCAAAACATTTTTCCTGTTTAATGTTTCTTGTTCATGAAATGAAGAAATGTTTCATATTTAAGGTCAGCAAAGGCCAATGCCTCCATCTCAATCTGTGCCACTACTTCAAGGAGGAGTAAAAACTATCCCTGTTCAGCAACAGCAAATAGTCTCATCAGGTAAGAATAACAACCAATAATTGAAAAAAAAAATACTTTGAATATGAAAATTTTTAAAATTATTTTAAAGTTTATTTTTCACTCAGTTAATTTAAAACAAGTAATATAAAAAAACATTTTTAAAGTCAATTCCTACTTTTTTTCCACTATATTGCAGAAAGTCCTTTATAAATAAAGGTGATATTTTCCTGTTACATCTGGCGCCATCTATTGGTATATATATGCAACTTAAATGAAAAAAAAAACAAACTAAAATTAATGAATTAAATTTAATTACTGAAATAATATTTGAGAAAACTCTATTAACATCCAGTGTCATCCACTACAAGTTAAAAAAAATGTGTTTGAACTTAAAGTGGATGAATCAAAAATATTTTATGAAGGATTGAAAATGTGAACAAGATATATATAGGGAGAGTGTGAGCTAATAGAAAAAAAAAAATGAAAAAGTAAAAAAAAAAATTTTAAAAAATTGATCGAGATATACAGAATATCCGAGAATTATTAGGCACATTTCAAAATTACGGCGAAAAATAGAAGACATGGCAATAAAATATCGTTATTGACTTTTTGAAAAATTATGCGTTAATTAAGAAGCTTCTTGATATTTGTTAATACATGGCATGAAATCGAATATTGCTTACAAACCAAAGGGCTTCATAGCGAACTAACTTTTGTAATCACACTACAAGCTAGCAAGACATTTTCTAGTTGTAATTTTTTTTAAAGTAATTTTATAACATCTCCAGCAATTTTCAGATACCTTGTTGTTGTTGTTGTCGTGTCCCTCATGGAAGAAAGGAAGAGGGGTGCAGCTTCTGTTGTGATGGAGCACCCGTAGGTAAAAGTCTGACTTGGCTCCGTGACGCTCTTACAGTCATAGGAGACCGGGACCTACGGGTTTAAAGTGGATTCCAAACCACTACAAACATCCAGGACTCGAACCCGAAACCTGTGGCACCGAGCGCTAAACACTCGGCCATTCAGCCCCTTCAAATACCTTATATTCAAATAATTGATAAACTAATAGAAGAGCAATAATCAGATTTCATTCCTTATTTACTTATTATTTTTCTTTGATAAATATAAGAAAAAATTGATATAGTACAAGGTTGCTTTGCTTTCTTATAAGTCTCAATGAATTGATGTGACCTTTAGTCTTAAATAGTAACTGTATTCCTTATTAAACTAAATTAAAGTTTCACACAATGTATTGAATATTGGTTATAGATATTGAAAGTTAATAAAATGATTTTTACGAAAGAAAGGATTCCATGCCAGGTGTAGTTAAGAATCTACTACAGAATGATTTTCTATAAAATTTTCACAAATTATGATTAATCGGAAGATAATTATTTCCATTTAATAGATTTTTTCAAGCCCAAAGCTTCTTCTTCCAATCTGTTAGCTTCAGAGGTTCATTCCATGACTTTAGCCAGAGTGAATACCTCTTGGAGGTCGCCACCAATTCATGCATGGTACGCCGCTAAATATCCTGGTATGTCCATACAGTGCTCCTGTCCTAGACCTGCTCAGACGGCTTTAGCTAGACTAAGGACTGGCCACATTAAGAGTTTGACCTTCAATGGAGACGAGAAGACATATGCCCTTTGTCATTGTTCGACCATCGCATCTCCCTCTCATCTCATAGATTGTATTGGTGCCTCTGTGAGGCAACTGTTGAATGACGGGAGGACCGCTTACGATCTATTGATGCAGCATGATCTACTGGACTTGGTTTAGGATTCTAAATCAAGGGGATAAGCAACAACAACAACAGATTTTTTCACTCCAAGTAATGGCCATTAAAAAAAAACCCAATTTTTTTTAATGATTCAAATATGGTAACTTTTGTGAAGATCGAGTGTCGTATACCAGAATAACATATTCACTATTGTAGTGTGCAGGTTGAAAATCAGATAGTAACTGGGTGTGGTTGGGGTGAGATACTTGAGGCACAGGTTGGAGAACTCACAAATTTATAGACACACTCACATACAATTATAGACATACAATATTTAAGACAGATAAGTGCAAGTTCGTGGAAGTATTCCAAGTTCCAAGCCGAAAACCTGAAACTCAGCTACGTGCAGGATTCTCTTCTGATGAGGCGACTTGATGGAAAATTGGCGTTTGTCTTTGGCTAGCGTTTTGTCCTTTGGTACTTCAATTTTGAATACTGGTGGTTGCATGGGTGTTTGTTAGTGGTCTGGAATCCCCATTAAACTGTAGATCCCAGTCTAATTAGCCTAAAGTGTACACAAAATGACCGTATGGTAACACGAAATCTCCAGGTGAGAATCTGTAGGCCAACTGACCATTTCTCCTGAACTCCACAGGAGGCGGCACTCGTGCCAGTGCGTAGGGGAGAGAATAATTACACTACTAAATATTTTTTTTACTCTAGTATATTCTACTGATTTATAATTAAAAAGCAACTATATTTAAAAATATAGTCAAATTGAGTTAAAAAAACCGAAATATGCAAGGTCCAAAAAATGAGAATCTGTTGTCTGGAAATGTCCACTCATATTGTTGTTGTCGTATCCCTCTTGGAAGGTGGGAAGAGGGCGATAGCTTCTGTTTTTGAAGGAGTACCCATAGGTAGAAGTCTGATTTCTGCTCCTTGTCGCTGAAGAAAGAGGGCAGCGCCTTCCGGGAGAACTTTTAGAGGGAACTACCACTCATTTGTGTATCATATGGAAGAAAACCCGAAAAACTCCCACCAGGTAGTCCGACTCACGAGGCAAGATGCTGAACATCACAAACGCCATCGAGTCTCCTCGTTTTTTGAAACAGAGTTTACAACAAAGCTGCCAGAAGACTGAACCTCCTCCCTAATGCTCACCAGGGGCACACGTTGCCACAGAGCCGTGAGTCGGGCGAGCCTCCACTCATAGATCAAAACATTGAATTTGTCACTTTAATTCGATTGTTCAGATTTTGGTGGCCAGTTAAATCAGGGAGTTTATTTTTTTATTGTAAAGAAACCCAAATGAAAATTCATACCGCATATATAACAAAGAAAAAGCATCAACAATATTAAAAAATTCTTCAATTTCTATAAGACCACTTTAGAAAGTTCACATACTTTTAATATAAGAGTTTGAATGTAGATCACAGAAGTTAGAATTCATAACAACTACTGAACTGAATCTACCCAGTTAATTCCAAGCTATATTTTAGCCAACCAATTTAATTTTTCCTTTTTAATTGAAAATAAAAGGAAATAATATGATGAAAATAAATGGAAGTAATATAATAAATAAATATGATTTTGCCATTATTAGGTCCAGCAGTTGGATACAGTCAACAACAACAACCCATTCCACGACCACCACCTCAACAGCAACCATTCTCCCAGCAATACTTTGTCATTTATCCAAGACCACCACTACCAGGTCAACAACTAACAACATATCCCAACCAAGCAAATGGACAACTATCCTACGTACCTCAATCACCCCAAGTATATCAACAACAAGTGCCTGTTTCTTTTGAAACGCAACAGCAGATTCCAATTTCTTCATTCATGCCACAAGTTCAACAGCAAGCAATTGTGCAACAGCCAATGCAAGTTTCTCAACAGGCCATTGATACAACCTCATCAATTAAAACTCAGCAACCAGCACCGAGTGGGCCTTATTCTTATCAATTCCAAATTCGGCATTCATAGATTTTTTTTTTTAAATGTACATTTAATGGATATCAGATTTTCGATACTTAACCCAAAATATTTACTTTTAATGGAATTGATTTAAATAAGTTCAAACTGCATATTTTATATAAAAATATGACTTTGTTTTGTATAAAAAACTGTTTTTAAAATAAAAAAAATTACTTGTTTGTATCATTTTTACTTCAGAATAATTTATATCATTTTTAAAATATAACACATTTATGCATAAGATAAAATAAAACTTTGATAAAAAAATTTTTTTCAGTTTTTACTTCAATCATAAGACTAATGCTGATAAATTATAAATTTATTTAAAAATATTATCAGAGGCCTGATGGCCGAGTGACTGTCGCTAGGTGCCACAGGTTTCGAATTCGAGTCAGGACGCGGAGTAACAATGCCCCCGCAGCGCTCTGCGATCCTATTAGGACCGGGACCTACGGTTTAAAGTGGATTCCGAACCACTACAAACACCCATGGCAACGCCGGAATGAATGGTAGAACGGGTAATGAGAGGTAGAATTTCCAAAAATTTCTTTTAACTACTGCAGAGTTTTCGAGCTATCGAACAACGCAAAATTTTTGGGGAAATGATTTGCAACCTGCGTAATGCGTAAATCGGCTCTTCATGCTGGAACGTCCTAAGCTTCTAAAAATTTTTATTATTTCCCACCCCTTTTCCTTGATCTCAGCCTTAAAGCCACAATGAATTGTATGCAATCCACAGGTTCCGATGTCGAAGTACTTAGAGTTATCCCGTGACAATTTTTATTTTTACAAAATATTTAAGTCCCTAGATATCTGTACTATTTTTTTTTTTCAGATCAATAGATAGGATGGTAAAGCATCCTTGAAATTTTTCCAACAAATCTTTAGTACAAGAATGTTGTAAAAATATACATCTTAAGTAGCTTGTAACGACTTGATTTTTGTCATTACGGAATCTAATCTTTATATTCATCTATTGCTTTTGTGAAATTTTATTTAGTGACTGGTCAAATCCTACTGTATTCCTACAACATCCTACTAATATTGGCAATTTTTATATTTGTTGTTGACTAATCCTCAGTGTCAAGCAGTGTCTCCGCTCTGTCTGCAGCGCGGGACGGACAACCCATGAGTAATCTACTCATGGATGGAGGGAAAGGGGGCAGCTTCTGTTGCGATGGAGCACCCGTAGGTAGAAGACTGACTTGGCTCCGTGACGCTCATTACAGTCAAATGAGACTGGGATCTACGGCTTAAAGTGAATTCCGAACCATTACAAACATTTACGGCACCATCGGGACTCGAACCCGAAACCTGTGTCACCAAGCGCTAGACACTCGGCCATTCAGGCCCGGCAATTTTTATATTCTTCACGAAACTGATTAGAAAAATATGAAGCAAGTCCATATATGCTAAAATAAGCAATTGTTCGTAGTAGAGTCATTTTTTTTTTAACAATATCCCTTATGATTTTTAGAAGGAGTATAGGTGTTGAATTTGATCCAAATGATGAGTGTTCAGTTACACAGTATAAAGTCCATAAAATTTCTGCCTCAATGATATTTGCAGATTAAAAAAAAAAAAAAAAAGATTTTCGCCTTTTGAAGTAGATGGACCATTATTCAATTATGTACTTTGCCATGTTCCACGTGTCTAGTTTCTGCATATATACATATTTTTATGCGTAAATAAATTTTTCTTGCGTATATGTGATAACGGCACTGAATTCCCATAATTTAGCAACTTTTCTTCAGTTTGGCTCTGTAATTTTTTTATTTTGAAATTTAAATTTTTCCAAAAATGCTTTCCAGTTTTCTTTTAACATACCTTTTTTTTTGCTCTTCATTTCAGATCTTTAAGAAAATATCAAAATTTTTTGTAAAATTGATTAACATATAAACTAAACAATAACTCGGTGAGACTTTATTCATGCAATAATGTATATCATTCCAGAATAGATAAGCAGATATAACTTTCTACTTCTAGTACTTGTGTGTTTAACACCCATTAGTTAATGAAATAAGAAACACAGACAGGTGTATAATAACCATAATCAGGTAGTTTTTAAAAACTATCACCATTAATTATTCTTCAGATAATAAACAATATTTCTAGAAATAACAATTAATAAAAAATTAAATATTTTCTACAATAAAAATACCTCTAACAAGTAATATAGTCAATTCCTACTTATTCTCTCTCTCTCACATACAGACTTTCCATCTCTCTCACTAATTTATTCACGTTTCATTTTCCATTTCGTTCCCTCCTTGACTCAGACTAGAACCCAGAATGAAAAAAGAAACTGGAAAAAAAAAAATTTCCAGCGATCTACACGCTTCACCACTGACAGTATTTATTCTTAAATTTATATCCTGCTAGTTTATATTAATTCTTCCATATGAAACTAAAATTATTTAAATTTAATGAATGAATTAATATTTGAAAAAAACTGTATTAACAAGTCTCCTCCACTACAAGTTTAAAAATATGTATTTGAACTGGAGTGGATGAATAAAAAATATTTTATGAACGATTGAAAATTTGAACAAGATATATATAAATGTATAGAGGGAGTGTGAACTAATAGTAGGAATTGAAAAAAAGCATTAAAATTTTATTTCATTATAGAACAAATTGTTTCATCTAAATATTATTGCAACTTATTTTCTTTTTTTAATTTGTGACAAATGATATTTATATTTTGCATATAAATAATCTCATTTTCCATTTAATATACTGAGTTCAAATAAAATTTTTTAGGATTTTAAAACTTTATTTTATATTGTCTTATCCACAGAAATCCAACATCAATTGTTATTCACTATTCCTTATATTCATGGAAAATTTGTTACAGAATATACACATTTTTAGGAAAGTTCTTGTAAACAAATATTTGCTTATTTTTAGATGAATAGTAGTTTTAATGTAGCATTTAAACTATCCGGTTTTATTATCATGAAAAATTCTATTTTTTTTTTTTTTTTTTTTTAAATGTAATTTGTAGAAGTGAAAAAATATTGTTAAATTCTTATGAATTTAATCAAACTTCTCAAAATGACACAAAAGCATTGAATTTTTTTTTATATTTTTTATAAGATGCACGAGAATCTTCTCTAAAGTTCAACATCATTTAAACAACTTTGTATGAAAATTTTTCATCAGATTCTAAAATCTCTTGTGGTAGAACACCAGCCAATCGGAAACCTGATCTCTTGCTTATTCAAGTTTCCCATTGGATGGCATTCTGCGACATTAATATCCGGTGGAAGCCCACCTTTAAATGACTGCAGCAACTCAACATAGTTTCGAATATCGCTAAGATCATCATATGCCTATGGTTGCAGTAAAATTAGTATTTAGCGAAATTAGTATTGTTAAACTATTAGCAGGTTATTTGTGCATTTATTGTTTAAATGTTTTTTTTTAAATATATGTTGCTTTGTTGGGTAATATACAAAGTAATCAATATAATATACTGCATAAATATAAAAATAATTAATAGGATAGATAAAATTTAAAATAAATATAAACAATCCATTATCCAAAGTTGAACTACAGATGGCAAAATAGTGTTGGCCACGACAAAATTGATTAAACAACAGATACAGAAAGCATAAGCTTTTATTCATTTAAATAATTTATATGCATATTTTTAAAACATCACACTTTAAAAGTTATGTCCTGATTAAGAGGCATTTACATTGCATAGTAGTATAAATAAGTGCATGGTATTTAATGGAGAAAACATGCTAGTAATACCCTAATAATCACAGAAATGGGATCACAGCAATTAAGTATGGAATTAATAATCAAATCATATTTCTTCATATTTAAAATTTAAACAGAGAAGTTTATAAAAATTATTTAAAAAATAATCTATTATTAATAAATAATACTACAAATTTTTAATAATAATAATAATATTTTAAAAAAATCAGTTTAACAAAATATATTTTAATACATAAGCCAAACTATATGAGGTAATTTACAAACTTAACCAACATATTTTAAACTAAATTCTAATAAACAATACTAAACAATAACACAATCCATGAATAGATTGGAAGCCCATAAAAAAAAAAGCAGAAAATTATTATAAGTTTAAATTCATACTTCCAATAGTTTTTATTTATTTTTTTGTTTACTAATATGGTGATACAGTTAAAATTTAAAACAGTAAACAAACTTAACAAGAATTCATCATTTATAAATATTGTTAAGCATTTTTCTGTGCATTACATCTAAGTATATTTATTGCTACTTTATCACTGTTCTTTCAAAGATTATTGCATAGATGAACAGTAGACTTTTTCATTACTACATTTAAATAAGCACTACATACAGAGAAGACATCCGTTAAGGGAGAAAATGAAGGAGCCATAATAAAATATTTAAAATCAGTTTTTACTCATCAGTTAAAACTTTTTTTTTATTAATTTTGTTACTGCAGAAATTTAAAATTAGAAATTATTGAAAATTTTTATGTTATAAAGTACAAATTTATATAATTTGAAATCTAAGGCTTATGTAATCTATGACACATATGTCTTATATAGGCACAAACATTGCAAAAATTGTTAAGTCACTAACTTGTATTGCTTCAGAATTCTGAACCTCAATGAACAGATGCAGGTAATGTAAACTATATAAAATTGTTAATTATTAGTTTCAACAGTTTATGGGCAGTGATGACCTTGTTCTAGGCAAGCAAAATACAGTTGTATAGAAATGTAACTTGGTCTTAAAATGTAATTTATTCTTATAATATAAAAAAAAACAAAAACATTTAGGTTTTTCTTTTATATAATAGAAAATACCAAATAAATGTTTTTTTTTTTTTATTGAAAATGAAAAACTTTCCAGCATAAAAACATTTTGTAGATTATCAATCTTATATATATATAATTTTGTACTATTAGATATTGATAAATTTTAAATGTAAGCAAAATGTGCTAAAAGTAAATATGCATACAAAGTTGAACTGGTAAATATGAGAATTTTATCAAAAATTAAGGCTTACTCAATTACAAATTTATAATGTAATAAGTTTCATAGCAATTCATTTCACCATCAATGTTGGGACATAATTCATTAGCATTAAACTTGTAAAATAAAACAGCCAAGTTTGCACATCATATACAGATCTTAAAAGTTTATGATCTTGAATTATATATATATATATACAATTTTTAAAACTTGCATATACAAATAGCAAATAAAAATAAAAATACTCCTTTACAATCATGATACTGAATGTCATGTAAAAACCGGAAGGCAGTAATTATTCAACTAAACAAAAAATAATAGAACTAAAAAAAAAAAAAAAAATCGATGGGCAAATAATTTATGTTTAAAGAATAAAATAATGAACATTGTGCTTCGTTTTACTAATTCCATAGTAAACTGCCAACAAATGATACATTAGTGCAGTGATTCTCAAACTGTGGACAAAATTTAAGGATAGATATTGCAAAAATATCTTTCTCACAAATAAAAATTAAAATAATTTACAACAATTTACGGTGTATAATTAACGGATTATATGTTAAAGAACAGATAAAGGGATAATCTATTTCCCACAAAACTTTAACAATTAATAACATTCACAGCCCAAAATGTTTAAATTGTTTCCTATTTTTGAACTTAAGTAAATATATAACAGCTTTAAGATTATGATGTGTTTTTAAGAATTGTCTAATCTGACTTTTCAGCCTTGCAAATTCCACCAAGTCAGTGAAGTTACCTTTTAATACTAATTCACAAAAATTCCCGTTAAAAAAATTATCCTGACAAACGAAAAAAAAAAAAATTTCTAACCATTTCAATGATTTTATTTAAATTTATACTTTTTATAAATGATCTATCCCTTTATTTAGCTAATAACAAAATTATTGGTAATTACCCAGTTCTGAATAAATGTTATCTTGAAACATTTCATAAATGAAATTTAAGTTTTAAAAAACAGGTTAATTATCTCAACTAATTCTAACATTTAAATATTTAATTTTTTTATATGGCAAGAATTTAAATACTTGTTAATATTTAGATAATTAGAGTACATAATTATTAATTGGGAGTAATGGAGTTCATTCTTTAAATTTTAATTTAATAATTGAATTTTTAATTTTAAAAAGTTGCTATTCATACATAAAATAAACTGAAAAAACATTTCAGGTTATTCTGATATTCATTTAATGATGAAGAAAGTAGTGAGAACATGAATTTTATGTTATTAAGGAGATATAATTAAAAAAAAATGTTTGAGAACCACTGCATTAGTGACATCTATGCAGGAATTTGGACAAAAGTCAATTTCCTCTAAATTGACCTCAAATTCTTTTGCTAAATTTGCAAGATTTTTTTTTTCATAATGAACATTGTGCTCCATTTTACTAATTGCACATTTAATTATTTCAAATGGTAAGTTCCTGAATTCTAAGTAGGAATTCGGACAAACATCCGACTTCCTCTATGTCGACCCCTGCTTCTCTTACTGGGTTTACGAGGTTCATTTTCAGGTCTTCCCAACATTTCAGTGGGACTTGCAGAGGACGGTCTCATTTTGATTGGTTTTGAGCGCATTATCATGTTTGATGGAGTAGCATTGGGGATGAGTTTGGTGACTGTTCCAACAGCTTTTGTGCGTCCCTCACGAAATACCATTCGCATTCCCTCTCGAAGATATTCGGGATTTTTAATGAAGCGAAAATGAACATCGGCTTTGTCACCAGTTCGTAGGCAATCCATTGACATGCTGAGGATAGAAGCTGTTTGACGAATACTTCCGCAATGAACTGAAAATAAATATTGCATTTTAAAGAAAACTAAAATAAAATGAAAATTAATATAAATTAAATCACAGCTGCAATGTTCTTAAAACAAGAATGAAACAATTACTTAACCAGTTAACCATATGAAAGATTTTATAACAAAATTTATGCATTTATTTTGGAGAAAGAAAATTAAATTTTTTACCACATTTTACTATTACACAGACTTCATTTTACTGACAATTGATTTTCAAATCATTATTTTTTATAAGATAGTAAAAGATCAAAATTTAATAAGTGAAAACAAATAGACAAAAAAATTATATTTATCTATAAATTTTATTTTCAAAAATATTAAAATTTCACTGTTTTTATTTCCAATTTAATTGTGTTCTCAAAAAAAATAAATAGTTTAGAAATTACTAATTTTGCGTTCATCTAAGATTTATTAATGAATTACTTAATTTAACTATCATCAAAAATTTGATTTAATACTCAATACCTTTTACCTACCATTATATTACATTTATATATTTAAATTAAAAAATTCTTCAAAGCATCTAAAACAGCAAAATTTACATTAAATAATAGAAGAAAAAAACTAACCCATTGCTTGATATCTTGGACTGATAGTTGTAGGATGATGAAGAACCAAAATTTCTCCTCTAAACTCCCAATAGGCTTCAGGATTTAATCCAGGAGACACCATAACCATTCCTTTCCTGATATCAGATCGTCGAATCTAAAATTTCAAAATATTCTACTTAATAATAATTTTTTAAAAACTGAAGTGAATAATGTTATAAATGTACTTTACTGTTATTAACCAATAATATAGGTTTTTCTTTCCTCTTCAAAAGTTTCTTTTCAAGTAAGACATGTCCTTGTACACTTTAAGAAATCTATGAAATTCTAAATTAAATTTTATTAAGACTTAATGGTTTTGTTCAATCTGTCCAATGACAGTTCATTTACATTAAATATTTTTTAACAAAAGTAAATTGACAATTATTTTTCTAATTCAATTAAGAAATGCTGTCACATATATTTTAATCCTTGCAAACTTATATTTATTGGTATTTGGTGGGGTTTTTTTATAAACTTTTCTTTGTGGGTTTTTTTATGATTTGCATTTTATTACTTTGATGGTGTTCCAAGAAATTCAATTTCAACTTTTCTTCCATTTAGTTTTGGAATTTTTCATTTTGAATTTTAATTTTTCAAAAAAAAATTCCCAGTTTTCTTCAAAAAACTTTCTTGACTTTCTCATTTTTTTCCTAATCAAATTTAATTTTTCTTTTATCAAATTTCCTGACTTTTCCCAGTATTCCCAGTTCAATAGCCACCATGTGTTAACATACATATACACTCAAGAGCCAAAACATTATGACCACCCCTACATTTTGTAATGAACTCACCTGGATGACGTGGAAGGCACGTGATCAGGTGGAAGTGGTATTTAACTGGTATTAAGTGGCGGTATTAATCCATGCCAAGGTGGGTTGAAGCTGTGTTGTGCGCCAACTCGTTATTGACAGGTGGTCATAATGTTTTGGCTCTTGAGTGTATATTGTATTCACTGAAAAAGCAAATAATTTGAATACCTTTTTTAGAGCAAAAGATGCTGTTTGACCACTTTTAACTTCCTTTACAGGCATCCTCTTTCGATGAATTGATTTTACAGCAACAGCTTGAAAATGTCCTAGAGGGTCAGGTCCCAACATCAGAGTATCATTTAGTCTGATGGTACCCTTCAAAGTTGTGCCTGATACCACAGTTCCAACACCCTAAAATTGAATTGTAATATTTTAGTAGGAGTACACAAATTTTAGATGTTTTCTGTTTTTTTCCATGTATAAACCAAAAATTTTTGGAACTTTTTCTAAAGCTAAAAATTGCAGGAGTCAGCTTATAATCAGATCCACTTACCTTGCAAAAAAAATGTAGGTAATTTTCCATTAGCTAGGCTTAAACAATAAATTGCAAATATTGCTAAATACAGCCAATTTTTATTTCATTAGTTTGTATTTCTTAAGTTCACAGAAAAATAATTTTAAATGAATTATTTGTTTATGAAAATTTTATATCTAAGGCAGAGTCCGTTTTAAAATAATTGTAGGAGGTAAATAGGTTCCATCTACCATGCAGCACAAAATTACCATTAAATAGCATTTTTTGTGACCCATTATCTTTATATGAAAATATGGTCTTGTAATCTTTAGTGTCAACAATGTAATTTGATAGCAAATCAAATGACATGGAAATTTCTTCCATATTGCAAATTTAACACAGCTCAGAATTAAATTCTTTTTGTAACTTATCAAGTGCCATCATAAGGCAACTTTTTCCTTCTAGCTTTGAAGAAAGCTTATGTAAACTTAATGTGAGCTCTTAAACACAAATTGTGAAAATTCATAAAGCAATTGCACCATCCTACGGAGGCAAAGAAAATTACTGCCTCACGAATTTAGATTGCTTCATTATGTTCAGTACTCTGATTCAGATAACTGTATGGGTTACAATAAAAATATTATTTAGTATTTCTTAGATCTATGCAGTTTTCCCTCCAATCTATAAACATAGGTCAACAACTATATACAACTTTTAATTTTGGAATTTCTGCTAACTGACATTTTTTCTCCACCCTTGAACTTGTTTTTCATTTACAAAGAAAAGCCAAGCAGCCATACTATCATTAGAATTTTCGGTACTTACGTATTAACGATATCTAGGCGACAGACTTGGCGGTTTTTAAGTGGCGTCAATCTAACAGCTGCAGATTTGCTGAGTTTTGACGCCATTTTGTAGTGCTACGAAAATGCGTATTTGGGATTTGCCAGAAACAGAACAAGATGCAATTTTATTTTTTCAGAAGCGAAATATTTTACCAAAACAACGAAAATGTCCCAATTACCATAACATGAAACTTTATTTTGGTAAAAGTAAGCCATATTTTATTGTTTGGAAAAAAAATTTTTTGAAAGCGTTTTGATTTTAAATGAAGTGTTTTATATATTTTATTATTTGGAACAAAAATTTTAAGTGTAGATTGGCGACATTTAAAAACCGCCAAATCTGTAGCTGCGGTTGGCGCGTGTGCTCTTTATTGGCGCAACTGTCGCCAAGGTATCGTTAATATGCAAGTACCATAAGTTAATATGTAAGTAACTCCAGTGCATAAATATAGTTCAACAACTACATACAACTTTTAATTTTGGAATCTCTGCTAACTGACATTTTTTCTCCACCCTTGAACTTGTTTTTCATTTACAAAGAAAAGCCAAGCAGCCATACTATCATTAGAATTTTCAGTAAATGTGATCACCTGCAGTTTGAAATTTGTCTTCTAATCTTTCACACAAAAAATGAAATGGCATAGAAAATAAGGCCAGCATATATGACAACAATAATTGGCAACCAGAAGGTTATCAGAACCTAATTGTAATAAAGGTTACCAGAATTACAATTATCATCATTAACACCTGGCATTGTATTTTACAGTAATTTAATTGGAATATATTCCATCTATTTTACTTGCTTGGCAACATTTTTGGCTTCATAATGACATATTTGAACATTACAGGATTTTTTTTCCCCATTTCAGTACATATACAATTTTGAATTTTAGGTAAATCTATTAAAGAAAAAATGCAGTCAGCTTACACATGGATCAACTTATATTAGGATATATATGGTAATTTGTAATGCTTATAAAATATTACTCTTAATGAAATGAAAATGAACTACTTCATACTAATTAAAATTATTGAAATATCCTTTTAAATTTATGTTTTCTTGCTGTAATTATTATTAGTGATGTATACTTCTTGAAAACTTAAAATTTAGCTAAGAAAAATAGTCCATTCAATAGTCATGTATTAAGTTTCTAGTAAATAGTAATTTCCAAAAAATTCATACAAATTGAACTGCTACAGATCAAAGGTTAGAATAAATTGCTGTTTACAGAGATAATATATTTACATAAAATAGATATTTTTATTACTTTAAAATAAATGCTAGAAACTTTTTTTGATACATAACCCTATAATTTACTATATCCTGTTACACACTCTGTACATCACATTTGCTTATAAACAATCAAAAATAAAATATGCATTCCAGAATAAAAATTTTCGCAATGTATAGTTATGCATGTTTTTCAAAATTACAAATCGGCCATTTACAACAAATAATTTCAAAAATTAATTACATGAGTAACTGGTAAATATTTGTTATCTATTTTAGACAAAAATAGCAATTTTCAGTTACAAAATTTCTTTTATAATAGTTATAATTAATGATTAAAATTAAATTTATAACTATATTACTGAAACAAATTTAAGTATTTATGAAGTTATTTACTACTACTTTCTCTATTTTATTTTTTTTACATAAGTTGATAAAATATTATGAAGCTTACAGGAACTGAATAGGTATCATCAATCTGGAATTCAGCAGGCTCTGAATCCGAGTTGGGCATTCTAGTAGATAGTAAATTCAAGAACATCTTCAAATACATAAGATTTTCCCCAGTGACATTTGAAACTTGAAAAATAGGACAAAGCCTGAAAAAATAATATATATTAAAAAATAATTGGATTTGCCAGTACGTTCTATATTGAAAAATAACATTAAAATGAAAATGTATAATAATATCCAATTTTAAAAAGTATCACTTGGCATAGTATATAAATTGCATGTAGATTTATGCTGATGTTATAATAAATTAGTTTTTATACAAATAAAAAAAGTAACAGTAGCTGTAGCACATGGCACAAAATAATTAAAACAATTAAGGCGATAATAGAATTTTTTTTTTTTTTTTTTTTTTGGAATACAAATGTAACTATTACTTACATAAAAAAATTTCCTCAGTATCATTAATATAAAAAAAAAATTTTTTAATTAAAAAATTCTGAAAATTTAATTATTTCTATTGCAGAACTAGTATAAGATTTTGTTAATTCAAATTTTTCATTCATAAATTCATTTATTTTAATTAAAACAAACTCTAATTTAACAACATGTAATATTTTTTTGTTCTAATAATTTAATCTATAACCATTGTAATTACCTGCCTATAATTTGGGGCATATAGATTAAAAAAACAAAAGAATTTCATGGTGTGAATTATAGATGACATACAGTCTATCAGTATTTCTCTCTTTTTCTAAAAAAATTTCATAAAAATCCCTTCTATAATATTTTGAAAAGAAAGAAAAATGACAATAATGGATGTTTAAAAGGCACCAGTTAAAGTGAACAAAACGTAATTGGCATCTTTATAACAACGTGTAAATGAAATCAACCTGAAATATTATGAACTTAACAGGCCTTAACAAAAAGTCAAATTGAAAATTAACTGTGATACTGGCCAAAATTTTCATTTCTCTAACAAAATTGAAGAATAAAAATTTTTAGAAAAATATTATACCTGTTTTTATCACTTTCTTAAATGCTTATCTTCTTCCCAGTTTCCAACTTAAGTTTAAATTAATTTTTTAGAACTTCATCAGATATACAGAAACAGAAAAACTTTAGAGTTTAATTTTATATAAATAACAAGGAAAAATATTTAAATTGAAAATTTTTACATAATTTCACCTTTCAGAAACAAAATTTGTTGCTGAAACAATGACATCGTCTTCAGAGTGCACAATAACAGGTATTTTCCTACAACCAGGTGATTTTAGAATTCTTACTAGCAGCTTCATAGTGTCATGTAATATATTAGCTGGACACATATCAATTTTTGTAACAACAACAAAAACTGGTACATTTAATGCAAGAGCAAGTCCCAAATGTTCTTTGGTCATTCCTACAATTCCAGCATTTGCCCCAACCTGCAAAAAACAAGCCTTTTAAATACATGTTTGATGGGGAGAAATAGCTCAATGAAATCTCTATCATATTTAGAGAAATTTTGTATGAAATAAAATTAATTAATATTTAAACATATGATGATGCAAAAGTAATAAAGATACTGAATTACCAAACATGATAAATAAGTTACTTATGTTGAAGATTAAACATCTGTTAAGCATTGATTAGATAACTAGCTTTTTTTCCCTTTTAATTTTATGCTTGCATTAAAAAAATTAGTTTTTTCAACTAGCATTTATAATTTAATAATATAAGTAATACATCAAATTCTACAATAAGGAATGACATTTAAAGCTACACAACAAACAACTTACCATTAGCATGGTGAAATCTGGAATGTGTCCAGTCATTCCAAATATGGTTGTTTTTAAATATCTTTCATGTCCAGCCAAATCAATGAATGTAATAACCTAATAAATAAAAGAAAAACATCAATTTAAATATTCTTTAACATATTTCTTTAGGAATAATAACATCATTCCTTTTAGTTTAATATAACATACAAAATTACCTTTGAAGAAGCTTCACAAATTTTAACCCAATCTAACTGCCCTCCATGGCTATCTGGCTTGTTGACCACATTCCCACAGCTGTCGAATCCCAAAATATCATTGCCTACACTTGATGTTCTTCCAGATTCCATTTCATGTTTATGACGAAAAAGTTTCTGGCGAGCAAACCCCCTGCCATTATCAAGTTCACCATGGGTAAGAACTCCTAGCAAAGTACTTTTACCGGCATCTACATTACCAATCACAGCAACTCTGTTTAAAAGAATAAAAATTTTAAAAAACTGATTCAACAATTAAATAAATTCTAAGAATTTAGAAAAGTTAAAAAAATATTATTGAATATTACATTTGCAGAAAAAAGTTATTTTTTATGCTATAAATATTTCGAAAGTTGATGTTACAAATAATTTTAGTTAAATTAATCTTCATATAAATTGTCAATTTATTGAAGATTAGTTTTTATGCTTGATAACACTTTCAATTTAGGGGTTTCCTGCAGTATTATATAGAACGGATTCTTCTTTTTTTTTTTTTTTTTTTTTTAATAAAGAATAATTTATTATAGATATAATTAAAGATAACTGAATGTAGTTTAAAGATTCAGAAAATTTGTAAAAATGATAATACATAAAATTCAGAAAATAAAAATACAGTTTTAGTTTTATGTAAAAAAAAATTTTAATGTTCTATGTTTCATACAAAATTATTATATTTGTCATATACTTCATATCCATATGACAAATATAATAATTCAGATTTCTTCTTTTTATAACATTAATTTTTCCTGTATATTAATTTTCTAAATTTTTTTTTCCTGCATATGTACATTATTTTAATAAAAGGCAGTATCAAAGAATAATAATAAAAATAAAAAATCTTGTAGATTTCAATATAGGAACCCTACATAGGATTAAATCATAGTTGCAAAAAAATTAATTAATATTTAATGATAAATAAAATTAAATTAAAAAAAAATAATAATAAATAAATAAATAAAAAAATAGAAATGCTTGCAAAACTAACTTGCAATTTAATCAGGTTCTACAGTATATCTAAAATAAATTTCAAGAGAAATATTTACCGGACTTCAACAAAATCATTGTCCTTCGCTCTTTTGCGAACAAGATATTCGGAAACATCACCTTGCTCAACTTTATGTTTTCTCAGAAGGACACAATCAGCTTCCAAAGTACTAGCCATGCTTTCTAAGGTGGCCACAGATGCATCCATTTCTTCCTCAGACAAACCACAACTGCCATTATCTATTTTATAAGAGAATAAAGCAAAGGAATGTAAAAATGATCAAAAAGACAAAACTATTATTTTAGAATGAAATATACTAATTAAAAATTAAATAAACAAGTTATTATTCGTATTTATGAAATAGCCTACGGTGAGTATTTTTTTAATAATAATGAGTTTACAAAAAATCTTAAAAGATGTTTAGTAAAAAAAAATTTAATGAATTTAACTAAACAATTAAAAAATATTTTAAAAATTGTTTTCTTGCCAAGATTAATTAAATTCATTTTAATTTCAACATTTTAGATAAACAAATATATTTTTGTTTTTCGAAGAATAAATTTATAAATTTTTTTAAAAATATCAAAAAACCTAAAATATTAGCGTAAATGAATATAATTTCTTAACATATCCTATTTAAGGAAAACACGTGGCTGAAGCATTTAAATCATGCAATTAGAATCCAATGATGATACAGATTCAGAAGTGTTTATTTAGCTGCTTCAGTATCATTTTACCAGCTTATTGATTCAGCTATTTGACTTCAGGTCATGAGGAACACGAAGATAGATCACCTTTATCAAATGTGGGAAAAGTAGGGCAGGCAGAAAATAAGACACGCAAATTTTCAATGAGAAAATATTAAAAACCTTCACTGAAAATGAATATAATTTAAAATAATAAAAATATTGAAAAATAAATAATATTCTTTTATACTTATATTTAAGACAAATTTTTTTAATTACATACATTTGTTTTCATAACTAATATCAACACATACAGAACAAAAACTACCAAAAAAACCAAACATAAGGAATAATAAAATAATTTATTAGAATCATAAGTTTGTACGATAAAGCCATAACATTCATGTATATTATATATATACTTTCTACATATATATATACTTTTTAATAACTTCCTTCAAATTACAGAAATTTGAATAATAAACATATTTAAATATTCATCACTTTAGTACTTTAATAAAAATTGATAAGTTTAAAATCTGAATAATTTTATAAAATTCAGTCTGTATTTATTAAAATTTATATAACATAGGAGATACACTGAAAATAGAAAGGCTGATAAAAAAAATAATTCAAGTGAAGATAAAATTCTAAAATTTATAATTTAACCAGTGCCAATTATCCGGACATACCGAATATTTTTTTTTAATGAAATCAAATAAGTTTTTTATTATTTTACATTAAAAATTAAATTTATAAACATAACCATCACAAATTTCCTATGAACAAAAAAAAAAAAAAAAGAATTCTATGAAATTGCAGAAAGCTAAAAAAATGAAATTATTTTAAATTAATAAGGATAAAAAAAAAAGATATTTCAGGTAATATTATAGGAAAATTCATTTTAATAATAAATAATTCATTAAATTTAGGTCCATAAGTAAATTAGAATGAAATCCAGTTATATATGCTAACTAATTAAGATTAATCCTAAAAATAATATTATTTCTTTTGATGAAATAATTATTTTCTTTAAAAATGAGGCCTCAAGAGAACATAAGATTTTCTATTAATTAATTGTATAACAAGAACATCATAAAAAAACAGTATATTTTCTGTTGATCACCAAATAAAATAAAGATATACCTCTTAAATTTCAATATTTTTTTTTCTACTTCTTAAAAAATATTTTAAAAGTTTAAGTTAATCCTTAAGAAAATAATTTCATTTTTAAACAAATTATTCGTGTTTTAGAATTAAATATACACCACAATAACATTATCAGTAATACATTAAATGGATCACATATATTATAAATATTTCATTATGCAATTATAATATATATATCATCATATAATATTGCATTATGCAATGTAGATATATTACATAATGCAATATTCATAATATGTATTGACATCACTCTATTTGTTTTGGTTTGGATCTAATCATCTAAAGAGGAAAAATAGCATGACTTATACGGTTCTGAGGGGATGTATTTTTTGACAAAGCAATTTTCTCATATATTATAATTTCATACAATATTTTTTTTTTTTTTGGCCAATTTCTAGGAAGACTTGTCTTTCACTGATTTTGCACACATATTTGCTTTTACCAGCCTCTGCAGTTTTTGCCATTCATTTTTTGATGTTTGTGCAGATCTGATGTTTTTCATTATAGTTTATATGTTTCCTTCAGATTCTAAACATTCAAAATTTTTTTTTTCTTTGAAACATTTTGATGGGATAAACTTAGATGCAAATGAAAATTTATATATAGCAAACATTATTATAGTCTTATTATGTAATTTCTTTATTATGCTTTTAAAAACCTTGTACATTCTCCAGTTTTTATTTGTAGTGCAATATTAATTATTTAACCTTGTTTTTTACTTATATGTATATGTGTGTGCACATTATTTCATGTTATATACATACAAATAGTCAGCTAAATAATGTACATCTCACTTCCAATAAATCACAAAACTTCTATAAAGCTGCTTGTAAATGTATTCAATTTTGTCTTTGACATGCAGGAAATAATGAGGTGCTATTGCATTATATATATACATACTTATGTAAAGAGTAAAATATATTTAAAAACATTTCATTTAAGGTGGCAAATTTCTACAACCACTGTTATTGTCGTGACAAAAACATTTTATCCTATATAATACAGAAACATAATTGGTATCAAATGATATACAAATTTTTCCATTATTTTTCACTAAAAGTTCAGGCAACCTTTTATATATATTCCATTTAATTGATTGTGAGCAAGCTTAAAATCATCAATAAAAGGTTAACATTTTCTTTTCCACAAACTAGTTAACATTATAGGCATTTTATTGATAAACAAGAAAAAGCTAAAAACTTGAAACTTCTAAGATTACGTTTATCATTCTAAATCTGATTTTACAGTAGCAACACTCACATCATTAGTATTAAATAAGCATACCTAAATTTTTAAATTGTAAATTACAGAAGATTGATTTCTGTATAATACATGTTAATTAAATTTCCTATAATTAGTAATTTAATTTATCATGGCTGTTATATCAAGAATATATTTGCAGTGTAATATAATTTCTTGAACTTCACACGATTCTCTATTCAAGAAATATTAAGTAACATGTATATTTAAGTACATGTATAAATATGTATTAAATATCAACATTAATTTCAAAAGGAAAAGCTGAAATTGCTTAATTATTTTAAGCAATTTCTTTATATTACAGACTTTTTTCCTGTATGAAAAAATATTTCCTATAGAAAATAAATCTAAATTTTCAGAGTTCTTTAAATTGAGGGCAATTTTAGAAAAAAATTTCTCTAGGAATGGAAATATTGATATTTCTTTTAAAAATATTTTGAAAGCAAGCCATCTGATTAAATAGCATTTTTTAGAATCTATTGTTAAATAATTCTAAGCACAAAAACAGTCCAAAGTTTGAAATATTGTTACTGTTTCACCATTTTAGAATATTAATTTATACAATTTTTTATTGTTTTTATTAAGAAATAAATATAAGAAAAAATATCATACCTCCAGTTCCAATGTTGTATATAACTTCCCCATGCCCACTTTCAAGTCGAATAGCTAATTTTTGAATGAGTTCATCAAACTGTTCAGCAGTTGGACTAATTAAAGCTGTCTAAAAATCATTTAAATATAAATTAAATCTTATAAATAACCACTGTAATTGAGCAAAATTAAATCATTTAATCTAAATTTTTATAAATAATACAGATCAAATTAAAAATAATCATAAATTTTAAGATAAAATTAACTGTTACAAATATTTTACATCAGAAAATAATTTCACTAATACTTTTCATTTATGTACAATTTGATGCCTTTAAAATCATGCAAAATTTGATTTTTTTTTTCCTTCAAAGTTAAATACCCAATAAAAATAACTTCAAGGCAACAAATCAATTTTATTTTATTTTATAAATAAATAAAATTGTTATACCACTTGACTTCAATAAAACAAACTGTAAATACATATAAAATATATCAACAATAAGAAAAAGCAAAGTTTCCATAAAAGATTTTAAATCATATTTTAATAAAAAATATTATTTAATACTACTCTAACAAAGAAGAAATTAGTTGATGAAAAAGAATTCAAACTAAAAAAATTAATAATTTAATTTCAGAAAAGATAGAAAGTATCGTGAGGAAAATTTTCCAATTTGACAAAACATAAATTAAAATACACGAAATTGAATAAACTTCATACTTTATCATTCAAATTGGATATATTGTCTTCAGTAGGCTTCTTATTCTGTTCTGAAGATTCAGAATTATTTTGAAAAATTTCATTTAAAGTTCTGGCAGTGTTTGGTGTCTGGTCAACTACAGAAGCCATAGCAAGAATTGCACTTTAAATCCAAAGATTCACTAGAAAAATATTTGAAGAATGCCACCTGAATGAAACAATCATATTCTAAAAGAGAAAAAAACACATTGTAATTTATTAAAAATAAAGATACAATAAATTAAAATAAATATTTAAAGACTCATTTAAAATACTATTTATCTTGAGTTTTTTTTTTTTTTCTAAGGAGAAAAAAAAATTCTATAAACGTAAAACGACGGGTTTTGTATGTAGTACATATCTTCTTAAATAAAAAAAAAAAAAAAAATCTAAATTGTGTACTAAAGTGTCAAAATACTTTTAAATATAATCTTGCGTAAAATAACAATAAGTTTTTACCAAAAACATAAAGGAAGGTAAAATTTCACGAAACTTTTCTACAAGAGTTAAGAAACATTAATAAGAGCTTGTCGATTTACTGGCCTGTTCATCAACTCTCATTGAAAATTACATAATATTTCATCATGTTTAGTTTTTTATCTTCATTTTAAAAAAATAAATAAATAGATGATGAAACGTTGTGTCATTACATTATACATGAGCCAACAGCAGTGCAGGTTGCAGCACGTTACGTGTCACTTGTAAAGTGTATTGAAACGCTCTTTATAACGGAAGTTAGAAACGCTTAAAATATAATGTGAGGAACTTTAGTGTCAACTTGTCCGTGGTTACAAGGAACGAGAAAATCACAATCTAGAACAAAAACAAAACTTTTCACATGTAAGAAGACCTTAAAAAGATGTCACGTGACCACAAACAGAAACAAAAACTTTATGAAAATAAACTTATGTTTGTTGCCATATCGAAAAAAATGATGAAACATCCTTTTTCAATGTCATGACCATATTCTTTAATATTTTTAAAATAAATATGAAACCAAAAAAGTTGTACTTTTAGTGCATGTTATCAAAAAGTTAAAACTGATAAAAGTGTTGAAGTATATTTGTCATTTTATTTGTAATTTTTAAGTTGAATAATTTGTTCATATTTGTAACTGAGATAAAGTGAAAAATGTAAACATGGATTCACCTGAATTGTCGTCTGTTGATGTCATTGAATTTTTAAATTCAGAAATAGGTGACGATATTTCGAATGCAAGTAAAATTCAAGATGTGTTTGATCGTATTTCAAAATATGAAGAAGAATTGGAACGCGAGGTTAATATATTTTCTAAAATAATTTATTTCATATTTATGCAATTTCTCAATTTATGTGTAATTTTCTATTTTAAATTAACAAATGTATAATTTGTTTCTTAAAAAAAAGTTTTAAAAATTTTAATCAAAATTAAATTTAAATTCTTATTGTTATTCAAAGATACATTCTTAAAAAATATTCTCAAACAAGTATGAAAATCTCATTTTTAAAATTTCATTGCAAGGAAGTTTTCTGCGTGTTTCATTCATTAAATATAATTAATTAATGTATCAATTCACTATTCCCTTTTAGTGATTATCTATGCAGTTATCTTTAATATTGTATTTTCTAGTACACAAAAGAATATAAATATAATTATACTAGTTTGACAATTAAAACTTGTGAAAGAATTGTCAATATTAAAAACACTGCCAAATTTGCTTTTATTTTCTCTTAAATTTTCAATAATCAATTTATGTAATTCAGTGGTTTTCAAACTTTTTACATTTGCTTCTCCCCTGGAAGTCGGTGATTTTATTTTATGTATCAAAACAAACAAAGTTCTTGGTATGTACTTAGTTGCATATTAAAATTCCTTCCTCTGCAAATAATTTTGTTTCTATTATTTATCTTTTTAATTTTTTGTTTGAAAATTATTACTTTCTCAATAGATTAGTAACTACTGTATTAATCTCTATTCACAACTCTGATTCTAGTTCTGACTCTGCTCTTTCTCAAAATTACAGTCCAGCCTCAGTACTTAGCAGTGGGAGTAAAATATTTGAATAGGTGATATTTAAACACTTGGATCAGCATGTCATAGAAAATAATTTCTAAATAATTTGGTTTTCAAAAAAACCTCAGCACTGCCCACCAATTTCTACGTGATGCCGAGTTGATCCACGAAGTTGTTAACGACCACAAATCAACAGGAATATTATTTCTAGATATATCCAAAGCCTTTGGTAAAATTTGGCATAATGGTTTAATATCTCAGCTAATGTGACGTCGATATTTGGAACATATAAAAATTTTACATTCATACCCAAATTCATGTAATTTTAAACAAATTGGAGTAAATTCTCCACCCCCTTCCTTTTAATCCAGTCTGGAATTCTGAGGGATCACTCTTTGGTCTAGTCTTTTTCTCATTTGTATAAGTAATACTCCAGGGGAACTGGCATATCAATTGTGGAGTATCAACGGGGATAAGACCCTTAATCTCCTCATCTTAATTAATAATATTAAATTAAGAAAATAGTAGACTGCTTAAAATATTATTAAATAAATAAAAATAAAGTTTCTCAAAATTAAAATGTAATACTATGAAGAATATTTGATTATTTAAAATAATTAAGTAAAAAATAAAAATGGTCAAATGCAAATTAAATTAAAAATGAAAACAAATTTAGGTTAACAAATTTGGTGTAACTATGAACCAGTTGTAAGATACCATAAGAATTTTGAAATAAAAAGACAGTGCAGAACAAGACAAAAATATTCCTACAAAAAAATAAAGGCATTTCTTAAAACTTTTTATTTTAAAGATCATAATTGTTTTTTGATTAATTATTTTGTTTATTTATTCTACTTTAAAAAAAAAAAAAAAAAAAACCACAAATAGTTACTAGTCGATGAAAGAAAAATATTAAGCGCTCATCATAACAGTGGAGAAAAGAAGAGGAGCTAGACATGGAATTGAATAACCTCACTGTCCGGTTCCTTACCAACTACATCAATTCGTCTTGTTAGGGGAGTGAGCAGACTTAACGCCAAAAATTGTTCTTCAGAAACGCAATGAACTGACAAAGTTTCAATGAAGATATTAAAATTACTCCGTACCCGAAATTTAATTTTGCATATTCCAAGTAACAGCCACTGTGTTTCATAAGCTTAAGAAAATAGTTGTTGCAGACATCAAAAATGGCTTTTGGTCTTTTTTGAGAACTTTTCACTCCTAACTGATAGATTGGTAGACTGCTAATTTGCATATTGTTAATCTGAGGACATTTATGAAAATTCTTCAAAATTTTGATAATATAGTTTGAAATAAATCAAGGCCTCTGTGAATAATCTTTCTACATACAAAACTTTAGTAGGCAAAGCCAGGGGATTGTTTTGAAAAATCTGCAGTCTTTTGATATCCCGCTACTGCAAATGAATAGTCAGTTGAACCTTTTTGTAGATGGCACAGCTGTAATTTCACAAAGCATTGCACTACATCTTGTTTTGCTGAAATTAATTGTTTTGTCAAAGATTTAGGCACTTGATTAACCACCTGGAAAGTCAAAATAAATTCTGCAAAAAATGTGTGCCTCTTGTTTACTTGAAAATTAAAATTTGACATTTTAGATAATATCACCATTTTTGTTTCCTAGGTTATTGAATATAAGTATTATATGATATAAGGGTATTTATATGATAAATTATTTACTTGATGCTTTTGATTTCTTCCCTTATCTAAAGAAAATCAGAAATCTTCATTATTGATCATTTCATTGCAATTCTGAGCTGCTTAATTTGGTTTAAACTGGATTTTTTCATTAAATTAAATTTTTTCACCCCTAATCATTCGTTTTTGTGGTAAGTTGTGCTTATGCAATATAAAATTCTAGCTAGTGATAAAATTCTTATTTATTTTATTTATTTATTCTATTATCTGAGTCTCGGCCCAGCTCATGTATCCAATGGTTTCTTGCATTAAAATGGGATTTGATAACAAAGGGGGAAAAAAGCAAATCTTAGATAAAAATGATTTTGTGAAAGAAATAGGGTTTATTTTTTTTTTTTATTTTAAATAGTTAAGTTATTTTAGTTTAATGTATTGCATGTAAATATTTTTTTGCATATAAATTTAGGGTACTTACGTGTTAACGGTACCTTGGCGACAGACTTTAACAAAAATTTTAAGTGTAGATTGGCGCCAAATCTGTAGCTGCGGTTGGCGCGTGTGCTCTTTATTGGCGCAACTGTCGCCAAGGTACCGTTAATACGTAAGTACCAAATTTAGCAATAAAGAATTGAATGGTTAAAAAGTTTGAATTTTAGTGACTAATTCTTCTGATAATATATAACATTTATTAATTTTTAGATTAACCCTCATAATCCTGATCCTGTGCACATTAACAGTTTTATTAAAAATGCAGAAAGCGCTGTGGAGCGAATTAAAAAATTATCTGAAAAATGTGAACAATTGCAAAAATCTGCTGAATCAGAATTGGAGAATATGAAACCCATCAAAGAGCATTTCTCTTCTAGAATAAAAGAATTGAAAGATGCTGAATCTCTGTATAATTATTTCCAATGGATTTTAAAAGTAGAAAACCAAAAGTTAGTTTAAAAATTTTTTTGTGACTTGAAAATTGTATGCTTAAAATTTATTGCTGCTTATTTTTGTATTCATTGCGTCTATCTTTTAAAAATTATGTTAAAATATATAGTCAATAAAAACATTAATTTCTCAAAAATGTTAAAAATTGATGCTTAAAAATTTGTATTCAAAGCAAAATAAAATAAATGAACTATATTTTTATAATTTGTAATAATTCTAGTTATTTTTTAAAAAATATTTTATCTTTAACTTATTGAATATAATTCTAAAAAGTCTGAAATAACAAAAAATTTGATTTTTGTGTAATTATTTAGTCATTCAAAGAAGATAAAAATAGTAAACATAATATTTAAATACTTTTGATTTAACTGAATATATTCATACTATTTATCTGTAATTATAGCAAAATTGTATTTATAATTCTGATTTTTTTTTTTCGCATTTCAGTACAATTATGGAAGAAGCATTGAAAAATAGTTTTAACTATCAAATTGTTGATACTTATATAGTTTTCAAAGAATTTTGGGAAAAACTTAGAACTTCTGATTGTAAAAATTTAGTCATGTATGTAAAGAAGACAATGCTATATTGGCATGATGTTTTGAGAGAGAAATTCGGATGGTAAGAATAAGTTCCTTATTTATTTATCTATTTAATTAATTAAGGTGTATGATAATAAACTTTTTATAGAGAATTTTATTCTTATTTTATATATGAATTAATTATTTTATACATTATCATTGACTTAGATTATTAATTTTTATAAAGAAAATATTTTATTAAAAATTTTAATTTAGGGAAGAAATTAATTTTTTAGAAATTTATTTTTAAAGTCTTTTTTAATTAATTACTACTGTCACCAAAAAGTAAGACCAATTATTTTTTTTTCAAAAACTCTTTATATATTCATCCAAATTTATTTCATAACCTTCAAAGTAGTCCTCTCCAGGCACAATGCATCTCTTCAATCGACTCAAAACAGTGTCCCTGGAATGGTCTTTTAAGTTTAGAAAATAGCCAGAAGTCGCACAGTGTGAAACTGTGGCTGTGGAATGTTATGGGTTTCATTTTTGGCGAAAAAGTCATGAACAATCAATGCAGTGTGAGCTGGCGCTTTCAGTGTTTTCGGTACCAATCGAAATTTGACGCATTTGAGGCCCAAAATGGAATTGACCGATCCTTTTGATATTCCAACCTCATCAGCTAGGTCTCTAATTGTAAATTAACGGTTTGCAAGCACCAAACCTTTAATTTTTTGGATGTGAGCTTCGTCTATTGAGTTCGAGGGTCGACCAGAGGGCTCTTTGTCTTCAACACATTCTCTGCCTTCTTTGAACTGTTTATACCACTTGTAAACATTTTTTTTCCACTATAGGAATGCTCACCAAATGCCTTCTGCAACATTCTATACATTTCCGCAACCAAAATTTAATGCAAATTCTTTGCTCAATTAATCCAGTCATTTCAAAAATCGCTGGAATCAGTTTTAGCTTCTCACAAAGCCAAGCGTAACTCAAGCACTAATGAATATTTTGACGTCAGATTTCACACAGATGTCAAGGAGAGTGCCAGCAACCTAAAAAAGAAAAAAAATTGAAATTCCATAAGCCCTAGGAATTTTAAATTCAAAATTGGTCTTACTTTTTGGTCACAGTAGTATGTTACTTCAGATATTGGTACTTTCAATGGAGAAGTTTCTTTTGTTTATTTATGATGTGTGATGACAAGGTATTTTTTTAAAAAAATATTTGGTTTAAATATTTATTTTTGCATTAATTAGTTTGTAATTATGAGCAAATATTACATATAAGTAATTTTTTCTTTAGAAATTTTTTAAAATCAGATAACAGTTGTACTTGTTGAAATTGTTTTGTATATTTAATTTTTTTCTTGTGATTAATGTAACTTTTATATTAAATTTTCTGAAAAAAAATTGTTATTTTCTATATGCTTATTTGATCAGTTAAATTATGTATTCTATATGAAAATTATTCATTATAAAATTATTAGTGTGTTAATCAAATTCAATAATTGAGCTAAAAAACTTTGTTAAATATTTTTTAAATATTCTTTTATAAATTACCAATTTTGATTTTTTTCGTATATCAATTAAAAAATGAGTAGACTTTAAAATTTATCTTCAATGTAAATTTAAAGTTATATTTTAGAATCATAAGGATGAAATAAACATTAATGAGCACTATTTAATTATTTCTTTTTTTAATTTACAGTGAATTTCAAAAGTGCTTAGGGAGTCTATATTGGCCTGTATCAACAACAAAAATTGCTGTTCCTCCTAACCAATCTGGTGAGGCTTTGGTGAAATTTAACCAACTTTTTGTATCACTATGTAAAATTGCATTGCCGTATCCTTTTTAAATTTTACATCTTTTTTTTTTATTAAGAATTACTTAAATAGTTTTATGAATTATCTGTATTTAAAAATATCCTTTTATTGCAGTTTTATTGATCTTGCTCTCTTTAAGAAACTTCTACTATACTTTCTTTATTTTTTTTCTCAATTTTAGAGCTATAATATTTTTAACCTATAATTTTGTTAATTTAAAATATGAGAAAATAATATTCACTTTTTAAAATATATTAGTGTTGGCTCAATACTTTCATCAAACCAGTTTAATTATTTATTTTAATTTAAGTTCATAAAACAGTTAACTCTTCTTTATTTGTGGAATAATTTCAGTTAGCAAGGAGAAAAAAAAATGTTATGCACAGTATGTTTATGTCTCAAAATTTTATTTGCCTTTCTTTTTGTTATTTTTTTTTAACTTCTATTGTTTATCAATGTTTGAAATGATTTAATTGTATTTATTAAATTTGATTGACAACTAAAATGTCAAAAAAATTCCTTAACGAATATTAGAGATGCGTACGTCAAGACCCAAGATGTTAAAGATGATGTTGAAGATCCATTTCTTCTTTTACCTCTTCAACTTATGCTACAGCCTTTGCAAAAACGATTTGTGTACCATTTTATGGGCAAGAAGCCTACTAATAGGCTTGATAAAGTAAATTTTCCTTTATTTATTTATTATTATTGTTTAATTTTCAATTCAATATTAAACAATTTCAAAAGAGTTTGCATTTTTTTAGTTGCTTTTAAAATAAAATTTGTTTTCCATTATGTGCAATATATAATTTTTTATAGTTTGTAGCATTGGGTGCAGTGTTATGAAATACCACACTTTTTTGCAATCTAAGCTGATTTATTTATTTTTGTGAATGAATGATAATTTTTTTAAACATGAATTAAATATTTGTGTTAATTAATTATAAATGTATTTCAATTTTAGCCAGAATGGTATCTGACTCAAATACTCACTTGGATTTCAGATCATTCATTGTTTATAGAACAAACTGTGGAACCAATATTAGAAAAAGAGAATTTATCACGATTCAGTGCTCGTGTAAGTATATGAATTATTTATTTACTTGTTTGTTATTTAAATATTAAAAACTATATCATTCAATATATAACATATTCAGTATATATCATTCGGTAAATTATGTTCATAACAGAGTCAATTTATAATGTTATTTATGCATAATTTTCCTCTTTCATTTAAACCCACTGCACTTTCTGGTGTTGAATAAGTAAAAACAAATAAAAATTATTATTCATTCCCTTGCTTAACATAGAGAGTAATGTAATTTGCATGTGCAAAGCTTTAAAAAAAATTTTAATGAATTTCTGTGTTTATAGAGCTTTTTAGCTTTGTAATTTATGTTTATTTGGAAATTTTTTAAAAAATTTAATGATTTAAGAAAATAGGATATTTTTTTACTATAACAGAATCCAAATACTTAGCAAATAATGTAATCATGTTTTAGCATTCACTATTGAAACAAACATTTCTTTCAAATGTTTACCACGTTTGTAGCTATTTGACTGCTTATTTCCTTTTTATTTCATCAAAAATATCAAAAGAAACATTGCAGTAATGAATTCAGGTAACTGAATGTTCAATAAGTGTGAAAAAGTTTTGGACTTTAAGAAGGAAATTAGTTTTTAAGGTAGTAAAATACCATTTACTGCTGCTTTTAAGATTTATTTATTATTGGTATCGAGTTTGCATCTATATTTCCTTTCTATGTAATTGCAATTCATTGCCAAAGAAAATTTCCAAGTAAGTGAAGTTCATTTATAAATAAAATATTACTTCTTATTATATAGCAAAGACAAATAAATATTTATAGTATAATTTTATTTTTAAATTGCATTTTTTAACATTCCAGTTTGAACTTATTGCCTTCTCTATTTTTTTTTTTTTTTTTTTTTTATTCGAGTTTCATTGTTCTAAAATTCTTATAACTATTAATTTTAAAGTATCTTTAAGTAAAAGGGTTATAATAAAATTTGCACTTTTTTAAGATTTAATTAATCTAGTAAATTTAATGATAATATTTTCATTAACATATAGAACAGATTTAAAAAGAAGAAGAATTTTTTTAAAACTAAATTGATGTAATGCTTGTAATCCTTCTTCATGTAGCTAAAAATTATGCGTGAAAATAAAATTAAATTGTTGCTTTACATACTAAATATATATGTATCATTAATAGGCCCAAATGATGAGAGGTTTAGTTCATTTAGCTGTTACTCGTTTTAAAGCAGATTTCCCAAAATTACTGGATGATGACAGATTACTAAGCCATACAATTGATGAAGTTTTACTCTTTTCTCAAGAAATTCAAAATCAAGGATATCCTCCCAGTTTTCCTAATCTAATTCAAGTACTATCATCTGAGCCTTGTTTTACCAGATGGAGATCTATAGAACATCAAAGTAAGAAAAATATTAATAATTTAATTAAGATTACAAAAATTTTGGTTTAATATGTATTAAAATATTAATTCCATATTTTTTCTTTTTTAAAGAACTGAATTCTTTTAATGAATAATTGAACACTAATGATCCAATTGACTTCCAGCATAAACTAGATTATTTTTTTTTTTTTTGGTAAAATTTTTAATTCTTAAAACATGCTTTTAAAATATTTTTATCCAAAAAGCTACCACAATTCTACAGCAAGATCTGTCATTGATGGTTGCTTATCCATCATTCATAACCTATTAATTTCATTCAACATAATTTAAGTACATTAATATACTTGCACATAAGGGGAAAGAGATTGAAGATTCCTTTTCTTCTGCTAAATTTTTTATGCTCACATTTTAATATATTGCCTTCTGGAAGGTAAAATTTCTAAAAGACAATAAGAAAGAATGTTTGGTTTACTTTGGACATAATTTTCCAAATCATACAATTTTTCACCAGTGAGGACTTAAATAATAAGATAAATTCAGTGTTTCAAATCATATAAACTATTCATTGTTTTATACTTGCTTAAATCCAGTTAATGAAAAAAAAATTAATCAGATCTGTCTTCTACAACTCAATATCAAACTAAAACTATTTCTAAATTTTATTGACCTAAACATTTCAAGTTGAAAAATGGCAAAACTAATCTAACAAAATGTGTAACATTAAAACCTTTATGTTTTCCATTACTAAAATGCAAAACAATACTGTTTAATAACGCAAAAATTCAGAAATATAATTTGAATAGTTTTGAAACTGTTCTACCATAGCTAGTCTTAATTATTTCGTCAGAATCTTTAAAGTCAATGTTCTTATTTTTGTATTTTTCTGAAATCGATTAATTTCCTCTAACACCAGAAGCATAGAAAGACTGATACTCTTCAGAATTCACCTCTGTCTAATCATGCAAATTAATCCTAAGTTGATTTTTTAAATTTGTTACATTCAAATTCGAATAATTATGAGTTTGAAAATTTTTAATATATATGCATATTTCTTCTTTCCCTGAAAATTTATTCTTGTATTCAGCAATTAAATTATTGCATTATTTATTTTATACTTAATTATTTTATTCATTTGATATATTTTCAGTTTGTTTTTACCCTGACTCTGTTCATTGTTTCATATAATTTCTGATGAATATTTGTTCTCATTTATGTATTAAAAAAAAAAACAGAATTTTATTTGTACATGCATACATATTTGTACAATATTTGTTCTCATTTATGTATTAAAAAAAACAGAATTTTATTTGTACATGCTATATCAATGGAAACAATTTAAGAGAAATTGATTGTCCATGGATTATACTATACTGGAGGTTACACAGGATCTTTTAACTCCTGAAAATTTCAACTGCAGATTATAGGCAGAAAATTACATAATAAGAATAAATAATGAAATTTTTTGGTATAAGTTTCTTTTCTTCTTTATCCAAATTAATATATTATGCAGTTGTTTCTTGTTATATTTCTAGTTTTTTTATTTTAGAAAGAAGAGAGTTACATAAAAATGACTTTATTGTTTTTATATTTGATGTTATCATTGGTAGAAATTAATATACAGAAGTTTTAAGTATTTCTAATTCTATGAAGTAAAGTTCTTTTATTTGTCAATCCCATTTTATCTGTGTTAATTCTCATCACAACTTATCATACTTTTTCTTTATCTCTTAACAGTTAACAAATACAGTTGATGCTTTTATTTTAATGCTGCAAGTTATTAAAATATCATTCAAATTCATTTTGTTCATTTATTGCATCAGCATTCTAGATCAATAAAACTAATAAATAATTGGGTAAAATCTCTGTATTTGTTAAAAGTTTAAAATAAAGTTAGTAAATGTTTATAATAATAAAAATATTCTGTTCAATATTTTAGGTGCTTTGGAAAAAATGGATAAATTTTTAAGTCTTGACACTGCATGGAAATCTCGTTATCAAGAAGAAAGTGATCTTGATGATATGCATGTACCTGAAAGTGCTGAACTTTTTATTACACTTCTTCTTACAATGACTGGTAATATTAAAAATTTTCATAATGAAGTGTAAGAATATTCCTTTTTTTGATAGATATATTTAAAATTTTGTTCAATTATTATTTCAACATTCTTCATAATAAAATTAATAGATAATTTTTTTAAAAAAATCAGAAATCTCTATGTTTATCAAACTATTTGTATACTTTCATTATTTTATATCATTATTACATTCTATGTAAAAAATACCTGAAACTTACAATTTAAAACATGCTCATAAAAGATATTGCTAAATTTTTTATGAGGTACTCTCCATTTGTAACAATATTGAATTACCACATGGAATTTGTGCACCATCAGTCACTCAGTATATTGACAGCAACTATTTTTATAATCAAACATTTTGAATGCTTCACAATTTTTTCAATTGAAAAATTATATAAACCAAGAGTTGGTCTTAAATTGTGTGTTTGTGCTGAATCAGTAAAAATGTTTCAGAAGACTATAGTGAATCATGCATCTCGAAAACACAAGCATTTGAATGGCATAAAGCATTCTAAAAAGGCCAAGAAGTTGATTCGCTTCATTTTGGTTCACTTTCAACTGCTACAACCTATGAGAACAGCAACAAAATCAAGAAGTTGGTGATCAAAAAGTGTCCTTTTAGTCTTAGATATTTTTTTCCTTTAATTCCGATAGTATGAGTATGAATAATATTTTGGGCGTAACAGGTTCCAAAGAAGTCCAATTTTCCCTTTTTTTTTTTAGCATTAAAAGCTGATTACAAGAGCCTTTGTGCAATAATTTTGTCCAAAAACTCAACAAATGTTATCAACTAAGCACCATATTCATGTTATATGGCATCATGTGACTCTTTCCTGTCCCCAATGTTAAAATTACCATTTCAAGGAAGGCATTTTTACTTAATTCGGGCAAGAAAAATTACTGATGGCTATGTTTCACTCAGCCTGCGAAAAATATATGGAAGATTACATCAAGTGCTATCATAGTTATATTGAAACTGCTTTAAACGCAAACAAATAAATTTTGATGCATAAATTGATTTTTGTTTGTTTTATTTAACAATTCAGGATACTTCTTACAAATAATGCATATTTATATATTTTTAAAAATCTCTTTATCATGAATAAATTTATTCACTTTTTTTTAATTAGAAAGGTACTGTCATGTACCTGATAAAGATTGTCAAGTTTCTTTTTTGGAATTGCAATTGGAACTTCTTGATGATTTTCGTTTGCGGTTACATCAGTTGTCTCAATGTCAAATGCAAGAAACTATTCAAGCCAGTTATTGTGGAATAATGAATGCCATCCACTACATACAAACTGTTCTAGAGGAATGGAACAATTTACCTGTAAATAATTATTTCATTTGTATTGAAAAATAAAAAACATTTTAAAACGGGCTGTTCTTATGTTTATAAATAACAGTTGTAATATTTGAAAAAATATCTATATTCATTTATTGTTTATTATTATGTTCTATTTTCGAAAAGTGTTTTGTTAAATCGTATTTTCTCTATATGTAGAAATTACAATTTATCAGTTAGTTTATATAGTGCTATGATATCTACTCTGATATTTAGTAGAAATTTTTTTAATTATATGAATTAAATCATTTTTAAATATTTATTTATTTTATTCTGAATTTATAAATTGGTAAATTTCTAAATAATCTTTATTGATCTTTAAAGAATTATTATATCAGTTGATTTTTGTTATTTATATCAGTTCTGTTAATCTATGTTAATTTATGTATGTAATTTAATTTGTTTGTCTTCTAAAATTCTATTAGAAATTTATAACTCAAAACTTAACCAGTAATTTATTTGTTTTTAAAATTTTTATTCATATATTTTTTAGTTTTTCCTTCAACTTTATTCTTACAAGAAAAGAAAAAGTATGTGTGAATCTCTTCTGAGAGGTAATTATTCATTTATTCCATCCATATTATTGTTATCGTTCCATATTTTTATCATTTTATTTCATCTACGATTTATAGTAATAAACTATTATTCTTCAAAAGTATTACCATATAAATTATTCGAAATGCTATTTAAAAATAAGTGTTTATATTTTTTTTTTTATTATTTATTTATTAGTGTATATATTTCCAGATACTGAAAAACATTTAAGTTCTATTAAAAAGAAAGATTTACAACCATCAACAAGTACAGAAGAAGAATTGGAAACTTCAGTTTTTGATGAAGTTATTGGCTTGTATCAACATATGTTAAATGACTTACTTCAGACAATGTGTGACAGAGTGATGCTCGATATTAAAGCCAAAAGCAGATCCTATAGAAAGGAGAAGTATATTGAAATTAAAATATTAACTTGCTGAAATCTAACTATGAATTTTGTCATATAAATAATGTTTTTAAATTATTGTTTGTGAAATTTTATCAAAATTTTTATTGTTAGTAATGATATGAGAATGCTTTCTTTAAATTAAGATTAATTTTTGGTAATTTTTTTTATGTTTTTTGTTGGAAATTTCACAGGTATATATTTATATATAAATCATTTTAAATTATATAATGGAGATCTTTTAATATTAATATAGTTTATATAAGCACATATTGTATAACCATTGATTACATGGAAAATTTGCAATCTGCCAAATCGGCACATTAAAAAAGAATGGCATCATAGGGGAGAAAATGCCATTTAAGAGGGATTTTAATTCCAATAAAAAGAATTTTAAATTTTAATAATTAAAAAGTTAAGCTACATGAAGTAAAATTACTACTGAGAATTATTATCAGAAAATTAATGTAGAAAAAAAATGAACGATCAATCTTGCGCCATAAAATATACATTTACAGATTCCTAACATTTTTTATGTTCAAATATCTGAATAGATATGTGCAAAAAGGACTTTTTTAATTTTTTTTTATTTTAAAATCAATTATGCAAATTTTATGACAAAATAGTTTTTGGCAATAATTTTCATCTCAATTTAGTTCGAAAGATTTATAAATTTTTGTAAATGTTATCAAGTTGTGCAAATTTTAAATATTAAAAGTAGACTTCCTTTTCTGAATTGAAAATTTGTGAAAAAATGCATAAAAAAATCGTGAAAAATTGCTTCTCATATTGAAAAATCTCATAATTCTGTAAGACATAATAGAATTGACATTCAAGACATATTAACATGGAAGGAAATAAATATTTTCAAATGGTGTTGAATAACCTTATTGAAGAAAATGAATATTTTATGTGAAAAGAATATGAGCATGTATAAAGTAACAAATAAAATTGCGGAAAATTGATTTAATGAAATGGAAATTTAAAGGAAATCAACCTAGGAGTATAATATTGAGGTTACAAAACTGATATTATATATATATTTTTTTCCTTTTTAAATCTAGATATAATCCTTAAATTTATAAAAAATTTCTAGTTACAGAAAAAATTTCATGACTAATTTAATTTAACCTACTATAATGAGACAGTAATAATTCAATATATATATATTTTTTAATTCCAGGTGGTTTTACATGTTCGTGATAGAAGACAAGAAATTGATGGAAATTTCTCTTTCTGCATATCCAATGTTAGAAGTCATTAATAGTAGCTTACACAGTCTCCAAGAGCTTTTAGCCAAACCTCTTTTCACCAAAATATGGCAGCAAATTGCAGTAGAATTAAATATATATATTTTCGAGGAAGTAAGTATTAAAAATTAAGTATCAAATTGAATTCATTTTATAATTTATAATTATGTGTCATTGAAATTTATTATATATCCTGTTGCATGACATGTTTTGCTATTGCTGAATTTTCCATTAAACATTTTATAGAGAAATTTTTTCAAATTCAACAATAAGATTATTCATAACACTAGTGCAGTAAAAATTTTGAAATAGACCTTCACCTTTGTTAGAATCTCCCCCACACCCTTCAAATTAGAGCTGTTGTCTTAGTATTATCCTACTTATAAAAGGAGCCTACAAGTGTGGCCAGTGCAACTCTTTAAATGATGAGTTCTGGACAAAAGATACATTGACTGGGGCATACCATTTCTTTTCCATTGTTTTGCCTTATCAAATGTTACTTTAATATATATATATATATATATGTATGATTTATAATTTTTTCTAAAGTGTTCAGATGAAAAATCAAAATATGGAACAGCTTACTAAAAAGTAAACATTTAAATATTTAAAAAATTATTGTTCATTTACGTATAATTTATTGCAAATTAGGCAATAAAAACTTTTCAAATTAAATTCTACTCTTGATTTCGGCCGTTTTGTCACCTCCCTCGTCCTTTTATTTTTTTCCCTCACTTTAATGCAAGTCTCAATTCTGTTGATTATCAAATAAAATTGCACTCAACAAATAGGTGTTATGGATAGTGGATAATGCATTGAAAATCATATATCTATTGGGATCATGTAATGACAAAGAAATATTTTCAGATGCGAATGTAAAATAACCAATAAATGTAAACTGTTTTGCCTAATCACTTTTCACTTAGTGTATAAAAATCGAACTAAATACTAAAATACTTGTTAAATTATTGTAACATCAGACATCAAATTCATTATATTATTGTTTTTTCAATTATAAATTAATCAAATATGATTGATATAGTCTGACTACCAATTGTGGAAAATTGGCGTGTGGCGTCCTAGGGGAGGAAATGTCATTTAAAAGAGATTTTAATTGCAATAAAAAGAAATTTTTAATAATTAAATTTTCTAATTATTGGAATGTATCTATCTGACTAGTGCTCCTAACAAGCAATCGTTAAATTTTCACTATTAAAAATCCCATGTTTACCATTTATGGTGAGACAGTAATTTTCTTTTTTGTTGCTATCCAGCTCATAGTCACATTACAATGTGTATACGTCATCTATAGCCTTCACAAGTCTATCCATACCTAGCTTGTTCTAAACTAATAAATTTCAATAATCTTTTAAAAGTGTCTTTTAGTGTGATCTTTAACTTATTATTTTGATTTGTATAACACTGTAGATCTTAAAGACATTTATTTCAGAACATTTTATACATTTAGAAAAAAGAGTCATTTGTTTAAAATTGGCTGGCTATTTCTTAATCAAAATTAATAGAAATGTTTCTATGTGCATTAATGGACATTTTAAAATATTTATGAATTAAATTTAGAAAACATTTTATAGAAATAGTTATTGAAAAAACACTTATTTCACTTTATAAAATACTGAAAATAATGATTTTTTATTATTTTAAATTAATAAATTACTAATTGATTAATAAAAAATTTGTTGAAATGAAAAAAAGCATCCAGTAGGAGTGTGTTTTTAAATAAAATTTTATCTAATTCATAAGCTCATGGTACAAATAAGTCACCATGGTACATAAGCATAGAGAAGTTGTTAAACCTTTACAAATGGCACAATAGTTGAGTTGCATATTTGACTGCAGGCTTACTGCCTTTTTGTGATCATAAATAAATAATGCTTAGTGAGACATTTTTGTTTTAAGTAGGAGTTTCGCATGAAGATTGGCAAATGCGTGAATGTGACTTAGTGCCAATCATGTTTGGTCATGCCCATTTACAATCAGTGACTGAAGTCACCAGATTTTTGATGTTTTGCAGTGGACTATTCAACATGTCTACAAGCAATGGTGATGTCTTAGTGCCACATGGCCTTGAAACACAATGCCAGGACTGTGGTAGGAAAAATATCTTTACTGAAAAGTTACTGAGGACGAGTTTTATAGTTTATAAATCAAAATCACTTCTAAACCTGACAGGAATTGATGAAGTCAGTGTATGGAGATCCATCCCAACTTGCTAGTGAGAGAACATTGTTGCAGAGATTGCATGCAATGGAAATTTGAAGTCAGATATTGTGCAATAGACATTGCTCACAGACACATAAAATTGCATTTCAGTGGGCAGAAATCACTGGGTGTGGATAGTAGCTAAATATAGTAATGTTGTCTGAAAAATCATGGTTTTGACTTTATTCAAATAATGCATGATGCCGAGTTCACTGAAGGCCATTCCATACCCAATATGTGTAAGGTCAGATAAAAGTTGGAGATGTGTCTGCGATATGTTAGGTGCTAGTTGGTGTTTGCAAAATATGCATTGAGACTGCTCACTGATGTGATCACTAACATGTACCAACATGTTTATTTTAACATTCTGAATTTCAGTTGTTGCCTTTTAGTCAACGTCTTCACAATAACTATAATGTTTTTCTTTCTAATGCAGCTGGCAAACACAGACATGGACGCCTTGGAGGCAAGTGCTGCGGAGTAACAATGCCCCCGCAACGCACTACGATCCTATTAGACCGGGACCTACTTTTTAAAGTGGATTCCGAACCACTACAAACAACCATGGCACCGCCGGGACTCGAACCCGAAACCTGTGGTACCGAGCGCCAGAGAGCTAGCCACTCGGCCATTCAGGCCCAATAAATAAATATAATGTTGACACCCCCATATTTCAAGATGACAACAGTAAAATTCACTGAATTGGACTTGTATATGACTGGTTTTATGTGTACTCATACACCCTATTGCATTACATTGTTCTGTAAAATTAACTAACTTGAACCTCATTGGAAAGCTGGGGGACTTGTTGGAACAGCGAGTATAAGGCCCAAATCAGCAATTTGGTGAATTTGATGTGATCAAATCCTCAGCGAGTGACTTGAATTGGATGAAAATGCCCACAAGACCTTGTGGATGCTCTTCTTAATCAAATTCATTATTGAGTCCAAAGTTACATAGTATTAATGTGATTTCTAAAGAAGTGACTAATTTTTTGTTCAGTGAGTGAACTACTTTTAAATAAGCATAAAAATTCCTGGTAAACGTGATAATTTTAAATAACCTTTTTTGATATAATTAAAGTTTTGTTTTATTTTAGTTAGATTATTGTTATTTTATTGCCTAGATGTTTTCATCAGTTTAATTAATGACATGTATTTATGTAATTTTTTCAAGCAATATTAAATGATATGTGAATTGTTCAAATTATTTTTTATGCAAAAAAAGAATTGTTAATTAAAATATTTATTTTTGCCTCGAACATTATGTCTGAGTGTACTACTTTTTTTGTAGGTTATTCTTCAAAATAGTTTCAGTGAAGGAGGTGCTGCTCAATTTCATTTCGATATGACTCGCAACTTATTCCCTATCTTTGGAGTTTACACTACAAAGCCTGAAAACTATTTTAATTTGTAAGTGTTTTTTTATTTGTTATAAAGTTTTATATACCAAATTTTGTTAATCATTCATAACATTTTATGATATTTTTTTCTTTCAAGTAATATAGTCAAATAAAAAAAGAATATTATGGATACAAATGATATTTTCTTCTAAATTTTTTATGTTACTGGGTTAATGAGTGAGACTTGTAATATGTAGGGTTAGTGAGACATTAAATGTTAACATTTTCAAACTATTAAACCTAATTTCATCAAATTTGTAAACACTGTGAACTGTTCTAAAATTAAATTTTTTATTTTATTGATATTTTAAATCCTTCATTGAGTAGATGCTTATGAAATGCTAAATTAAAAATAAAATGATTGTTAGTTGCTGAAATTTTTTAAAATTACAAATGTGACTTAAAAAAATTTATGTGATGATATGCAAACTTACTTTAATTATAAACTTATTTTTACTATCTGGTTTAATTTGCAAATTATGCAAGTTTTAATGCATATTTATATAGCATCTTATACCCTTTTTACTGTTCTCCTTTTCTTTTTTTTTTCAAAGTAATAAAAAAAAGAGAGATTAGAGTTTTATGAATGTACATATAATCCAAAAATTGGATAGCTTTCTATGTGTAAATTTGTTTTGTTTTGTTTTGTTTACAGAGTTAGAGACTCATGTGTCCTCCTAAATTTGAGCAGTGCACCTGCAATGTTACTAAGAGAAACATTGAAACATCAAGATGATTTTGAATCCAAATGCAGTGCATTAGAAGAGCTTGGGATCTATAGTCTGTCACCGTCACAAGCCATATTAATTCTCTCACAACGAAATCATGCAGGTTCATGACACTGCAAGGCTGATTTAAATTAGTATAAATCACATTATGTATATTATATTTCTAAAATTTATTTTTCTAATAAAGTATTTAATGTTTATAAAAATGTTATTGATGCATTAGACTGTTTTTAAATCTGAATGGTCTTGTACTTACTTATTTATTTATTTTAGATTTTGTAATTTACTAGGAGATATGAAATATTCATTGCCAGAATAGAATTACATGAATTTTTATTTAATTAAAATTTTTAAGAGTTAATATTAATTATAAGACCAGAAAAAAGTATTTACATGCCATTCTTTAAATGCATCATTTTATAATACAAAATTAGAAGTCTAATAGGATTATTTTTTTTTTTAAGTATCGACTTATGTTTTTAATATCCTCACTTAATTTTGTGGAAACTAAAGATCAAATAAATCATAAAAAAATAAATAAAATAAATGTATCTGATCTATATCTTTTTTAATATTCCAATAATAATTGTGATTGCATTGATATATGTGCATCTGTAAATTAAAAGAACCCAATAGAAAAATTAATTTTAAAATAATGAAACAAAAGAGTAGTTGAATTTCAAATGTAAATAAAAGACGATTATAATATCTGGCAAAAGTCATCACTTTCATTGTCTTATCATTTTACAATATTCTAATGTAATTTAATGTGTATGTGTTACTTTTCTCTTTAAAATTTAATTTTTTTTTCTTTTTTTTTTATTAAAAATCAGTTTATTTTATTAACAATCAATATTTTTTATAATTTTTTTTATAAAATTCAAATGTATTGCTTGCTTAAAAGTAACCTTTATGATGTATTTAGTTACATATTAGTTGATTTGACAGAGGGAAATTATTTTTTAAAAATAAAACCGACTTGACTGAACTTTTTTTCAATGATAAATTTCATTGATTTGGTTTCTTTTATTTGCATAACTTATGATAGTTTACTTATGATTGGTGCAAATATTTATTATTAAATGAATTGAAACAACCAAACTGGAAGTAAATCATAACTGTTCCATCATAATAGTTATGGAACAGTACTGTTACTGTTCCATCATAATAGTCTATTTTGATGAAACAGGTTACTTATTTGATCTTCAGCAACATTTAACAATATTTAAGGTGGTAAATTGGCTTCTTATATATAGTGGGATCGGTTGAACTAATTGAATGGTTCCTTATCTGGTTTTGTGTGTGTGTGTGTGCATGTGCTTGTAAGAGAGAAAATAATTAGTGAAATTGATTAAATAATTATATATATATTTTTTTTAATCTTTTCTTCTTGTTTAAAATATTCGACTTTTACATAGGATGCAATTAAGATTCATGATTCTTTTTATTACACAGATGGCTTAAATGCTACCCTTTCCTTATGAATGCCACCCTCATGTTCATCATAAAAGATTGAGATTAAATGAGGTTGATTGTATATTAATGTTTCTAGTTTTTGTAATGAAAAAAAAAAATTAAAAGTTAGTTAAATATTTCATTTCTACTGTTGATTACGAAGCATCAGTTGCATGATTTGGTCATAATCCATTGTTAATAAAAGAGGCATGAAAGGTTAATTTTTTTATTGATGAATTTTTCAATTTTTATATATGATTGATTGCCTGCAAATAGGAATGCTCTATTTGTGCTAAGATGTAAATAATTTTCAGACGTCATTATTATAATGGCCTGCAATGAAATATAGCATAGTCACCTATAACTGCATTTTATGAAAAGAGCTCTCAGCTGAGCATAAAAAATGGGATCCATAATAATAAAGAATAAACTACCAATTGTGCTGCAATCCTATATTGTACAAAACATTTTTTGTTCTAACTTTTCTTAAATTCTTTTTTTTTTTCTTTAATAATTCATAATTTGCATGTCATCCAAATCTACAAAAGTGAAATATACTGTAATATTGACTGAAGATATAAAGTTGATTGCATTTTTTAGTGCAATTACATCATTGTTTATTCTTTTTTTTTTTCTTCGTTATCAAGCTGCAATTGGATAATTTGAAATAAAGCAGCCAGTAAGTGTGTATAAATCTCAAAGTCAAGTTAAGTTATAATAGTTCTTCATTATAAATTTTATGCTGTTGTTATGCTTGCATTTTTTTGGAAGTATTTTTGACACTTTTGCTTTTAATGTTAATATTGAAAATTTGTGTGCATCAAGTGAAAATAATTATCTGTTTGCAGTTTTGTGGATTAAAATCATATCTTACCTTACAATCCCCTCTCATTTTGTTTAGAAATATCATTATTAAAAATTTATCTAATATTACAAACTGGATAAAATCCTCTAACATTGTGCTTTTTTTTTCTTGCTAAAATAAATTATATAATGAGATTATGGGTTATAAGGGTTACTGAATATAAATTCGAAATGAATGAAACATTAGGTTCTGAATTCATTGTTTTCCCTCTCCCTGACACTCAAAAAAATTTCGAAAATCTTCAAGTTTGGTTCATTTTAACAGGCTATTGATGCATTATTTTCAAAGAATTTTTTTGTCGCCCGAAGAATGCATAAATTGCATACGTATTTATAAATTGCTCATAAAAATCTTCAGTAAAATTGTGCAATTTTTTATAAGGGTTTATGAGCATTAAAAGTATTGTTGATACTCCATGAGGGCTACTAATATACTGGTTAAAAACCTGTAGTTGTCTTGTGTAAATATTAACGTAACTGTTAATTTAATTACATTGACAAGAATTGGAGGTCAACTCCAGTTGACAAAACGAAAGGTTAACAGTTACTCTTAACATTGGTACTTGACATTGATACTAGATGGCGTTAGAAAACGTCTATTTTTTGTCAAAACATAATTTAATTCATCTCTTTGGATAAGAAGGTTTCAATAATTGTTTTAAGTTTTTGCAGCAATTATTTAACGGTGCATTACTATGGCTCTAGGTAGAATTTAATGTCAATCGATTCCACTCTTCAGATAAGAAGGATTTGATATTAGCAGTTGATTTTAACGCTGTTAAAAAATTCAAAATTTTTGACCGGAAAAGCTTATTTAGTGTATCACTCAAGAGTTGCATTAAATTTAACTCTAGTTAAATACAACTCTACTATTCGAAACAACTTAAGTTGTTTTGTAACTCCATGTAAGTTTAGCATATTTAATACTAAAAACATTTCAAATGAACATTTTTATCGCTTGATAGTTATTGTTTGGGGTTTTTGTATTTTATTATTTTTAAATTTCTTTACATGATTAAATTATGGATACATATCACAGTGAATATTTTACAACTAAAATTGCTGTAATCGCTTAAAAATGTGATAGCTTGCTATGATATCATATATACATATAGGATATGATACATATAATTTTTAAAAAATTCTACTTCATCAAATTTATTAAATTTTTGTATCAACAAATCTTGTTGAAATAAAGAGTATTAACTAAAACCAAACAATGATCAATCTTCTTTGTTTGTTATATATTAAGAAATATTGGAAGAAAAATAATTTATTCTAAAACATTTTTTTTAACCAGAAATATATTTAAAAGGTGGATCAATAGATCCATTTGTTATGCATAAATTTATGACTGTCATCTTTTCCAGAAATGTTTTTTAGGAAAGGTTATTACGATTTAAGTTTTAAAAAAATGATATATACAAAACCATATCTGTTTTATCAATCTTTTTTAAAGAATTTCTAGAATCTTTTTATAATTATAAATCATTTATTTAATATGAACATATTCATTGTGATTAAAACTTTCTTACAAAAATTATGTAAAAAAAAAATATTAAGAAATATGATTTTTTAAATCAATATATTGAATTAAAAAATTTTATTTTCTGCAGATAAAAAAAATTTGTGCAGTTGTTTGATTTAAAAACTATAACACAGAAATAAAACGTTTTTCTTGGTAGGTCTTGATAAATATATTCTATGTTACAATTAAAATTAATGTTTTGGTTGTATAGTATTCATGTCTATAACTTAATCATACATTAAAGAATTACGGAGTGTTAAAATTAACCGTTAATTTATATTGGCATTGACAGTTATCCAATATAAATTAACTGATAACTGTCCTTTAATTAAAACGAAAATGAATAGTTTTTTCATCTCTAGAACCTAACTCTTAAAACATATTACGTTTTGTAAAATAGATTTATTTAGATCTTTGGAGCACTTTACCACTTTCTGTTAGCCTGTACCGGTAAAGAACATAAAATGAAAAAAGAAAAGTTGCTTTTTTTCATCATTGGTATAACATATGTTGGAAATAAGTAATATATCCACATAGCCAGCCAGATTATAGAGTGATCGTTAAAAAGAGAAGAAAAAAAACTCACTAAGAAGCATTTATCTGCTTGTATTGAAATTCATATACAAATACCTTAAAATTAACATACAAATGATTACATTATGCTCCCGATGAATAACTGCAGTTCCAGTGAGCATCTAGATGGCGTGTAAAAGAGACGAAATCCAAAAGCATAGTTTTAAAATGAATTTAATTCCATCTATGCTTTTTACCAATGCCCCGTATATGTGTTCGCTCACACTATGAGCATACGTTAATGTTTGAAAGAGTATCTTCAATTGCACTAAAGTAAGCAAGGCAGTCAAATCGAAAGATTCCTCGACAGTCAGTCAGAGCAATGTCAACATTTAATGATTTTTCCAGGAAAGATTGAAAAGGACAGAACATAGCATCAAGTATGTGATGGTCAACCTTAAGAGATATCAGAATATGATGATGGATTGATTAACAGAACAATCCTCCCAGAACTCGACTCATCTTCGATCATTATTAATGATCTAATGTATAGTCGAGACATCAATGGCTGTAAAGATTACTGAAAATAATTTAGAGATCGGAGTTTCAGCTCATTGCGCCCATTGCACCGGCTGTTCCTATCTGTGAACACGGACAAATGCGCTTGTAGTGGTGCCGGGCTGATATCACCTGAAATCTTTTTGCCTGGAATGGAAATACTTTCACGAATAGTTCCTCAATGACCAGTAAAAACATGTCTTGTGACATTCAGATCTCCGGTAGGATAGTAACCTAATTGTTGATAACCAGTCTGGGAGTGTTGTTTCATTTGATAGCTAAATCTCATTTGTCATCAATGACGGGGAGTATAGGATGTTTGTTGCCCTTTTATTTTTGGGAATGTTTTTTTCCTTGTTCTTTTTTAATGCATTCACCAGTAACCATGCGAGCCGCCTTCGGCGATGATTACCACCCCTTGTGATAGCTAATTTTGCGCCAAAGTGAGGGGCACCCGACATAGGAGAATCCCCTGAGTGAAAACCTTACAGCATGATGATACGTATATTCTACGCACCGTTGATTTTGCCTTCTTTTCAAGGCACCCCGGGCTTTAAATTTCAACATGATAATATCCAGCTTTATACGGCTAGTATTCTTGCTTATTATATTTATACTGCCCACGGTACGTAGCGCATTCTAGTAAATCACTTGCATTTCTTGGAAGGAAAAATAGCACAAATAGGTTTTTTAATGGATTTTTTTTATTTTGTTTTTTAAGTTTGATATAAATAGAAATTAATGAGCAACAAGTGAGAATAATTCTCTATCTTTAGTTTTGTTAATTAAATACATATCTTACTTTCAAGTACTTTTTAATAATTCCAATTTATCACTTTAAAAATTCATCTAACTTTTAAGCCTAAATACGTCGTCGATTACAATCAATTGCGCAATTTTTTGTCAATTTTTACTCAATAACAAGGGGTTGTTTTATCATAGACAACAACCCCTTGTTACCCTAATTCCTACCCCTCAGAGATACTGAACGCATATCACACACCCAAGATGACCCAATATTTTTTTATCTTCATTCCTTTATCCTCTTTTTATTTATCTTTTCAACGTCGGGACTAGATTTATCTTTACGCGTTTTGAGTACATTTTTGTTATCAACATTTTCTTAGAATGTAATTCATATATGATGTATATTTCTTGAATTAGTTGCCTTCTAGTTTCGTTCTTCTAATGAATTTTGATTTGACTAGCAGCAAGTGAGAATAATTCTCTTTAATAATAATATCATTTTCATTATTTGTTTGTTTTTATGAAAAGTTTAGATTCACTAAAAATGGCAGTTCTTTGACTCACTTTTTTACCGTCAAGTGCAAATACAGGTAATTAAATCTCATGGAGCATACAACTCTTGAAGTTGCAGATTTAGTAAAGTTAACAAAACATGATCGATTGCCAAGAAGTCAATAATTAATCAGACAATACTTAAAACAGAAAGGGAAAATTTTTTAAAAATCAGAAATTAAATCAAATACAAAAATTTCAAAATTAAAGTAAAATTTTGAGAGATCTTTTGTGGAACCCAAAAATCACATAGAACATGTGGAACATAGAAATAAATATCCTAAATTGCAATATTCTCGTGATCAAGGATATTAAAAAAATTATGAGAAATGTACTTAATGAAATCTTTAAGGTGAAGACGGTTAAGAGCTTTATGTATTTCTCATGTAACTCTTGGCATTTGTAATATATCGGATGGTAACAGGTGCTCCTGCCTCCCAGGTAAAATTGAGTTCAGGCAGAGTTTCTGCGCTTGTGTCACAACACATCTCTTTGGCCTCTCTTCTGGTAGACGGGGCGGTAGATCTTCGTATAAGGTGGTTGGCATTTATCAGGCCTTATGGTGTACAGTTACTTTAGAATTAAGCAATGGTTCTCCTTCTGGGCATCTCACTAAGGATGAAGGTCGCCTAAGAGAGTAATCCTCATTATATAGGTCTTTTCCTTTTCGGAATAATAGGCGGTGATGTATCGGACACGAATTATTTTCCTTCTTGTGTTCTCCTATCTCAAAAAAATAAATAAATAAATAAAAAAGGCCTGAATTCATTACAATCCAATTCTTTTTACAAATATTTTGTTATAACCCTGTAGTAGAAGAATCTCACAATAAGTGAGTTGATTGATAATAGACGTTTAGCAGATTTTTACATGTGTCTGTTGCGGAAGAGAACTTTACATAGATATCGCCTTTTGAAAACGATAAGGGGTTGTGTGCTATTAGTGGCGACATAAGGACAGTATGAAAAAAAGATCTGGTGACCTATTTATAGGAACACACACATTGGATCAATCTAAAGCATTTTTATCAGCGCAGAAATTGCTTGAATTTAATAAAATACTCAATACTTGTCACAGTGTTATATCCGATTTAATGTTTGCCTCCAAAGAAGAGATAGAATAAGAATTACGTGATCAAGGTGTGGATTCCGTACGCAAATAACATAAAAAAAAAAAAAAAAAAGGCCCAGAAATATTTCCTACAAAGTATTTAATAGCAAATATTTATGACACTGCTAGTCTCAAAAGCATTAAAGTCGAATACTTCAACTTCCTTGCAAAGTCATTTACAAATCCCAAAGGATGTTTCAACTGTTAAAGTTAGGAACATTCAAAATTTTCTTGCAGATATAAAAAGATATTCAAATTGTACAACACTGGATCACACATATACAGAATAGGAAGCTTAACCAAATTATGTTAATTGCCATCAACAATTTCCACCCAACTCTAAAAGCTACCCACATTGGTAGAAAAAGAAAAATCGAAATGACTCGAAACATATCTCCCTCTGAAACTAGAAAAATTGCAGCTAAAACTACTTTTTTTCACTCTGAAAAAGTCAAGAAAAACAAATATCTGCAAAATCATCCAATAGTTTGTAACATGTTTCATTTTCTTGATGACTGATACCACACACGATTAGACTGCCAGCCATTTCCGCATCTAATGGGACTAAACTCATTTACCACTCAAAACTTTCATGCTTTCGTTAATTTGATATCTGTTTTATCTACAATTGTTGGTCCACGGAAAATCAAACCTATTTCGAATAATAAACAAATGTTAAAAGATACCTTAATAGCAAAAAATGAAAATTATATCCATAAACAAAATTCAAAGGACATAATATTAAACAATAAAGGATTTAAAAAACTGTCTTCTTCATCTTCTAGAATCAGAATTTTAATTTCCTTTAGTATGTAGATAATAATCTAGGTGATGCAAATAACAAAGATCAGATATATAAATATGAACAACAGCTAAACATGACTTGACTTTTAGGGTATGGATTGACGGTCTAATCTATAAACTAATTGCATACAATTTTCCTCTTTAACTCATTCTACTCATTAAATGTTACGTTGATAACAGAACCTTCACGGTAAAAATTAATTTCTCCCTTTTCTCTCAGAGACGTATCAAAGCAGGTGTTCCCCAGGGTTCACCGATTGGTCGGTTTTTTTTAATCTATATAGTAACGATATTTCACAATTAAAACATATTAATCTCATTCTCTACGCAGATGACATGGCTGACGCTGTCTCCATTAAAAATATTAATGATTTATCCAACATTTTAAATAATCTGACTCATCTCGAAGCTTGGCTCACTAGATAAAGAATTAAAACTACCGTAGATAAAACCTAAGCTGTACTATTCACGAGGAGAAAATTTCTTCATCCTCCTATTTATATTTTTAGCCTGCCAATTAATTGGACTAATAGTGTTAAATATATGGGTGTATTTTTTGATAGTAAATTAACTGATTTTAACCATATATATCACATCAAACATAAATATGACATCTGTCATCGCATGCTTTATCCTTTTATCAATAGACACTCCTCTTTTCCATTGATGATGGAAAGAGAGACAATTACTAGTAATTTACATGTATTAAATGCGTTCCATTATCACATATGCCAGCCGTTTGGGATTATGCTGCAGTACCACCTCAACTATATCAAACGATTTTAAAATAAGATTTTGAGAATGATCACCGATTCTCCGTGGTATTTTAGAAATGATGACATTCGTCACAGTCTAGCTCTCTCCATTATTCAAAATTTTATCCTCAAGCTTCAGAAAATTTTTAAGCCGGTCTTGATCATATTTCAAAAGGTAAATTTCGTAATCTGCCGATACACGATTTCACTCTCTCGTAAAACGCCAAACGTTCTCGGGTGTTTTTTTTATTATTGGCGAAGTTCCTAGACGTGCTGGCGCAGTAGTAATGAGCATCGTTCTTGCAGCCTTGAGGTTGCAGGTTAGGGCCTGAAGTTTTCCTTAAGCCCTATCCCTTTGCGGACGTCATTTTTTCTTTTTTCTAGTTCTTATTATTAAAATTTAATAAAAAAATCCTATTTTAATTTCATTGTTAGTTAAATTATAATAACAGACCTCCTTTTTCTTTTCATTCTTATTTTAAGGGCTTAATTTTTGGGGAGTAGACCACTTTCACTCACATATGTTGTTCTTTTGTTTACCTCATGCTTGATTAAATTATTCTTTTATAATCAATTGGCACTACTTTTAGCAAAATTAGAGTTTAAGGCCCCTTCGGGGCTAAGGCACTCCGAAAATCCACAAAGCCTGCCTGACTTGAATTTTTCACTGATTTTTAGCAAATGCAATAATATTCGTATTGATTCATCAAAGCTATTTTAGACCTAAAATAGATTTAGAATTAACATTCATTTTCTTAACTACACTTTATATTAAACCTTACATCTTAGTAACCCTTGCTTTTGAATAATTTTAGATCGATTTTATGTAATCACGTGTTCGTGACAGAATGCTTAATATTGGCTTTTGCTTATTGGCTTATGCTTATTGGCTTTTATGCCATAAAATAGTATCAATCTAACGGTATTATAAGGAAGCAAATTTAAGTTTAGAATAAATATAAAATGATAAATAATAAAACGATTTGAAATTAGGATAATACTTATTCATTAATTTGTGAACATTGAATGAAAAATGGTCCATAGCTTGATGGGGGTTTTTATTCAAAAATGTTTTGTTGCAGTACTGTCATATAGTTTGTTCGTTTAAAAGAGGTCTCTTCTTTAAAAAGCTTCCCTCAGTTAAATTTATAAACATACATCTTAAAATATATATTTGAAAAATACTTAATGTATCCTTTTACAAAGCATCGCCTGAAAATTCAGTTTATTAAAAGCTTCTGATGAAATGCAAACTTTAAAATGTAGATATTTCAAAATACAGAAATCAGGACCCAGTAACAGAGTGAATAGTTTAAATATGAGGCATTAAATTTGAATCTCATAACAGTTACTGCCTTCAAAAATAAGTACGTTTGATTTTGATTGTGAAAGACTATCTTGCAAGAATATTTACCGTCTACCCCCAACAGATTTCAACTATGGGAAGTTTCTTCTCAAATATGACATTTCTGTGTTCATAATTGTTTTGTCATAAATAGACTTGGTTGGAATAAATGACATTTAATGGAGCTCTAGTACTTTATTAATAAAACAACTAATAATAGATTCAAATTTGTGTATTAACTAAGACTGATTTATGTGACTGCATTTAATTACAATTTCATTTGTCAATCAAAGCATCCTTATCTCACAGTAAAAATTAAACACCTATTCCCAAAAAACACTTATTATAAACACCTATTCATATTTTGAAATATGAATAAGTGTGTGATTTGTTATATCCCTGTTTATAAAATTTTTGCTCTAAATCATTCGATAATGAATTAATTTCTGTGTTTTTGAAGCATAATATGTTTTTATATGCATTTTTCAACAAGTATCAAATACTTTCTTTCACCACATGTGCGATATAATAAATGATTTTATTAATAAAATTGTCCCTTACTTCAAGTTTTAAGGAAGATTCATTTATAGAAAGACTTGTCATTCAACTACAAAAAATATTTATTTAGAAACATATTAAAAAAAAAAAAAAAAAAAAAAACATAAAAAAAAGAAATCCGAAGAGTTTATAAAAAAAGATATAATATTGAATATTATTTCTCTTTTTTTATTCCCCACTTATATATTTATTTATTTAAAAATATGCATACGCACCGGGAAAAGAAAAACGAATGTATTTTATTAGATAAGTCCTTACAGATTACTAATTTTGAATTATTTTATTTAGACTCACAACGTCAGAGCAAAATGTTTAAGTGTTGGAAAAGATCGTTAAATAATATTGTTCTCATTTACTTATGAAGTATTAAAATTACACTCGATTTTCTCGACGTACACTAGGCAAATATTAAAATTTATTCATAAAACAAAGATCACTAAAATAAAACCCTTCAGAAGCCACATATTTTTGTATTTAGCCTAATGCTATGAAAAAAAAACAACAAGTTTTTTGGAAAATGTTGTGCGAATAATTTATGTGCTTTAAATTGTGAGTCATGTGAGTTTTCTTCTTGAGTATATTTAAAGTGAATTAAACAGATGTAGAATGACGTATGTGTTTTACTGCGCATGTCAGATAATTATTCTTTTGAAATTTCATAAAATTCCTCTTTTTTTAAAATTGTAGTTAAAAATACTTTTCATACTTTCGTGATCTTTTATTTTGTAATTATAATGAATTATTTTGTTATTTATTCAGTGGTCAATTATTTAAATATCTTTATTTTAAAATATTAACGAATCTTGATTTTTTAAAGAAACTCGCACATGCGCAAGAGAAAGTAGGGAAAATAAAAATAAAATATATTTCCAACTAGCGTCTAAGCCTTGACGTAGATGGAGTCTTTTCGCTGTTATAAAGATCTACCATAACTCCATTTTCACTGCTCATGCGCAATGTAACTTAACCTCGAGCGGTTATATCCTGCGAAGTAAATGTTGTGTTATTGGAGGTAATTTATATTGCTCAGTATTACTCAAGCTCTAGAAATTCAAAAACCAATGACCAAGTGAACTTTAATTCATAACTGTCTTTATTATGATTTACAATTGAAAGTATTATGGAGTACGAAAGATATAGATATATCTGCGAATTTTGTAAGGGATCATTTGATAAATTAGAGAATTTGAACAAGCATGTGCAGCATATACACACAGTCCATACTTCGACGAAGGAGAATCGTATTTGCTCATTATGCGGGGCTCAGTGTTTAAAGATCGAAGGATACCGAAACCATTTACGGCACCTTCATGGCCGAAATGAAGAGGGACAAGTATATGCATTCAAATGCTTTAATGGTAAGTTTTCTAAGATTTTATTTTTTCAATTATAATAGGCCCATCCCTTTAATTTAGAAATCCATAGATGCCACAGCATAACAAAAATATTTATTTTGCAGTAGAGCTAGAATTTCAAAATTTAATTTGATTAATGATTTTTTAAATTTATAAATTATGTTTTGTAGTTGCGTTGTTATAACTTAAAAAAAATATTAACGCTTGTTTAATGAAAAGTTAGTTTGCAACTTTGTTCATATAAAGTTTCATCTATTACACTTACATTTGGCGCTGTTCTAAAATTGTACCGCCAAATCTTTATTGGGTTACTGTAACCTTTGCTTTTTGTCTCTTGGCACTTAAGTTTCAGTCGCTCACATTTGGCTGAAATTTAGCGCCGAGTTGGCACATTTTTATAAATAATGTGTTCTAAATATTGCAGATTATTATATTTTTTGTGTAATTATTTGACATGTAAATAATATTATACTCTATATTCACATTTATTGTACTCCATGTTAATATTATTGTTACTAAAATAAATATTTCTTTTAAAAATGCTAACATGCGTTATTGGTTCTCTTATTTTTTTATCTTAGATAGAATAACTTTTCATTCCTTTTCATTCTAGTATCACTTATTGGGATTAGTTTAGCATGTAACATATACACATACTTGCAAAATTTTCGAAAATTACATATTAATATAAAATTTGAGTAATAAAATATGAGTAATAAAAATATATTTCTTTACACATTTAAAGTCAGAACAAGTAAAAAATATTCCTATAAATTTCTGAGGAAAAAACCTGTGTATATTTCTGAGAAATAAATGGAATACATAATTTTTTAATTTAATTTTTGTTATCCTGATATTTCTTTGGAAAGAGAAGAACAGAGCCAGTGTAATTATTGAATAGATTTTATTCTATTTCAAATCATTGTTATTCACACTTAGAAATTTTTGCCACTGATTTGACAATATTCAAATATTAAAAGAAAATATCATAAAATATAATTTTTTTATTCTTTGAGATTTAATTATTGCTTGTGTGAAGAATAAGTCTCAGAAATTCTTGGTGTTGATTATAGATAGCCATATATATATATATATTCCTTCTAAGTTTCTTAAAAATCAGTTCTATAAATCCACTGCCTAAAAATATGTTTTGATTGAGGAATATAATAGATACTTCATTGTGCGAAGAAATTTAACATTTAAAACATAAATGAGGGAATTTAAAATGAAGATATAATATATATTATATAAGATATATAACAAAAGAATTGTGGAGATGGGATCCATGTTTTTTACAATAGTTACAATTCAATGCATTGGGTACCTTACATCAACATGTGCTAGTAAATGAAAATGACATGGAATGAACTTATAGGTAAGAATTAAAATATTTTACAGAAAATCAAATTAATATTTAACTGTGATCTGATCAGGAGTTTTGTCTCTAGCAAATATTATTACAAATTATCAGAAAAATATAAACTCTTTTGTTTATGATAATTTTTTTATGCACATTTCTTCATGATGGTTTCCATTATCTTCAATTTATAACATAATTTTTGAATATTTTGACATCAAAAATGTTCTTATATTTGAAAAGTGTGTTGTATATTTTATGCCATAGGTATAAAAGCAGAATGTGATTTGTATGGCATGTCAAATAACAACTTGTGGAATATGCAAAATCTTTTATTTTAGAGGAAGAAAATTATGTCTTCAGATTATGTTATGTACAATGGATTATAGGTAGTAATTTACAGTATAAATAAATAAACAGTTTTATAGGAAAAAGATTTCATGTTACCTACAGCAGTAGAATTTTTGTATCAACAAATCATTAGGTTGAGTTTTTATTAACATAGCTGTTAGTTTAATTACATCGATGAGAATTAGCAATAAATTTTAATAATGGTATTCAACTTTAGTGCTAGATGGCATTAGGAGTAATTGATTAGCATTAAATGTTAAAAAATAATTTATTTGTTAATGTTATTACAAGTAAATTGATTTTTTTCACTGAACAAATTTTTTGGTGTTGGAAAACTAATATTAGTAGACCTATAGTGATATTTTTCAAGGAATTTAATGATATATCAATAACGAGCTATGCAAACATAATTTTATGCATATAAAGAAATATGTGCAATAAATGTTTATAAAAAATATAACTAAAAATGTAAGGAATGTTTCTTGGCTCTCAATAAATATATTTTGTTTCAATTTAAACTAATGGTTAGTTGAATAATATTCATGTATGTAACCTAATCTATATACAGCAAATTTAAGGGGCATTAAAATCAACCATTAATTTATATTAGCATTATTGGTTAGAATTGTTGACCAAAATTATAAGTTGTAAACAGGGGCTTCCACATTTGTATTTATTTATATAATACAAGATTTTAATGAAAAAAAAGATCAGTTTTATATTTCCAGATATAAACCATTGTTAAATGTTAGAAATGCTTAATTAAAATATACCTTTTTTTATATGTATATTGGTTTTTGATTTCCTTATAAATTATATAAGGAATTACTTTAGCAGCAGTATTCTTCACCATTCCATCAACATTTGAAAAACTTTGTTGTATGATTATGTAAATAGTGAGTAAGGATAATACAAAAGATAATAGTAGAAACTTTACTTCTTTAAAAGAATTTAAAAGTTCCCACGTTTATATATTTTATGCTAAAATAATAGTAAATCTTCTAGAAATTAAAAATAATGATTACATTTTTAAACTTTTATGTATTAATTCTTGCCAGTTTTTCTGCTGGAAAAGGCAAGTTACAAGTACAATTATGTAGTTTGTCTTAGTATTGTAGAATTTATTAATAGTTCTAGAAAAAAAAATGTTCCATGAAATTTTTTATTATTATTATTTCTTTGCATATTTAATAGCTTGTGTGCTTTTCATTTGATTTATGCATGCATGTTGGCTTGACACATTTGTTATTACTCAATAGAAATGTTGAGTAATAATTGTTAACAGAAACATGCCCTCATCAGTAAGGTGAGCTTGCATAAGTCATGCCTTAAAATTTTATTTAATCCTTAGATTTCTTGATGTGGAAAAATGACTTGGAGAAAAAGAATTATTGTAAATATGGCATGCGAATGCCTCCTAAGAGGTTGCAGTCAGGCGAGAAGATTCATGTTTACCAGTGTGACAGTTCTGATCCATCATCAAAGGAAAAAAAAACTGGAGTTGCTGTAAAAGAAAATTGCCCTGCTTTAATATCTGCGATTGAATCTGCCAAAACTCATGGTGTTAAAGTTGAAATATGGGATTCTCATGTTGGGCATGTTATTCCAAATGGAGAAGGAATGAATTCCATTATTAGTAAGTTTTTTTTTTTTTTAAATTAATATTGTTTATTTACTTATTTATTCATTTTGTAATCAATTTTGTAATGATATAGGCTATTTTTATATGCTAGAAATAAAATGACTATTCTTTTTATAACATAAACAAGCCCTGCCCTTTAATCACTTTTTTCCCAATCATGAGATGAGATTAAGATCATGAGATCAGAGATGATGTTTGCATATACAAAACAAAACAAAACAACAACAACAAAAAAAATCATAAGTTGCTGATAGGGAAATTTTTGATGCTGTTGTTATGTGCACAGTATGAAATTTCCACAATCTAGGTATATTTTTCAAATTTCTTAGTTCATACATGATTTTGGAGCTGTTGGAAATGAAAAATCAATAATTACAAAATACACATAAAAAATGGATTATGCCAAGTTTCATTACATTGTTTGAATAATAAAAAAATGCTCCGCTGAAACGAATGTCATAACAGATTGAACTTTTCAATATAGGGCACAACACCATTTTAGTCAGCGTTGTCTATAATATAGCATTTAGTAATGAATCTCATTTATATTGGAATCGATCACTATGTATGATTAAGATTAAGCCTATATTTCCAAGCAGATTCGTTGTTGCAGAGATGCACAAACAATCTTTTTGCTGTGTTGATATGAGGTCCTATCTTCTACAACAACAAATCACCACTTGTCTTCTATAACTTTTAATAAAACTATGATATCTTGATGATTTCTTACAACTATTTGTTAATTCTTCAGGGCTTTGGAGCCATTTTTCAATATGATAAGGCCCACTCCATATTTTTTGCAAATATTTTTATTTTATTTAAATGATTCCTTCTCTTTTCCTAATTGCTCATGTGTAAGATACTCAGTTTGGGCATCACAAATTATCAAAGATATGTATCAGGAATTAAGTAATATCTGGCAAAAAACCTGTTGTAAAAGGACATTAGGACTTTATATCATTCCTTACGTAGCCATATAAAAATATGCATTAGATGTAATATTTCATCAATCACTTATTGGAACATTTAATGTGAAACTATTTGTATTGGAATTGATTGCTATGCTTGTAACTATTGTTACTTTTTATGACCTTAAAATTGTAAATTTTATTATCTATGCAAAAGAAAAAGTATGATGCTTGAAAAATAAGCTTTGTAATAACAATAATAATATTTTTTTAGTCATGTCTATGCATGGAAAATAAGCTTTAATAGAAGCAGAAACAGCAGTAATTGTATATGATTGGATGTTTACAAAGGAAGATGTTCAAAATGATACAGTACACAACAAAGCATGAAATGAGCATACACCATGCAATGGCTAACTGCTCACAATCTAACAAGTGGAACTTCATGCAGACAAGTAATTAAGTCTCTTTTACAAGTAAATAGACGTATATCGATTCCTTCAGATGTCCCCATTGGAAAGATTTAGATGATCTGATGGGAGGGGGAAACCACTCCTAAACATTGAAGGTTTTGCATAGTCACATTCTCCTAAACATTGAAAGTCACATTCAAAACATCCAAAATGATTAAGTTAAAAGATTAAAGTAATTTTTTTTCTTTTTAATTTTTTTGTTTTTTTTTGTTAGATGTACAAATATGATTCAACCCTAGCTGCTACTCCATTCATAGCTGTTACTCCTGCTACTTGTATTTGTTAAGTTTAGCAACATTTGTGTTTGATGGCGATGACAATAAGCTTTCATTTTTACTATATAATATCTGCTATAAGTTTAAGCAAGTATTAAATGTATTCTATTGAAGATGTTAAATTTTATCTCAAACAAGTATCATTTTTGACAACTAATGCATTTGAAGCGAGCTATAGAGCATGAATAATCAGAATAGGAGAATACACACAACAAATTAATTTTTCACCATAACAGTACTAGACCATATGTTGTTAACCAACCAATTAAAAACTATTGAGAAGAGCAGAACTGAGAAGTTTTACCCCAATCGCTGTATTCACCTAACATTATGCCTTTAGATGAACATTCAGGCGTTTGTTCATTCTGAAACACAGTTTTATTTTTATGAAAGTATCAAATTGTGACTGAATAATTGGATAATTTTTAAAGAACTAAACTTCTATGGTGAGGCAATTCATCAATAAAACAGAAAAAAAGGTAGTAGCTTCAGATGGAGCAAACTTTCAATATTTCATTGTATAAACAAATAAATAAACAAATGTACATCTTTTATTTATACAAAATAGAGTGGAATCATATTTGTACACTTTATGTTTTCTAGAAAAGTAAGTTTAATTAATTTACCTTTTCTATTATTTTCTTTTGTATTGTTAACTATTTACAGTATTCTATTATTATTTCTGGTGTATATTTTGGTATTTTTCCATTAGCTGGGTACACAATTTGCCAGCATCAGATTTTTATTTGTTTTGGTAATGATATGACAAGCCTGCAATAAAAACAATTTCGAAAATAAAACAACTCATTTTGATCAAATAACTCAGTTTATTAAAAAATGAATGTTTTTTATAAACTAAAAAAATATTATATAAGCCGACTTTTTAGAAAAATTCTAAAAGTTTCGAAAATATATGGTGATATAATATATATATAAGTTAAAGAATGTTTGATATTTTTAATTTGTTGGCTTTATTTAAAATATATTCTATATTAAAAATAAGCACTCTATTAGAAGAAAAATATTTTATGCAAGTTTTTAATATGTCATATACGGAGATGACCTATCATTGTTTGGTGTTATTGAAATATATTCTACTTTGGCAAGTTTTGTTGAGAAAAATTTAATAAAATTTATAAATAATATCGAAAAATTCTAAAAACTAAATATGATATTTATTACATAATATCAATATTTATCTTGATGGGATTAGAGCAGATTCCTTTGCATAATATTCACTCTAATATGTATTTATAATTTTATTATTTAAAGTTATTAAAATAACAAAATACAAGTAATTTAAACACTAAATTAAAGAACTATCAAGTGACAAAAATGTTCAATATAAGAGGTATCCAAAAAGAATGCCGTAAGCATCATGTATGCTAAATTTATCTTGAATTAAAAAATAACTGTCATGTATGCTAAATTTATCTTGAATTAAAAAATAACTCGGTTGCTAGTTTCAACATTGAATTTAACTGGAATTAAAATTAATGCAACTCTGAGTGATAAGCTAATATCAATCTTTCCTTTCCAAAGGGTTGAATTCATGAGGCTCTAAAATTAATTGCTGATATGAATGACTTTCTTCCCCAAATATTGAATTCAACAGAATTAAAATTAATGCTATTTCTGGCACCAAAGCTATTAATCACTGTTGTCCCTTGTGTTATAAAATAATATTTAATTTTCTTCCGTAATTTTTCTTGTAATTCTTTATTATTTTAATTTCAGCATTAGTTTACTGATAATTGTAATCTCTGTGTATTAAATTTAAATTAGCCATTTTTAAAAATAAATTGCATTGTATAACCTTTTTTAATTTTTTAAAAGGAGTAAGCTTAAGAGAAATATATTTTGATTTAATTTATTGAACTTATCAGAGATTTGATTTTTTGAACAAGATTTCGTGTATTTTATTATGTTAAAATTATTAATTTTGCAGGTTCCTTTGGAGTTGCTGAAATTACATATCCTTCTGATCAGAGCTATCACAGTGTTGGAATGGATGAAAATATATTTATTCTACCAGAATCAAGTAATAGTTCTTTTTCAGAGTCCTTTGGTTCTGAATTCTCAAAAAAGAAAAACTCAAGATCTAGAGACAAAACTAAAAAAATTAAATTATGTGAAGATGTCTCACAATCATTTTCACAGAAATTTGCATATAAAAAAGACCCATCTAAAAAAACAGGGTCTATGTGCCACAGTTTAGCTTCAGTGGCATGTATGAAAGCAAGTACAAAGAAAAAAGTAGAAACTTCAGCTCTTTCAACAGTAACCGATTCTGTTACTGAGGCTGTTAGTACTATTAGTTCATCTAGTTCAAACACACAAGTCACATCTTCTGTTGAAGAAATTAGTAATGAAGTTAGTGTAGATTGTTCAATTTCTGACTTCAATTGTAAACCTAAAACTGAAGAAAATCGAGTTCTTCCTGTCTCACCACATAAAGCTGAATCTGCAGAAAATGATGATATTAGTATTACTCCCGATATGATTGGAAAACAACCTACATTTGCTGTTATTGGTGAAGGACCTCTTAGTGGACATGTGGTTTTGCTAAATACTGTACCTCCATCAATCAAAGACCAAACTACAGTACATTCTCCAAATCAAAATCTTATTCCTATTGGATCTGCCATATCCGTCGAAACAGTTCCAACAAAAAAAGACAAACCTTCTAATAATTCAGAAATAAATAACATAATTCCAGATGTTGTTATTTATCCAGTAGCATCTGAAAATGAAAAAATATTACCTATTAAAAATATATCAGGCATTGTGCAGAACCCAAATAGTTTTAAAGATTCAAAAGTTTCTAGTCCTTCCATTTTAAAAAAAATAAAAAAAGTAGGTCAAAATTCAATAAAAAAATATGGTAAAAAAAATACTTTTGTCTCAGGAAAAGATACATCAGTTTTAGGGAAAAGAAAGGCATCCCCAGAAAAAAATATATATCCAGTGAGTCCAAAACCAATTTTACCTTCAAATATTATTAATTCTATTCATCTTGTGAGCAGTACTCCCAATATGTCTACATCAAATATTAAAGGTATTATTCCACATTCTGTGCCTTTAAAAGAAACCAATTCCGTTCAACATAATAACAGTACTCCTAGTAATTCAATATCAAATTTTACAAGTACTGTGCCTGTTTATTCTAATTCAAAGACAAGAGATTCTCTTCCTACTTCAAAAGACAGTACAGGTAATCAAACTGTGTTGAGTTCTTTTCCACCTGGTCAGGCATTTATGTCTATTAATAATAATCTTATACCTATTGGTACTCTTGGAACTCCTATATTACAGTCTAATTTAAATTCAAGTTTTGTGTTGACTTCTACAGTGCCTACATCTCCTATCATAAGACCGATTCAAACTGCAGCAAATTTTACTCCTCTGACATCGCGTTTACCAGTAACCTCAGCCAATGCATCTCTCCAGACTTTAAATTCAAAAGTATTAGATAATGAAAAACTACCTGCTGCACTGCCAGCTTCTGGTTATAAAGATGACACGGGCACCTCTAATATAGTTCTGATTCCTCAAACTAAAATTGGTTCTTCAGTGTCTTTTTCTAGTCCTTTAATGTCTTATAGCATACGAACCACTACTTCAAATTCAGTAGGGCCAAATAGAATCCAACCAATTATTTCAAATCCTCTTGTTTCAGGTGGTATAAATTCTGTTATACCCAGGCCTTTAATATCTAGTGGTATTGGTCCAGTATTTACTAGAATAGCACCAGGAACTCAAATAATCTCAACTCCATTACTTCCAACGAATACACAATTTATACCTGCTCCTTTACTAACCAACCAACGAAATTCTAGGCCAATATTACAAACTAAAGGTTCCTCATTGCCATCCTCTTTAATTGGCCAACCTTCAATTGCAATCGTAACTTCTACTAACGTTTTTCCTAAATCAATTATTTCTACTACTGTATCAAATGCAGTTAAAGTTCAAAAAGTAAATTTGCCTGTGACAAAAAATGTAAAGAATCCATCTGTGCCAGTTAGTAAAAAGAATAAAACAACTATTGTTTCAGAACATATGAAAGTGAGCAATGTTGTTATAAATACTCAGCCAATTATTTCTACACCTGCGATTAATATACCACAACTGTCGAGTATTGCTCCACAAAAACCTGGTGCTTTTATTTTTGAATCGTCAGGAGATGTTTACATGCTTGAACCTGTGGATGAAAATGTGCAGTCAAAAAAAGAATACGATCAAAATGTTGAAAAAACAAGCATGTCAGTTTGCAATAGTAATGAAGAAATAAGCTCTGATTTAATAAATAATTCTGACAAAATAGTAGAACCTGCACATTCTGATGTAAGTAAAGAAGATGACTTGTTTAATACAACGGAATCTGCATGTTCTGATACAAGTAAAGAAGATGACTTTTCTAAAGCCATAGAATCTTCATCTTCTGACTCAAGTAAGGAAGGTGGTTTTTGTAGTATTGCAGAATCTACACCTTCTGATACAAATAAAGATAATGAATTGTGCAAGTCTACACCTCTTAATAAGAGTAAAGAACATTGTTTGTCTAATCTTCATTTAGAAAAAGGTGATGTGGTTGAAAATCAAAACAATCTAGATGTAAAAGTAAGTAATAGAAACAATTATACTAATTTTGTGTGTAAATTAAATTATCTTATTCATTTAAAAATTACTTTTATTATTGTTTTAATATATCAATTGCTGTCAAGAATAGGAATGATGTTTTGCTGTAAATATAAGAAACTGATATATTTCTCCATTTTATTGTGTAGTTATTATTTACTTCAAAAGTCTTCTATTTTAATTGCTTCTTGTAAAATCTTTTAATTTCTTTCAAATTAATTCTTCCAATTCTCAGTGAATTGCAGTTAATGGTCAAAGTTAAGGTCCCATTCAATAATTATGATTAAATTGCTTTTTATTTTTATTTCTGTTCTAAGTTTTAATCTATGTATCTAAATTAAAAAAATCAATCTGAATTTGATGAAATTTTCGCTGGGCTAACCAAAAAGTACTAAAAGAATACAATAAATAATGAACATTACGCAAATTTTTTCTGTTTCGGCTGATATGCAAGTTTTGAACTTAGGAAAATTTTTTGGTAAAAAAAAATAAATAAAAATGCGCCCTGGCTGGAAATACATGGGATTTGTTTACGTCTTAATAAAATTAAAAAAGTGAAATCTGAGCTATTTTGAAATCTCTGCCCCCCCAAAAAAAGTTGTTCATTTCAATGATGCAACATAATATATGTGGCAGAAAAAAACTGGTTAATATTTTTAATTAAAAAAAATGATGCATTTTGATTTAGTCAGCCAACGACTGGAAAAGTTGATGCAATTACTGAAAAAAATTCAGCAAGACTGGCACATTAAGAGTCATTGATATAATTAGGGTACTAAATGTCAACCATAAAACACTTATTATTTGAATAAGGTTGGATATTATTATGAACGACTCTATATATAAATGCCTGTGGTGAAAATTTTAATAAATCAGAATTTGTATCTACTATTCAGTTTCCAAAACAGATTGAAATTCAATCATTTTGGAAATGACAAATTATGTGTGATGAAAAATGAATCATATACAACAAGGTTCGGAAAATATGGTAAAAGCGAAGAAAAGCTCCTCAAATGTAAGAAAGCCAGCCTGTATTGATAAGAAATGATTCTGTGCGTGTAATGGAGTCAGAAACAGGGTGACCACTCAACCTAGAAACCGGAAAAGTCAGGAAATTTGATAAAAGGCCAGGAAAAACTGGGAAAATCATTGAATTTTTGAAGAAAAATGAAACTGGAAAAATTAAATTTCAAAATGAAAAATTCCAGAGCAAAGTGAAAGAAAAGTTGCCAAATTATGGAAATCCTTTGCCATCACCCTATCTATGTAAAAAAATTTACTTATGCATAGACAAAGTATAAAATCTGGCGCCAGGATTAATGCATGCAAAAGTTAGACGCACGGAAGACGTCTTGTCGTTTGACTGATCCAAAGTTCCTGGCTATAATCGCAGAAATTCGGGGATATTTGCTTTTATATTTTTTCGGTGTATTCAGCATCATAGTTAAAAAAAATAAGATTAAGCCATCATTCTGGTAACATTAGCCTTCTAGATGCATTTTAATTTATGAATTTTGGGAATAAGAACTGTTTTCTTTGTATACAAAATAGATAAGTTGAAGCCTATTCCCTTTTTTTATGTGCATTTTTACCTAGGATTTCTATGAATTTCTACTTATCAGTGTATTTTAAATATGTATAGGGGGAAAAAAAGTACCCCAAAACCTTTTGCACTGTTGATGACTCGAAAACTCAGCAGTACTTTTGTGAGAGTTAAAAATTCTACTGCATATTGCTGACTAGCTTCAACAATTGAACATTTCTAACTGCTTTTAACACCTTTTCAAGTGGTATTCATCTTCGATGTCCTTATTGCAGAGTTATGCGAAAGTTTATCAAGCCTAGTGGTTTGGTAGACAATGGCTGCGATTTACAGAAAATTGATGTAATGGAGAAAGAAAATTTATTGTCGTACAAAAATATAAATTTAAGCTTTGCAATCAATTAGAGAGAAAAAAAAAAGATTATGAAGATCTATTTCTCAAGGGTTGTATGAGTGCCTTTAAAAATGTTTGTTAAAATATTAGAAGGCTTTCCGTTAAATTTTCTGTTAACCAAAGGAAGATCATGCCTGCATCCAGCAGTTGCATATAACAACAAAGTAGCTCTCAAATAATTATCCCTGTGTATTCAAATTTTAATATTAAATAATTGGATATCTGGTATTAAAGAGCATAGGATATATGAAAAGTATTTAGAAATTTGTTCTACCCCTTCAGTACAAGCCAGTATGTGAAAGCAGGTTTAGATGATTACTCGAAAAATATTAATAACATAGAAGTACCAAACTTCAGCAAATAGTTCAATTGATTTTAACAGTTTTTCATGGAAATGCTTTTATTGAAAGAGAACTTCCTATAAACTCAAAATGCATGGTGGAGAATCAGTCTGAAGAAAAACTTGTTAATTTGAAACACATTTTTGATGGAGTGCAAGTAGCTGGAGGCATTTTAAACATCAAAACAACAAAAACAATGCTGGCCGACGAGAAATTTTCCTGAGCTTGATGAACTTTGATGCTAAGAACTACAACTAGTCTAAAATGCTGAATCAACTACTTGATGCAGATGAAAATATGGAAATGGAAACCAGAGATGAATGAAGAGTTTTGCCCAATAGAAACATTCTTAAAATATTGATTTGCAAGATTTTTTATTTTAAGTTTAGTTATTTCTTCAATTAAATTTGTTGCAAAATATAATTTTTTCGTAACTTGAAAGTTTTACATCCGATAATGTCTTTATTGAACCACAGCTAATTAGATAGATAATAGATTTTTAATTATGGGAAATATTTGGTGTCCTTTTCGTTACTAAAATCGCATTTTAAAGCTGTTATTAGATTGTAGCTTTTGCCGTATGTCTATCGGCGGATTTCCGTAACTTACTAAATAACCCTGATGGTAATATATAGAAAGCTGTGGAACAAGTCTTATGTGCATAAATATTTTATACTTCTACATAGTAAAAGTTTTGACTGAATACTTGACTTTTACTTTTTATCGTCAAAAATCTGTGTTATGATTTAAGGCATAGATGGAAAATATACACCAAACTGCATCAAAATTCATTCAAACCGCGTCAAATTTTCTTGTTACAAAAATAACGAATTTCGCATTTCTGCGGCAAAAATGAGATTTCCTTTATTTTGATTTAATAACCCAGAAAAATAGGCTCATTCATATTTGGCTATCTTCAAGCTTCTCTTAATATCGTTATTAGAGGGGGTAAGAATTAACTAATGGCGTAACATTTCTACTTTTATAATGTTTTTACTGCGATAGGATTTGCTGTTTATCCTTGAATCGAACGAGTATATGGGGATGTGAAGCAACAAGGACTATAATCCCCTAATCACTATATGGGAACAGTTCATTTTCCCTATTTATACGTGATTTGCTGTTTACGTCAACATTTGTGATAGGGAGAAATTTTTTTTTAACGATTTGAATTTATATTGTGGCGCCATCTATTGTTCTTTATAGGAATAAATAGAATTAATAATTTGTTTGTGAACATATACTAAATGTTTCTACAATAATTATTTGAAATAAGTGTATTAATTTTGAATTTTATTAATATTTTACATTTTAAAATTATTTACTACCATGCAATATTTTTAATTTTTAAAATTGCTAAATTTTTCTCTCCAACTAATATGGTTCCCCCCTTTTTCATTTATTATCTTGTTAGTTATCCAAATTTAAAAATTTTATTTTTAATAATAATTTACAATTTAGCTGTAATCTATCATTCAAAGGATTAAAGTAATTCTTTATTTCCCATTTATTACTCGAACTGAATTTCGTAAGTACATTTTTTTCCTACAGAAATTCTACCACATGCTATATCTAGAAATAATAAAATTATCAAAAATAAGATTTATTAAAGAATATTTAAAAACATATTTATAACATTTATCCATTATCGTTTATCTGATGTAATATAATTTTCATATTCGCAGGGTTTTTGAAATAGCTTATATGGTACCCTAGTTTTATGAGAATGACTGGGAATTTTGTAAATTTTACTTGGAAAACTGGGAAAAGTCAGGGAATTTTACTTTGTCTAGAAAGTGACCACCCTGAAAAAGGAATTATTGTGGCATGCTCAAATACTTGATTTTATCTGTAACCATCAATCTTTTATAATCTTCATTATCATTATGAACAATTAGACATCAAACATTTAGAATTTACTGATAAAAAAGCTATCTTCATCACGACACACATATCTTTGCTGATAAAAATTTTGAGAGTTGGCTGAGAAGTTTTTGATACATCTATTTGTAGTCTTGATCTAGCATCGGACAATTATTTGTTTTGGTCTGTATAATTATATCTGTAGAATTTTCTTAACGATGTAAAATTGGCTACAAAAGAAGCAGTTTTCAACTCATGAAGCTACGATTAACCTTGAAAATAGCAAAAGGTGGACAATCAAAGTGGCATTTGGTTTAATAAACTTGATTATAAACAAACACTTTTGCAAGAAAATAGAAATTTTCTGAATATAATATTGCATAACTGGCCATTTATTGTTATTTTTATTAAGCTATATTGGGATGCATTGATTATTTTAATGAGTTTCAAGATATCTGTGGAATAAAAAATACATTAAATTTTATTTCTTGTATATTAATACTATTGGAGTGGTGTAAAAAATGATTTTGTTTTAACTATTTTAAAACTGTTTTTGTATTTTGACAAATCTACATTAAATGCCATTATATCTTATGATGAGCAACATACAGTAATATATGTCTCTTAGAATAAGTTCTACTTTTACTTTAAATTTAGAATTTCACTTTTACTCTCTAACATATGTGCCCGAGATGCTGCTGAAGCTAACTTTAATGGATTTTCTTCCAGAAGTATTAACAATTAATTTGTTATTATAGTCATTATTTCCTATTATTTGAATATATTCATAGCCATCAATATTTTATTCATTTATGTACTAATGAATTCTGTTGCAATAATCTCAGAATTCATTCATTTTTCAAAATATTGACCTTATTCTTGTCACCTGTTACTTGCTAACATTTAATGGTGTAACAATATTTAAAAATTTCAGACTTCAATTGGCTCATTCTGATTTAAGTTTGAACAATTTAAACTTTGTGAATTTGAAATTCTAATAAAGGTGAATAAAAGAAAGGTTATGCATTTTGTTAGTATAAAATATTTTTATATCAAAACGAATTTTTTCAGACTGATGGAAAGTTGAAATCATTATCTCCTAGTAAAATGTTTGTCTCCTCTCCATTGGAACCAAAGAATTCTGTGCAAATAAAATCTATTACACAAGAAAAGAGGCCTTTAAAAGATGATGACATAGAGATCTTAAAAAAAGTGAAATATTATCAAATGGAAATGAAGTATTTGAATTCACTAGCAGAATGTAAACAATTAAAACTTGAACTAGCAAAGGTAAGTTACATTATGAAAATTAAAGTTATTTTTTTAAGGGTTTTTAGCACATATAAATTCTTAATCTTAAGTAGTAATTAATTGAAATAATTTCAAGAAATATAATTTCTGTATGTCATGTTGCGTTTATGCTTTCAACATGGTATATTTATTTTTATCCTCTATTGGGAATAAATCTTCGCATCTTTTGCTTGCATTTTTCATGTATCAGGCAATTTTTTTTAAAAGTAAACTGTGTTTTACATAGTTGAAAAATTCGTACATAAAGCATCAATGAGGCAAAAAAATTTTTCTCTTTTATTCGGAAGTTTGAAAGTGAGGTATCTCTGAGTTTTTGTATTCGTTTTGATATTGTGAATGGTACTAATGGTTTTGTTATGTAATTTGCGTGTAGCGAATATCGGCAGGAGCTTTCGGTGCGTGAAAAATGATATTTAAAAAAAATATATATTTCAGTGCAGTTTGTTTCATTTCTTGTTTGTTCTCCTTTGGTTTTTGTATTTTTTATGTATATACAGGGTGATGACTATGTATGACAGGGTGTAAAATTTTTTTCTTGATATATGAGCCGCTAGCTGCCATACTGTTGACAGAAATAACAAAATTTTGGTTTAACGTATTTTGAAGTATGTGCTCAAGAGTCACATGAAAAATCATAGTTATGATTACATTGATAAAATTTTGAAAATTTCAAATGGTAATGCCTACTTTTTTTTATTACAATGGATCTCTATGGTCAAAAACCATAAATAGCGTTGGATATGATACTTGGGATTTGTTGCACGAAAATCGCCGGCGCTAGAACAGACTAAGATGAAAAGAGAAAACAACTGTGGTGCTCACCAGAGTACAGCTGTGATCACCATTGTGACTGACATTGTCACACTAAGGGAAAAAATGGTGCTATGAAAAGCGGGTCATATATCTTGCATTCTAAATAACATGCTGCTTCAGGGAAACTAACGAATTATTACATGAATGGGCAAAATTCCATAGAGGCATTGCTTGTCTACCGCATCTCATGTTCTGCAACAGCTATATGGGACTTGATATGCAAATTTAAAGAAATTGGTTGAACATGAGAACTATTTCGGCCTGGACGATCTTCTGTTCTTATTGTGACTGTTGCAGAAGTCTAGGAGACGATAAGCAAAGTTCATCTCACAAGTGCATGCAATGTTTCACACATTCTGCAGTTGCCAAAATGTATGATCCGCAAGATTCTGCGATCTGTTCTCCACATGTTTCCGTATCTGTTCAGCGTGTCCAGATGTTGCAAGCAGATAATAACCAAATACTAGATTTCGCAAATGAATTCCTCATCCATTATAACGATGATAACAATTGGCCTTTACGTATTCTGGGGATGGATGAGGCTCATTTCCCATTGACTGGTAATTTGAGGAACTATGTGCACTAGGCAGAGGATAATTCCCGTGATGGAAGAAAAATTGGCTGTGTGATACAGTGTAACAAGCACCTTCATCCTCGGCGAATATTTTTTTGAAGACCTCTAAGACGACTTTTTTCTAATGAAAGTCTACTTACAAACATGTACAGGAACGAGTATTCACAACTTAAAAATGTTGACTAATTGCTTAATTCCTGGTTTGCATTAGCGAGATGTTTTATCGGGCCTTCTGCTTAGCACAATAGCTTAGTGACAGAGTTATCTCCCGCCATTTCATGTTCCCGTGGCCGATAAGGTCCTCCGATTTCACTCCCACATATTTCTGGTTGTAGAGTATCTGATTTGAAAGATGCCATCACATGTCAAGTGCAACTGTTTTCTCTTACCATTATACATGCTTCATTGCTATCTGCCATCTGTCGGATGCAAAGGGTCATCATATGTGAAGGAGGTCACGTAAAAAATTTTTGAAACACAAAATGTTTTGCTTTCTGTTGCTTCTCTGCCCTTATTGGTTATTTTCGTTTTCTTCTTTGTCTTTCTAGTGATTTTCATGCTGCAGGTATCGTTCAAACGCTATTTATGGTTTTTCGTTATGAGGAACACATTCCAATAAAAAAAAAGTAAGTGTTGCCTCATGAAATTTTCGAAATTTTGTCACTTTAGCCATGACTTTTAGAGTTTAATTATTTTTTTCATGATTCTTGAGCTCATACCTTAAGCCAAACTTTTTTTTAGTTTTTATGATGTGGTATGATATCTAGCGGTTTATGTGTCGAGAAAGTTTCTTTATAATCACCTTTTACACATATGTAATATATTTAATCAGCACCATATCTATCTATTTATATATTTATGGTGCAAATTACAATCTGTATCTGGCCATTATTTCTTTTGATCGTAGATTTATGCTGAGTGACAGAACCGGGAAATCAGGGATGCCAGGGAATTTTATCGACCAGGAAAGCTCTTCTAAACGTTTATTAATTTTGGAATGTCATGGGTGCTATCTTTGCAATCAAGACTCAAGGTTAAACCCATTTCCCCCAATTAAATTTTGCTTCCAGATTTAATTCTAACATTCAGCATTTTTTTTAAAAATTTTTTCTGTGGATTGTGTGTTTTAATTCATTGGTATCGCCATATCGTTCTTTTCTACCCGAGTCATTGCTTCTTTGACTTTTTTGCTTTTGTTTTCATATTTACTTTTGTTTTGTATTGTATTTATCTATTCTTATGGTTAGTGATTTATTCTTTAAATCAGGGGTCTCCAAACGTTTTCGGTCGCAGGCCAAAAATTGAAAAAAAAAAAAAAAAAAGGTTGGCGGGCCAAGAAAAATTTTGCGAAAATTTTAAAAACAATATACAAGTATTACAATTTAAATATGTTAATGAGCAGAATGAAATCGAGATTTCATTTTTAAAAGTTCCTTGTAGTGAGTTTCGAAGTGAGAACCTCACTATAATGAATCACAAATGCTCATCTGTCAGTCTACTTCTGAAATAATTCTTTCCAAGATTCATAGTTGAAAACACTTGTTCACATATATAAAATGAAGCAAACACAGCACTGATTTTCTGGCCGTGAGATATTGAATTTGGGAAACCTACTTTCGATAATGATTTGTAATCCTCTAACTTTGGTATATTTAGAAACAACTGCTTGAGATGATTGTTAGAATATTTTTTTTTTCTTTCTAATGCAGCTGGCAAACACTTAGACAGCTTGGTCTTGGATGCCTTAAGGCAAGTGCTGCACAGACGTACTCACTTTGCATTACCCAGGGGGCACGTGTAACTTGAAGATAAGCTACGGACGCGGAGTAACAATGCCCCTGCAATGCTCTACGATCCTATTAGACCAGGACCTACTTTTTAAAGTGGATTCTGAACCACTACAAACAACCATGGCACCGCCGGGACTCGAACCCGAATCCTGTGGTACCGAGCGCCAGAGCGTTAGCCACTCGGCCATTCAGGCCCTTTGTTAGAATATAACTCAATTAATTTAACTTGCAAATCCTTTCCGATTGAAAGCTATCTGTGCTTTTTTCTGTCGATTTAGGTTTTGTAGAACAAAAATAGAGAAAGTAAAAAGATCATCAGTCCTTTGAAAAAAGAAAGAAAAAAATAATTTTTAATCAAAAGAGGTGGATATATAATGTATAAATATATATTTCTTTTAATTTGCCTCGGACCGGCAAATTAAAATTCTATCGGCGGGCGGGATAGAATCTTCCGGCTGGCCGTGGTTTGGCGACACCTGCTTTAAATGAAAGATTTCGAAGTATTCCTTCAACTGTAGGTGGATAAAAGATTTCAGTTGGGTACAAGAAGTACCTATTATAGATAGTCAGTTTATTGTTCTTTGTGCAACAAATTGTACTGTTTATAAAATACACGTGTTTCTTTGATTTATGAATATGTGTTCCAACTTCTTGGACATTGATTATTTTCAGTGATTCTACATTATTCCACATCATTTTAATTAATATATGTAACTTTCTTAATTTTTGTGCTAAATTTCCTGCATTGTTCACCATTTTATTCTGATTTTAATCTCAAATTGATTTAATTAATTTTAAAATCAACCTCTAAATAAAGCCCCCAAAAATTTCAAAATAAAATATCGTGGTCAATTTTTGTCTTGCAGAAGTGAAACATTTGTGTTACATTTCTTAGGATCAAGTAAATGTTTACTAAAATGTAAAAATATATGAATAGTTAAACTTTTATTTTCTTCCAATATAAATTTTTTGAATGTAAATATGCAGTAACATGAATGTTTACCCCATTTTAAAACCTTTTTGTAATTGAAAATATATGTCTATGACTAATGGTTATGGAAATAAAGCTAGGGTATAGACTTTAGATTGCTCCTTTTATGTACAGGTGATTATCAAAATAATGGAAAACATAAAATGTTTTATTAATAAGACACAGGGTCACTTTTAACACATAAAGTGATATGAATACAGATTATATGTAGTGTTTAAAAGAATATTATACCATTCCTAATAGAGAAATTAGCAAAGCTTGTGTAGAAATAATGACAATAAATATTTGCCACAGACTCAGTTCTCCAAAATAAATCATTGTGGATTCAAGAATATGAAGGTTCAGGGATAGATGATAAATGATATGTAACTTCATCTTCATAGTTTTCAAACCATGTCTTGACAGGTCTAGTTGTATGGATTTGAAAACTATCCAAAAATGGGAACATTGTTTGTAAAATACAATTCACCAAGTTGGCCAAAATGCCAATATAATCACTAAAATTTTTAAGGTGAGGATAGAGCCCTTAAATATAGTAAACCATGATATCACTGCTTAAATCATAACAGAGCCATGTCTATGCTTCACAGTTGCATAAACCAATCTAGATGACAGGCTTATGAGGCTATTCTACTGATGTACACATGTTGTCTTGTGGTGAACAATGTGAACAAGTTTCATTGGAGCATATTACCTTCTTCCAGGCATTGCATAACTAGATTTTAGTCATGGCACTACTTGGGCTAAGGTTTCTCATTTGAATCTATCAGAAGTGGATGTGAAATTGTTTGTCAGAAGTCTATTATTTTGTATAGTACTTTTTCTAACTACTTTTGATACAAGCACTTGCAGATGCTGACTGCTCTAATTAGATTCTCCAACCAGACAGTATCTATAATTCACCTTTTTGGAAAATCTGTGATGTCTGCTGTCCTGCACTATGAAAAACAAACCACAGTTTCATAAATAGTTAATGGTATAATAAGATATATACTATTTACATACAAAAAATATTGGTAATCACCCTTGTATGTCATTGATACAAAATAATACATAATCAATTCGTCAGCTGTTTTCATTATATTGGAACATACAAAACTAAATTCCTCATATGGGCATATTCTAGAAATATTTTTTTATTTGAATTAGAAAATTTCGTAGTTTTTTGTAGTTTATCAAAAGGTAGCTAATTAGCTAGTAGCTTTTTTAATACATTTTTTAAAAAAATTTGCACAATTTATAATATGTTTTATACAACATGTATTCCCTGTATTATATGATGGTGGTTTTCAGCACATAATTGCATAATTTAATCTTTACTTAATAGGCTCAAATGAAGAATAGAGAAATGGAAGAAAGAAGATTCACTGATAGAATTTTAAAGTAAGAAATATTCAAATATATTTTATGGGGGCATTATAAATATATTAATAATGTATATTATTTGTTTTCATAAAATTAGTTTATAATATATATATATTTTTTCAGCAATCAGTTGGAAAAGGGAACCTCTAATACAGATGTATTTGTTCAATTAACAGAAAATTTAGAGTCAAAGCGTGATACCAATATCAACGAATTAGCAGGAAATCTGGTCATAGACATTGATTCTTTAAATGATCAGGATAGTAATATTAGAATGAATATCAATAAATGTATAGAAATTATAGAAACTGACCAATCAAGTCATTCAGCAAATCAAGAAAACAACAATATTAATTTAAATAATCATTGTAAACATGACAATAATTTAGATAAGAAACAACTTGATAGTAAAATTAGTAATGATTTAGAAAGCAAAACTGATGATATTGAAAATAAAAAAGGTGATTTTGAAGATCAAAATATGGATTGCAATGATTTAGATAATCAGACCAAAACTAAAGAAGGGTTTGAAGAACATTCATTGGACATTTCAGATGAACAGTCGTATGATTGTAATTTAAGTGATCAGATTAATAGCATAGATTCAGATGAAGAAAAATCTGTAAATACCAATGAATCAGATTCTGTCAGCATTAGTAAATGCATTGAAAATAATACAAAAACTGATCAAAGTATATTGGACACTGAACCTACAAAACAGTTTAGTGATAAAGAAAATGATCCTGTATTTTTGGATAGCAATACATCAGATAAAGAAATTAATTTTCGAAATAGCAAATTTTTCAAAGAAAATCCCTTAAATTCAAATGCAGTTGAAAAAAGCTCAAATACGAACTGTGAACTTAGTGCACTACAAAATTTAGATGAAGGGAAAGAACTTAAGTGTATAAATAATGAAATTGCTGACAGCATTAAATCAAAAGACAAAGAAATTCAAGATGCAATATCTTGTGAAGTTTTTCATCATGATGCTATAAAAGTAATAATTTTTTTTTGCATTTGTTTCATATATTTTCATTCAATTGTTAACTATAACTTCATAGTAAATCATAACAGCATTTAATGAACGAATATTAAAATTTTCACTTGCATGAGTCACACTATCAATTTTTTGAGTGCTTTCATATTATACTAACTTTTGCTATTTTCCTTCTTTATTTAGTTATTAATATATTAAATCTGATTAAACTGTACTTAATATTATTTGTATCAGTGATTATCTGATCCATTATTTCAAAACTAATTTATACTGTGCATATTTTATAAATGTATAATTAAATGATTGATTGAAGTGAATGGTATTATAACTGTGTGAAATATGTTATTGAAGTCTCACCTGTTAGTACTTTATCAATATTGTAATAAACATTTAATAATCTTAAATAATACAATGGAAACAGGTTCTTCAATGACAGTTGTGTTTTCCTTCTGATATTCTTTGTAATTAAAATGAAAATTTTCATTAAATTAGAAAGAAACACAATCAGCATGGTTTTTTTTAAAGAATATTTTTAAAATAAAGCCAAAAAATGGTCATTTGTGTCAATTATACAACCCTAAGAATTTCATTTATTCTAAATTTATTTTTGTAATGCATGACATTTATCTTCTGGCCACTTTTGTATTGGAATCATCCTAATAATATCTTCATTTAATTATTTAAAATTAAAGTCAAATTTTTTAAGATTGACTGTTTTGATCTAACTAATTACATTTATCATATTTAATGGCACTTTTAATAAAATAGATATACTAAATCAACTAATACTTTAATAATTGCTATCTGTTGTTTGTAATCACTGAAGATGTAGCAAGCCATTTTAAAAATCCACACTAGAATACATCAGATTGTTTTCAAGTTTAATATTAGTGAAATTTTCAAAAGAGAAAATGAAAAACAATTTAATTTACTGACCAAATAACTGATTATTTGGATAATAATTTTAATATCAAATTAAAACCAGAGATTTTGATGTATTTTCATAAAAAAAGAAATTCCTTTTTTGGCAATATTATTAATTAATTTATTTTTCTAAAATTAGAGATTTCATATGATATTCAGAGTTAATAATATATATTTTGTATTTATTCTAGAAAGTTAGTCTTTTTAAAAAATATTAGTGATTTTATTTCAGGAATTGGAATCCCGCTATAAAACAGATGAATGTTTAGATATATTTACTATGATACGTACATCAGTCTTACGTGGCCTCCATGATGAAGTTAAAACATTATATGATGAAAATGAAAAGTTACACGAAATGCTTAAAAAACGCAGGTAATGATTTTATATATTATATATATACACACTTGAGCCTCTTTTTAAGAGATAGATATGCTTCTAAAAATTATAAATAAATATACTCTTAAAATTCATTTCATAAATAAAGTTTATCGAGTTCAAAAATCATAACTGCATTTTTTTTTTTTTTATACACAGTTAGTTAAGTAATTTGGGAATTTTCTTCATGCAAACAAGGTTACAATTTTTTTAAAAACTTAACTTTGTGTTGCCCTTGTAAAAATGAATAAATTGTTTTATCTTAATTTGCACAAAAAAATCTCATTGAAAGAGCTTTAGGTGTATATAATTATTCCATGCGTTTTCAATATATAAAATTAATTAAGGCCAACAGAAATATTACAAGTTTTACCAAATTAGATCACCAAAAATGCTTTCTGTTGGAAAATTGTTGAAATAAAGATACATATCACTCTTTGATTTAGTAGTTTGAGAGGCAAAACTAATTTTAGTTGGAAATATTATTACAAGTTTTTATATTGGAAGCACAATTTTACAAAATACAAATGCAATTCTGAATTACTTTAATGCATAAAAAAATTAAGTATATAGCATGGTATATTTTTCAAAGGATTTATTTCTCCACTATGCTATGTAAAATTTAGAGCTAATGTATCCAGATGTCTTATGGAAATTAATAATTGCCATCCGTTGTTTATACGATAGTAAATCTACATTACTGATGGCATCTAGCAATTGTGACTACATATTTATATCAGAGGTAAACTCCCATACTAAAAGTATTAATATAAAATAGCAATATGTTTTCAATTATCTCTAAAATTAAATATGCTCATGTTTTTATTTTGTATAAAAATAGCAAGCAATAATATATGTGTGTTGAAATAACTTCTATTATAATTGTTCTTATATTCAAATATCAGTGTGACAGTGAAGTAATTTTTGAAAATTATATATTGATTGGCAATGATTACTGAAGCGAGTGTGTATATGTATACCGATTGACCAAGTATGAAGAAGAGATTTAGGATCAGATCTCTTATCTGCATAAAAAGTAATGCACAGAATTTGATTGTTTTTAAATTTGAAAGAAAAGTTACACTGATTTCTGATGCTGTAAATTTTCATTTCTTATGGCTGGAGACAGAATCAATATATTTGTCATGTTTTTTAAGGCTTTCTCATGTTTATATAAATGGTCACTGGAGATGGGAGTACTTTTCAAAAGATATGGAAGGAAAAACATCAATAAGCTTTCCCAACAACATAAAAGAACAAAATTTCACTCCTGGTCAGATTGCTCCATATTACCCCATTTCTCGATGATTAAAATCACTTTGGCTTATGTGCTTGGAAGCCTGCATTTCAATATGAGTGTGTTATTTGGAAAAATTCATATCTCGTTCAGGTATTAAAATTCTCTTTTGAGAGGTTTATTAATAAAACATAATGTAATAAGATCTATGTACTTTATTTTATAGCAAAAATTAAAGAGTATATTTAATTTTTTATTTTAGATCTCGGAAGAACCACTCCCAGTGAAACAAATTTCCTGGAAGAATTTGTGCAAGGGCATTTGTGATATTTTTGTACAAATTATATTCATTGTATTTTATCACAATCAGTGTATAAATTTTAAACTGTTAAAGAAATTTTTTTAAATTCTTTTAATATACAAACATTATTTCTTTTTATATTTTATCTATTTCGTTATGTTAATAAATTAAGTCCCTATTTAAATAACACTGAAGTTTCATATTATAAGAAAAATGTCAAACATATTACAATAATGATTAATTTGCAGTTTTTGTCTTGTTCTTATTAATATTAGGATAATACAATAAATGAATTCATTTCATTTAAATGGGTTTTCCTTAATTAATATCATTGAAGATAAAATGAGAACTAAAGGCTTGTTTTAAAGAAACATTTTTTTTATAATGCAAGTTATTCAATTTATAAAAAAATACATTAGAAAATAACTTTTATTAAAAATATATCAAATACATAATTGTAGTGAAAATTTTTATATTAGTTAATACATATTTTTTTTCATTGAACATTTATAAATAAGAAATTGACGATTTTTTTAAATCAAACATTTGATAAATAATGTTTTTGTTCTTATTGAATCCATTAGTTTAATTACAAAAGTATTCACACTTATGAAACATGACTATACAAGCATCACAATATTTAGTTGGGATACCTTTCAACAATCATGCCATGGCCCTGGAAAAGAAATTAAAATTTAAAAAAAAAAATTGCAACATTTGTTTATTTATTCAATAACATATAAGTAATAGCTGAAAATGAATTCTATACAAAATCATTTGAAATTTATTAGGGCTATATCATACCGTAAGTTACTCAGATGAACTTTTACAAGGCGAATTAAAATAAAAGGTTGATGCTCGCAACATTTAATAAGATTGTATAGAATTTAGATCAAATTAGTTTCAAAAATCCTGTTATGCAGTAACCTTCTGTACAAGTCCTGTCAGTTACAAACTGATGAAATATGCAACCGAAGATAAGGGTGGCATTGATCAAAACCTTATTTTTATAGACAGATCTGCTACTATCACAAATGAAGTAAATATTACAGATAAAGAAGTATTAGTTTTATTGCATACAAAGTTATTAGCATTAATACATAATCATTAACCATTAGGTTACTGAGGAGTAGAAGGTTACTTGGACAAACTTAGAATGGAAAAATTGGTGTAGATTTTCTTTAAAAAAAAAAAAAAAAAAAAAGATCAAAAGCATCACAATCAACAAATTTAAAAGAATGTCAACTATATATATAGTTGATTAATTAATCGTTATTGATCCCACCAGGAGACTAACCTATGGTGTATAGTTGAAAGCTTAAATTATTTTTCGATTCTTATAGAGAATCTACACTTACTAAGCTTCTACCATTTCATTTTCAAAATATTTTTACAAAGGTGATTTAATTAAATTTTTTTTTAGTATTAGGTTTCACAAAAAATTTTTGTAGTTTACAAAAGTGGGTTTTTTTTTTCTCTTTTCAAAATGATTACTTCATCAAAAGGATATAAAATACAATAAGAAATATTTCTGTAAAGCATTCTATGCCCCCAATAAGAACAATAGCAGGATTTATAATTAAAAAAAATCACAAATCTTAATTTACTGTTTTCTTATTTAAATTATATCAAATTTCAATAAGCTAGTTTAAGCAAAAATGATTCAATCCGTATGAAACCATTTTTAAGCAAAGTATTTTATTAAATAATAGTCCATCTACTTCAAAAGGTAAAAATCAATCCTTTTAAAATTTGAAAAGGTCACTGAAGTAGAAATTTTATAGACTTTATGCCGTATAACAGAACACTCATTATTTAGATCAAGTTCTATAATCCTTTTAAAAATCATTTCCAGACAGCAATATTGTTAAAATGAGACTAAAACAAACAAAAATTGCTTATATGAGCATTTATGGACTTGCTCCATATTTTTCTATGGAACATAAAATTATTTTTATGTTTAGAAGCATTTAGCAATAGGATTTCACGAGTCACTAAAAAAATAAAACAGATGAATATAAAGATTAGATTCTATAATGATAAAAAGCAAGTGATTACAAGATACTTGAAATCTATATTTACACAATATTCTTTTGCTGGAGAATTTCTATGGTTAGGCCCAACATTAACAAAATGTTTTTAAGAATTGCTCAAAATTCTAAATATTTAGATAGAATCTGTGGAATGCACACAATTCATAGTGCCTTTAAGGCTGGGATCCAGGAAGAGAAATAATAGAATCTTTTACCAGCTTATTTATTCAAGAATATGCCAGTGCAAAGAGGAGACTTCACGCATTACACAGGTTGTAAAAAATTCCCCAAAAGATTTTGAGCTCTTCGATGGCTCAAAAAGCTTTGGAAAACATATCACACATTGTTGAATTAGTCGAATCATCTCTTAAGATAATAAGTGCTGTATTAAGTCTGATCACTTTGAAGTTAGAAGGAAATTTTTAAAGATAAACTCTTAAATTCAAAAATAGTATTTATCTGTAACTTCAACAAATGAATCATTTCTAATTGATTTTAGCACCTATTCAAGTGACTCCCTTCCTGTATTCATCTTTGTTGTCCCTATTACAGAGAGTTATGCAAAAGTTCATCAAGCCTAACATTTTAGAAGACAATGGGTTCCAAACCTATAGAAAATTAATACAATGGAGAAAGAAAATTTATTGCTCTACAAAAGTGTCAATATAAGCTTTGCAGACAAATATCAATTAAAAAAAGAATATGAATCTTTTAAAGTAAATTTATTTTGTGATTGTGCAAGCACATTTAGAAATATTAGAATCCTTTCTGTTAAATTTCCCGTAAACCAAGGGGATATCATGCCTGGACCCAGCTGGAGTTGCTTGTAACAAACATCCAAGTATCTTTCAAACCTTTATCCCTATGTATTCAAATATGAATAAACAATTGGATGCTTGACATTAAAAGGAATAGGATATATGAAAATTATATAAAAGTTTGTGATACTCTTTCAGTGCATGCCAGTATGCTTGCAGAAAGACAAAGTGAAAGTAGATTAAATGACTACTAATCAAACATTATTAATAACTTGAAGTCACTGATTTGTGCAGCAAATGATTTTAACACGTTTTCATAAAAATGTCTTTGCTGAGAGTAGGTTTTCTATGAATTCAGAATGAATGAACTTTTTTGAAGTATTATACATCATATCCAAATTGACTTACGAATGTGAAAAAATTATGGATTAATTAAATACAAATACATTATTAGATTATTCAGATCTGTTGCTGTTTTAAAAATGTTCCACCTAAAATAAGTTAACTAGACCAGAATAACAATTAACTGGATTTCCAAGAACAAAAACATTAAAAAGAATCATTTTCAAAACAATAGTAGTCATATATATGTTTTCTTAGTTTTTCTTTTACTGTTTCTATGATAATATAACACATGTTAATAATAATTGCTTTAAATAATTTTAGTAGTTGAAACTGTATATTTTCTAGAATATTTTCAATTTTAATCCAATATATTTAAAGCCTATACACAAAAATCAACCTTTAATGGGAACATTTATATAAATCATCATTTATTATAAAACATATTGAAAAACTAAAAGTTTTATCCGAAATTCCCAAATGGAACATTATACAAGTCGTAGAATGAATGGCAGAATTTCAGATTTTTTATTTTCCTTTATTCATTCAGACATTTTTAATGATAGAAAACTATTCTGAATCATTGGATCATAGTGTGCATTCGAATAATTATGAAATACATCCTGTTCAAAAAAAAAAAAAAACAAAAAAAAAAAAAATGCATAAAATGCCTTTTACAAAAAAAATTAGAATAAAATGAAAATATATGAGGCATAATAATGTAAACACCATAAAAATATATTTATGCATACAGACAATAAAATGTATGTTGGGTTTAACAATATAGTCACAAATGCTACTATTTAGCAGTATTCCCGTAACTTTTTATAATTTCATATATATAATTTTCCCATTGAAGTTACTAAATTGTACTTATATTCTGAGGACAGTTCATGTCAGGCTTGCTCAATTACTATTTTAAGCTCCACAATTGAAAAAACACTGATATCTGTTTTCATGCTAGCAGTCTTTTACAACATGTTCCTCATAGAATAAAAATTCAGACTAAGAAATATGATGATGATAATGGTTTCAGATCCAATCCACTACTTTCATACTAACCTGTTAAAACTATATTTATATGAGTGAGACATATCAATCAATGCATCTTGTTGAAAAATACATCAAGATGCTTCAAGTAAATCCAGTTAAGTTAAATGATCATCTAATATTTTTTGATAATCATTCAAGTAATTTTTTTTTATACAGAAAAAGGCCAAGCTATTTAATCAAAAATCAATTGAAGTCATTATTAATCATCTGCCTTGTTGCTTACTACAAAAACTTTTTGGTTTGTTTCTCAAATTGCCACCTAATTAACTACCATGACGACCAAATTTAACTTTTTCCCCTTGTCACTAAATATAGTAGAGAGTCATTTACTGTTATGACATATCAATTTTTTTCCTTATTTCAGACTCGTTCTTAGGTGTGCTTTTAAAAATGCTTAATATTTTTTTAAAGTTATTCTTTTACTATGTGAATTGGCATTCCAAGCACAGATGCAATTACTCACATTTTTTTTTTAAATGCTACACACCTATCATTCTGCCATCCCAAATAAATGTATTCATTTGTCAATCAGATCTTTTATTGCTCCAATTTTCACAAAATTCTCCTCAAAGGTTACTTTAAAATCTTAGAAATGTCTTCCAGATGTTTTGCTTTGATTTTTAAATATAAATATAAAATTTTGGTAACTTCCTATTTTAAAACTTAATTAGATCCTGCTTATTTTTTAAACTCATTTTATGTTTTTTACAATAAATTCAAATAGATTGATAAATAAAAACAAACAATTATTGCACATTAATAATACTTTAATGTGAAATGTCTTCAATTTGTTTTCATTTTGAAGCAAAATGCATAAAAGATTTTAAAAAACTTACATTTTTACAATAGTCTTGATATTATAAAAATAAAATAAATAAATGTACACTTTTTAAAAACATTGTTAAATTAGATCTTAAAAAAAAAAAAAGCATTCTTTATATAGTTCTGGAGATTGCTTTGTGAATCAATTTCACTGGGATGTAAAGTTTGAAAAAAATGAAAATTTTAGCAATCTAAGCATATGAAAGAATATCTTAAAAGCAGAACACACAAATGAAAATAAAGCATTACATTGCAAAACTGGTCAGGATTGTTGAATATCAATGTAAGTCAGAGAGACATACAAACAAAATAGTTTTGTTGTTAGACACATTCTAAAATTATACTATTGTTCATGAAGCAGCTCATATCGCTTTAAACTTATTTTTTCATTCTAGTTATCTTTTGCTCTTACTATAATCCTCAGCTCTTATTTTTCTAACTTTTTTAGAAGAGGTGAATGGCTAATTTTTAAAAAATAAGATTGCAATTCTATTTCTAAGTTCAATTAACTAAAGAAATATAATTTTTATGAATAAAAAAGTTTCAACAACCCTATATTACTTTTAAATTCCTAGCCAAGTAACATTAGTTTTATTATTTTTAGACAAATTTTGTTTCATTTTAATTTTTCAAGATTTGTATTTCATATTGATTTTTCATTTCCACTGCTGTTAGAATGCTCTTCAAATGCATCAATCGCATCTTACTCACCATCATTGCTTTTATTATTCAGCCTTGCTATTTAATAAAATGTCACTCGGAATTTTAATATCTTTTTCAGCATTTATATCGAAGTAAGGATTTTATTCTTAAAATGAAGAGCAAATAAAAAATTTTCAACAAGTGCAAATACTTCATTCTAGATAAGCACATTATTCAAAAGATAATGTGAAAAACAAAATCACAAGAGTTATTTACACGTTGCAACATTTTTTTTTTTTTTATGGTTGCATCTATTGAATTAGACACATTTAGATGAAATGTTAATTAATACACTATGATAAAGTTTTAAAATGTAGATATATTTTAGTAGATTTGTTAAAATAATCAAATAATTCACCTGTCCTCCAGCAGCACATGCAGCCACTAAAGCATATTGCCCTCCTTCTTTTATTAGACGATTTGCTGCAGTTGTTACTAGCCGAACACCAGTTGCTCCAAAGGGATGACCCAAGGACAAGGATCCACCCCAAAGATTGAATTTTTCTAAAGGAGGAACACCAACCTAGGGAAAAAGAAATTGAACTACAGGTAATACTAGATTTCAAACAAACACTGCATATTATTTGTAATACTATAGAAATATAAGAAGAAATTTTAATGAATACAAATATGAGTTATATATTCACGAAGTGCTACAACAGTTAGATGATACAAAAAATTAATTATTAAGATAACATGTTAAATATTCAAATGGTATACAATTATGCCTGAAAAAAAAGAAAAGAACTTACTTTATTTGGACGTTTCATATAATTTTGTGCAAACCAATCAGAATCCATAGCTTTAAAGTTTGCTAATATCTGGCCCTGAATATTAAAACAGTATTATATTAACATTGAAACAATATTATAAAAATTAAATAATTAAAAAAAATATTTAATATGCAGATATAATAATCTTTTACAGAGCTCCTATCATTAATACATATTAAAAAAAAAATTGCATTTATGTTTTATATTGCAAATTTAATTTCTTTGATGTTTTTATACGGATAACAATTGCTTGAATAAATTAAAAATATAATCAACTATTGAAAAACTGAGAACAGAAAATTTTTATTCTGTAAAAATATATTAGCAATTAGGTTTGTTGAATCCTGTTCCAAGTGATAAGGCAAGTATATTAATATGTTAATTTTGTATGTATATATATATATAAATTAAGATTGTAGAGATCGAGAGTATGGATATATAGAGAAATTGAAATTTTAATTACTATCTTTATTTAAGAAACAATTAAATTAGAAATTTAATCTGTAAATCAAAGATTCAGTTTGAAATTTTCTTCTTGTTTTTAGGAATGCAATAACAAAAACTTTTATGATTTATTGTTTGCATAACAACCATGGCTTCACTAATTATTAGCCATTTTGTAAAATATGATTCAATATCTTCTGAAATCTATAACACAAATTATGTAATTTTTTTTAATATATTATTTATATAGTAATAAATATTAACCAAAACTTTTGTCTACATTACTAGAAAGAACTATCTAATATTATTATTATTTGTTTATTTTAAATTTAAGCCCTTTTTGTAAACCCTATACCATGTTTTTATTGTTGACCAAAAATCAATTATGGAACTTTTAATCTTTTCATTTAAGATTATTTATACTTCTAGCATAATAATAATTTTAAAAAAGAACGTTAACTGCGATTTTTTTTTTTTTTTTTTTTTTTTTTGTATAAAATCCCAATTTTAATTAATTTTTCATATAGAAAATCAATGACAAATTCTTTACCATGTGGTATAAATAACAATAAAAAGAACTTTTTTTTTGTTTGATATGATTTATTATAATCTGTAATTTAAATTGAATTTGCTTTAAATATCAGAATAGTAATCATTTATACCTAAAAGTAGAAATGTTTTGAAATGTAAAATATATAACCCCATTTAATAAACAAAATTATATTCTTACTGCAAAAGCTTCATGAAATTCAAACACATCAATATCTTTTAGTGTCAGTCCAGTCTTATCTAAAAGCTTGCCAGTTGAGTAAGTTGGACTACAATATAAATAAAAAAAAGTTACATGAAGGTGCTTATTTTTATAAAAAAAAAAATTAAAATATATTATGAAAGTTATAATTACCCTAAAAGTAATTGATCTTTAGGATCTTGAGATGTATAAACAAAATTTCTGCAAATTAAAAAAAAAACAATATTAGAATAAATATTGATATAAATAAGTTCTATTAATAACTATAAATATCCTAAAGGTACCATTAGAGAGTTGATAAAATAGTCTATCATTATAACTTTCCAAACTTTAAAGTTACGGAAATAGGAGAAGAGGAATACAGATGTAATTTTTGTACATACTTTTAAGAAATATATTTTTAAAATAATGGAAAAAAAATTATTAAGTTCATATTTTAAAATATTTTTTTCATTTGAGCAAAACATTTAATTTACATTTGACAGACATAAATGTTATATTATTAATATAATATTAAACATATAGTAATGTAATTGAGATTTTCATAAACAAGATAATTTCACCACAATTATCATATAAAACATTTAAAATATGTTTTCCTTTAAAATTTCTTCTTTGATAAAAAAGTTTTATTGGATAATTAAAATTATTATCATAGAAGCAGTTAGAAAATAATTTTTAAAATTTCAGTTACAGATTATATTTAAGTATTCACCTGTTGATCATTTATTTTGTGAATTTCAATTATCAAAAAAATTTATGTATTTAAAAATTTGAAAGAAAAAATGTACATTAAATAATATAAGTATAAAAAAAGCATGAAACAGACCTTAAATAAGCTTTGGGTTTTAAACCTAACGAAAGTGCTTTGTCTTCTGTCATAAGAAGACATGCTGATGCTCCATCTGTCTGCAAAATGAATTACAAAAATAAGTATAAAAACTAAAAGTTATAAGTAAAACAATTTCTTCACATTTATATAAACATTATACCAAAAATGAGGAATTTGCTGCAGTCACAGTTCCATGAGGTCGAACAAAGGCTGGTTTCAATTTTGCTAATTGTTCTTTAGTAGAAACTCTGATACCATTATCTTTAGTTATGGGTTTATCTTTACCTAAAAATATAAAAAAATGTTATTGCCATATCTAAATAAACTGAAATTTTTAATGATATTTTAAGTTATTAATTAACCATTACTTAAATAATATTTTGAATAATAAGTCAAAACATTAAAAATTTGCTTAATATGCCGATGGCATTTTAAAAATTGCCCCATTCGGTACGATCAAATTATAATATTTCTCTCTTGTAAATTGTAAAATAAAAATTGGGTCTGCTCAGTTGCAGAATTCCCGGAAGAATACATTCTACTAATATTTAAAATACTTTTACAATAAACAAGAATAATTAAAATTACAACTTGTTTTACAGGCTATCATCAACAGTTTCTTTCCAACTCAGTTTTATTGTTATAATTATTGTAGTATTCATGAATTACATGCTAGTGCAGTTTTAGATTAACAATCAATTTTATTTTTTATATTAGGCACTCTCATTTAATGATTTCTTAAGCCCTGTTCAGATTGGAGAGCATGACTTATGAGAGAGAATCTTTCAAGACAAGTTTGTTTCAATGTGGATGAAACATGCAAACAAGTGATAATGTTTCTTAACTCTTAGGGAAAAAAAACCTTTGCTACAAAAATTTTTGCTTATGCTTCAAAAGGGTTAAAACCTGAAATATGACTAGGAGCGCGCTGGCAAGGGGAGGTAATATAGTTTGTTTTTTGACGTCTTATTGAATACCCAGGAAGAATATTCTTGTGTGAATGCTTCCAGCTCAAGCATTTAAATCTGGATCAGGCTTTAGATTATAGAACTCTCTTTATCACATTTTGAAAAAAGGTGGGTATTAATACACAAGTACTATAATATTTATGACAAGTTAGTAAAATTTACCTGGTACAAAAATAGTTTCTATATCAGTTAATAATCCTTCCTTTGTAGCTTTTTCGGCAAGTGTATGGGATCTCAAGGCATATTCGTCTTGCTCCGAACGAGTTACTTGGAAGGCAGCTGCTAATCTATCACCAGAATGTCCCATGGTTTCACCAGTAGAAAATTCTGCTACACCTGGTAACTAAAAAAATTGTAAAAATATAATTTACAAAATATAAATTAAAAAAATAATGAAGTTTAGAACTTATCTAATCAATAAGCGAAGAATGTGTTTAATTTTATATAATTTACCAACAAATAAATTTTTCAAAAAAGTTTAAAGAAAAAAAATCTGTTTATTTATTAGTTGATAAACAAAATATATTCTGAAGATTAATGTTAGCATAAATTAAATTTTATTAACTATTATTTGAATATATATATGTATATATAGGGCAATCAAGGATGATAGAAAAAAAGGTAAGGTTGGCTAATAACACAAATATAAGGAATAATTTTATTCATCAAAGTATGCACCCATATTGTCTATACACTTTTGCCGTTTAAGAGGTAGGTTGTTTAGGCCGATATTATAACACCCTGGCAGACAAGAGCCAATGAATTTCTGTTCTATAGCATCATCAGATTAAAATGTTTTTCTACTATAAAGTTGTCCAAATTGAATTAAAAGTAGTAGTCAATGGGGGCTAGGACTAGCGAGTATGAAGGATGATGAAGTTCCAACTCCGATTTATGTAGTTTTGCCACAGTTATTTGTACAGTTCCTAATGCTACCACGCAATACGATAGGAGTCAATATGTTGATCAATATAGACTGCTTTCTTTTAAGTTTTTGCATCATTTTGTCCAGTTGGTTGCAGTATATTTCTCCTGTGATCAATGATGTTTCATGAAATCACAATGGATCACACTTGCTTCTAGGCCATCAAACACTATCAACTTCTTTTGATAAATATTAATTAAGCTTTGTAGTGTGTTTTAGTTATTCATCCTTGTCCAACTACTGTGCTGAATGTTCATGATTATTATATTGGATCCATATCTCATCTCTAGTGATAATTCGATTAAAAAATGGATCAGATTTGTGATGAGAAAGCCAACTTCATGCAAGTTTACAAATGCTTCAGTTTTTCATTCTGTTCATGTGGAATCCATTTATAAAACTTTTTCACTTTATAAATTTGAGCTAAATGAGTTAATATTGTTTGTTTGCTAACACCAAACTTCAACAATAATTCATAGACACTCTGAGATGAGTCAGACTCAATGGTGACTTTTAATTTGTCATTGACCTTTGATTCTGTGTGACTGCGTGGCCAAAGTTACCTGTACAAAAATCGACGAATCAATTTGATACTGTCTGCCAAGTAGTAATACTAGAGCAAATACCTATTAATGTTTTGTGCAGTCTGCGCAGCTGTAGTTCCACATATGAACTCAAACTTCATAATAGTGCAAATTTCTGACCATTCCATTTTCAACAATATTAATTTTAAAAACATTTTAATATTTTTAGAGCTTATTTTTTTAAACAGGCGAGATGTGTGACTTTCCAACAACAACAAAACCGTTACAGTTTGGAAACAGGCAAGATGCATAAATTTCCAACAACAAAAAGTCAAAGTTTGCAATATTATTAACTAGAAATGCCATTCTTGGCAACCTGACATACATATATATGTAGTTTTTGACATTTTTCTTTTATTTAATTTTTCTAATTCTAAATTTAAATTTCTTATTAACTTTATACTATATACATATATTGTGTGCATTATTAATGTGCATTGTTTCTCGAAGTATTATTAAAATCTGTCATATTCTGGGAATGTGAGAAGAAATTAATTTTACATGAATTAATGCATTTTTTTAAAAATTTATTTTATAGCAAATACGAAATATTACAATAATTATTAGCATTTTGTTTTAAAATCTTGGGCATTAATGATAATAATTCTTATTTTCCCACCCATCAAATTATGATTTTGAAACTTAAAAAAGGGAATTATAATACAGCAAAATGGTTTAGATAGAAAAAACTTACTTCAGGTGCAAGGAGACTTGGTCTCAATTTCATTAAAAGACCTAATTTCTGCATAGCAGTCTTTGCTTTGTTAGCAGTTAGCATCAGTTTACGCATTTGTCGATTAAATCGAATAGGGACATCTGACAAAACTCAACACCTCCTGCAATAGCTACTTCACTTTGTCCAGTGCTAAGTTGTCCATAAGCTGGTGAAGAGTATATAAATTTAACATTTCATGATAATTCTAAAATTACTCATTATAAGATCATGTTTTATGAAATCAACATTAAGCTATAAAATAAAACTAATTGAAACTGGAATTTTACATCTCAAGATCAATGTTTAAATATAGCTTAAAATATTTATATCATTACAAAAAACAGATATAGATTTAAAGAATCTGACAAAAGGGATAGCATAAAGAAATTTACAACCAATAAATACAATTAAAATCATATTGGTTTAATACACTTATAAATACATTACCTGTAGTAATTGCTTGATTTGCGGAAATGCAAGCTTGAGTTACAGTATGCGCAGGGGTGAAAAGAGACAATCCAGCACCCAAAGAAGCCTACAAATAATAATTAAAAACAAAATTCTTGCAAAATGAATAATCACAAATGATCTTCTAAATAGTAATTGATTATAACTTTGCTTCTTTACTACTTCTACTTTTTATTTTAGAGATTGAAATGTATTAAGTAATTAAACTTAAGCTGACAACTTTTCTGAATTATAATACTAACTTCCATGTATGTGCATAGAAGATTAAATGTTTTATAATTTTTTTGTTGGCCTATTTGAAAAGATTTGGAGTGGACTATTTTGCAAAAAATCAACTTTGAATCAGAAAACCTTTGCTGATCATTATCAATGTAAAATAGCTTCTCCTTCCAATCTCATTACGAGCATCGACATTTTTGTTATAATCAAGCTCTTGGAAATTGTTTGAAGAGAATATCAAAATAAAAGGAACTACTTGTAAATTTTTTTTCTTGATAAAGTAAAAAACAAGTGCCCTCTAATCTAAAATTTTAAATAAAGTATCACACAACTTTATATGCAATTTTTTTTTTTAAATTCCTTTAAATGATGAAATGTTAAAAATGCAAAGGTTGAACTTGCAAAAATTTTATCAAAATCATTCTACTGCATAAGATATTTTTGTCACCAAATTTTCCTTTAAACTGATTAAACAAAGGGAAAGTGATGCTTGATATAAGTTAGAAAATGAATTTAACTATTTAGATAGAAAACTGATACACATCGAGATATCTGATAGACATGTAAATTCTGTTTTTGTATACTTGTATATAATATAATTTTAAAATAAACAGAAATCTACAGTCTTTTCAGTAATTATCATAATCCCATGCAGCAATGCAGGCAAGTTTCATTTCCCTTGTGGAAAAGAAGAAGAAAAGAAAATAAATAAGTTTTTTAAAACGCCTGATGAAATTTTTTTAAAGAATGTTAAAATAGGTTTTATTATGACGTGAAATTCACTAAACAATTTTTAATAAAATCAAAAAGTTTTACTTCTGCTTCTTTGAAAGGACAATTATCAGTAATTTTTAATTTATTGATAGACTTTATTTATAATCTATAAATCAATTTCACTGTGTTTAGGTATAAATAAGTAGGATAAGGAATCCAAATCATGTTAGGCTCATCATCGTTTAAATGTTAAATCGATTGATCAGTAGTTTGTCTATTTCTTTCATGTTCAAATATACTTTTTTTATTGTTGTTCTTTTGTATTTTATTGTTGTTCTTTTGTTTTATTGTTGTTTCTTTTTTATTATTGTTTTTTTATTGTTGTTTTATTGTAGAGAGTTTCGACAATGTTTATGGTATTTCAGAAGGAAATTTGGACTCCTAGAATTTCGAATTTTTTGGTGATTTTTGGAATTTTAAATTTTGGAGTGTTTTTTTTTTTTAAGGTCTCATTTCTACTTCTGCAAATTTATTGGGAAGAAAAACATTTGGATAGATTGAGATAAAGCAGCGTCAGTGAGCATACATCTCAAAGTACCAAGTCCAGTCAAGTCATGTTAGGTTTTAAAAACTATGAGTCAATGTAAATTCTTTTAAAAATATTTCAAAAATAGAATTTTAAATACATTTACACAAAAAGAAATTTTTAACCTATTTAATTTATGTGAAATCTAATGAAGATTTCTAACTTTCTTGTATAAGATATAATCAGAACAAATTTAATTCAAGTTGTTTATAAGTAAGTAGGATGTGAAAAATAGCAACAATTACCTAAAATAAAAATGTTAATTATTTTATACTTTATTTATGAGTTTTGCATTTTTGATGCTAATAATAATAAAATGGCATAAAAATTGCATTTTCATTAGATGAAGTGCAGGCCAGCAAAAAAGACTTTTAAATTTTTAATACTATGTCTAGATCTCTGCTTAATAGTAATGTGTAGTTCTTTCCCCCTCCCCCCCAAAAAAAGCCATGTTGTTGGTGTTTGTGATATACTGTTTTGTAACAATTCTGGTATGAGGTCCCTTTTTTAACAATATCATACACTAATGTTGAGCAATTACTCTTAAAAACTTCTTTCCTATCAATGACAAATAGAATAGAACAGAAAAATTGTGTTGCCTTAGAAAAGTTGTGAATAGATTACAGTACCATTACATGATATATTAAAAATGAAATACATTTTACTGAATAAAGTTAATTTTTGAATAAGAATATATGATGCTTACTTCTCTGGCAATATTGCTTGTCTTGACTTCTTGAATAACAGTTCCAACAATAATATAATCTATCATTTCTGAAATTAATGGATAAATATTTCAATATACTTATGTCAAAATTGAGGAAGTAATGAAACACTTTAAAGATTTAAATACTTAGTTAACAAAAAGATTTAATAATGAAAATAATTTTGCATACCTTTTGGAATACCAGTTCGGCGAATGAGAGACCTGTTTAAATTAAATTAACACTATTAGATTAAATCTTTTAAAAATTATAATATAATAATTGACAGAAAGTAACATTATAATCTTTTATTAGATTTTTTAAAAACCAACAAAACAAAATTTAGAAAAATAATTACAAGAAAGCATGACGCTGTAGATCATGACCCATTATGTTGAAATAATCAGTCCCAGATACAAGGAAAGGTGTACGGACGCCTTCAACAAGCACAACATTTTTTAAGCTTCCAGATAATTTACCTAAATTAAGAACCAATCCATGCATTTAAAAATTTATAATATAACATATATAATAACATAATATTTTATATTTTGAATATAAAAAATACAAGTACTTTCATACAGGCCTACAACATTTTAAAATGCTTTATTTACTTAAAATGTAGCAACAGGGGAAAAAAATTAACTTTATTGTAATTGATTACCTATTAAATTATTATGTTAATATTGTAATGAAAACATTACAATATTAACTTAGAAAATTATTTCATGACTATTTTTTTGCAATTATAGTATTATTGATTTTGAATTCCAATGTAAAACATAAGAAACTCTATTTCATAGTGATGTTATTTAAAATATATTAAGTAAAAATAATTTTGTTCACATATGAATAAGTAACTTTTCTATATTAGACTATTAATTTTTAAATAAAATAAATAAAACAATTTCAAGGATAACTAATACATTAAATTTATGTTAAAAATCTTTAAATATTTGAATATATATACATGATTCATGCTTTTCAAAACTTCGGGATATTAATCATAGTCTTTGCATGAAAATGAAATATTTACATATTAAAAATATTTATTAAAAAAATACAACAAAATAAAATTTTTTTTCAATATTCATTGATATTGAAAAAATTATTGGGCAGCATATAATCAATTAGCTGATAAAAAATGTAAACGTAATTATTATAAAACTAAGTATTTAAATAATATTTTCATGTAATATATTTTAACAATTACTGGGGGTTATAGTACAGTAAATACATGAAAAGATTGAAATAACAATTTTAATTATTAATGGATGCTTTCTATGATTATTTAAAAATCGATAAAGCAATGAAAAATATTCTAAAAGCAAATATATTAAGAAGAAATGTTAAAAATAAAATTAGTTATATTAAAAAACAATAACAAAAACACGAATTATTTTTTGGCTGCAAATTGCACAACTTTTTGAAATTCAAATAATGTATATAGATATTTTTTGCTAATTATAAATGTGAAACAAATACGAAAATATAACAAGGAAGCGCAACACGTACTACTTCCAGTAGTTTTGGTTTCCCTTTGAGATATGTTGCTGCTACATATAGTTCGTAAACCTAATAAAGAAAAATAAAATAAATTTAGTTAAGAAACAAAAATATACCGCAAATGAATAATTTTAAAATGTGTTAATAGATAAATTCCATAATATAAAAAAAATCGACATAATAAAGAAAGTTGGATGTTTATTTTCAAATATATTTTATTTGACCATCTAGAATAAGTTCTTTATTGAAATAATTGCAGAAAAGTATTACAAAATAACGATTATTCCATCAACAGAAATTATTTAACTTTACATTTTATCAACGTAAAATAATATTGATATTAACAGCTGATTACACAAATCAGTAACCAAAAACAAAAACTTACCGTAATTCGTTGTATATTTTAAAGTCGAACATAATTTTTTGGAAAGCATCTTTCTCAATAATTCAATAAATTTAAAATTATAAACAGAATAATTTTGAACAAATAAAATAGTTACTAATTAACAATAGAACATGAAGAGTAAGGAAATAGCGAAAAAGTGATAAAAGTTGTTATGATAAAGTTTAATTGTTGCCATCTTAGAACTTGATATTGAAATAAAATAGTAGCTACTGTAATCTCACTTAACTTTAAAATAATCTGTCATCTCATTTATAAATAAAATAAAATATTTTATTAAATATACTATATTTTGTTATACTGTAAATACTGTACTATAGATATACTGAAATGTTTATTTTTTATAATGGGGTAAAATACTACAAATTTATATATAAATGGCAACAGCGCGCTTTGTTTATATGTAAATAAAACATTTTCATTTTGAAAGCCGTTGTAGTTTAGACGTCAGTTACTGTTTAAATGTTTTATGGCTACTCCAAAAGATAATACAGAAGTCATTCGCATGTTACGAGATGTTAAAAATTCCATATGGAAATGTGTGACTCCTATTAGACAAACGCAAAACAATTACAATGACTACCTTTTAAATTTAACATATTCTGCGAATAAAAGCATGGCAAATATGTCTGATATTGCAACAAGATTGAATTTTAGTAGTCTTGACGATACTCATGCGTCCGATACAACAATAGGTCGGTCTTTCGAAAACGCAGGTATTAAAATTTCCCCTTATTTATGAAATATTAACCGTGCTTTAAATTCTTATAGGTTGTCCCAAAATTGAGTATACGTCTTTTTTAATATTTTTGTTTATCACTATGAAGTCATTTATGTTTGATATCATAGAAAAAATGCATGACTTCTTTATGCTAAAACCCTTTTTAATATTTTTGTTTATCACTATACAGTTTGTTCTTTAGTATCATGTTTGATATAAAAAAATCATGACATCTTTATCAAGCTTAGTTAAATTGGTATTTGATTATATAATTCAATACTCCGATAGTTTTGGACACCGTGGGGATCTAGGATAGTCATATGGGTATACATTTGACAAATATTTTAAATTTCTCACTAGCTTTGTACTGAAAAGTGTGTTAAAGTGGTTCTTAATAGTTCTAAAAAGTGGTGGTAAAATAAAGTGGTTCTTCTTAATAGTTTTCTTTAGTTTTATTTTAAAGGGAACAAAAATAATTAGAGAAATTCTGAAAAGAAATATGTTATTGGATTATCAAATTCTTATGACAAATCTCTTCAGCATTCCCTGATTGTGCAAACTTATTGGTATTATGGAGAAATGGATCTGTAATCTGCATTTGAGAAGGAATTTTTTTTTTATTTCAATTATGAAAAATTTTAAGCCAAGTATCCTTAAACTTATACAATCAATATCATGAAAAATTGGAGGGAAAAAATCTCAAATTGAGACTGTCTTTCTTTAAAGCAAAGAATTCAGGCTTGTTATTTGAGATATAGAAGGAAACACATGAAATGAAGGTGTTTCACACTTTTATACTTTGGATGAATCAGAAATCATTTGAGCAATGAAAATTGTTTTTCAAAATAAAGTTAAACTGTTATTCAAAAAGATGCTTAATGCTGTAGTTATATACCAAATTTTGGGAATGACTATAAATAGTTTCATTGTCAATGTTGGTTGTTATTGGCAATATAATGCACAATTTTTAATTTTATAGTTTGAAATACAGTTATTCAACTAGTTAAGCTACATACAATATTTTAATAGAAAAAAAAAGATAAAGGAAATAATAAATAGCTTGTAGGAGAGCCTTGCAGAAACTTGATCTATGTCAATACAACATCTCTGAAAGAGTTGTTACATGTAAATGTTTACATTTATTTCCAGTATGTATGTGTTCGAAAGTGTATATAATTTTAATATCCATGGAAAGATAGATTTTCAAGATAAAATATTTAAATTAAATTCTTAAAATTTATTTAAGAGTAAAATTTTACTAAATAATATAAATAAGTAATAAAAGACATACATTTTTTGTTTAAATTTAATTAGTTTTATTTTGTCTTCATTTTCCTATAAAAGTTTATTTTTATTTAATTAAAAAACAAATAAAAATGTGTGCATTTTTGTTACACACAAAATTGAACTATGAAAAATTATTGAACTTCTTAACTGCATAGTTCTTAAATTATAAAAAATATATACACACAAATTTGCCTTGTTTATAATGATAAATATATAACTTTGCTATTTAGATTAATGAAATGTTTTTTAGAATCATTAAAAAGGAAATTAATGAATACTGAAGTTGAGCTGCAAGCTTCCCAAGCAAAAGTGAAGGAACGGGAATCATTCATCAGTGTTATAGAGCCAGCAAATAAAAGAATTTGTCTTAATTTAGAAAATCAGCTGACAAATAGTAGGAAACAAAATGAGGTATATTGATTAACATTTCAAATTTTAAGTACCAATAAAATATTCAATTTTCTACTTACATAATACTTAAAAAATTACATTAATTACATAAGCCTAAAAAAAACTGTGTATATCTACTTGTCTATAAGAGAAAATAAATGATTGTTATTAATATTTTTATTGTTAAAACTTATTAGGAAAATATATTAAACTAAATGTAAAAGAATCAGGTTGATTATTTTGATTAACAGGTTGTAGGAAAAAATTATGGATTTTAGATTTCTTAATATTTTGAAGTGAAAATAAAGTATGAAAGAGATTGAGGTATCAGACAATTGCTGCATCGAAAGATAATGACTCCAAGTATACTACTCCCAGTGAATTTATGACTGCTAAAATTACTCCTACTTAAATTATATAGATACCATTTAAGTTCTCTGGTTTTTACTTTATAGGGTATTTTATGTAATTTTTTGGACATGTAATTTCAAAGAGATTAAAAAATACCACATAACTTTAAAGGACATGTTGAAGTCAGCAATGATTGGAGAATGAATAAAAATAATGTTTAAATATGCAACGAGAATATTGAATTCTATATTAAAAAAGTTTAATGAAGTTCTGAAAAGAAGAGGTTCTATTAGCTATTGTGTTAAAATTAAATTTTTTTAAAAGGTTTATTTGGTTTACATAACATTTTGAATTTTCGACTACTTTTCAGTTGTGATTTTTTTTATGCTCCAATTGCTTAACATCATATTTTTTTCTACTTAGATTAGTTATATAATGATAGTGTAAAAGACGAATAAAAATATGTATGTTTTTAGGGGCATTTATAATAATTTTCTTTACATAAATATTCTAACCTGATGAATTTTACACAGACTTTCTAGAAAATAAATGTGAGATATTCTAATTAATTGAGGATATTTCATTTTAATTCAGCATTTTTATATTAAATGTTATTAATTTTATGTAAATTAATTTTTTATAACTGCAATTAATTTTTATAGATAATTCTACATGTATTAATTTCATATGAATCTATTACATCAATAATTTAGTCATTTGGTTTTTTCCATATAAATTTTATATTAATCATTAATCAAAAATATTATTTATTTTAATAATACAAGCATTAAATAACTTTTTTTCTCAAGTTAAATATCCACCTAAAATTTTGTCAATTGATACTAAATATTTCTAAATGTAAATAGCTTTACTTACATTTATTTTTAACTGCTCACAGTTACATCAAAAGATTGGCAACACATGTATTTAATGTATTTTGTTATGATAAATAAAATCAATTATAATATTTTAATCCATATATATATATATAATTATAAACTATTTGGAGGCCGGGTGGCTAGCGCTCTGGCGGTTGGTACCACAGGTTTTGGGTTTGAGTCCCAGCGGTGCCATGGTTGTTTGTAGTGGTTCGGAATCCACTTTAAACTGTAGGCCCCAGTCTAACATGACTGTAGAGTGTTGGGTGTAGGGCTGACAACCCTATCTTGTAAGAAAAAAGAAGACATCTCATGTTTTGAAATCTGCCAGTAGACAGACGGCCTAGGCCCACCATAGGGCTGTTGCGCCGATGAGGAGGATAAACTATTTGAAAGAAAAAAAATTGTTTCATTATTTTTAAAAATTAATGTCTGAATGAATATAATAATAAAATATTGAATAATAAATCTTTAGAAATTTCTAACTAGAAAAATTTTTTCTTTCAAATATTTACAAATTATTTAATAATGAAAATTAATGAGAACGTACAAAAATCAATCGAAAGTTTGTAGTTTACATATCATAGGATATCTTTTAGTATTCACAAAAGCTTATAATTATGTGATTCATTTGAAGCATCTTATAAACTCAATCTAGCAAACGTTGATATTATTTGAATTTCAATTTACTACTTTTTTTTTTTTAATTTCTGTACTAATGTTATTCTATTCTTGCATTAGTTTTTACTGTTCACGTTTACATTTTAACATCTCATTTTTTAAATTCTATCTTATAATCTTTCCCATATATCTGATGTAAAATTTCAGTTTGTTGAAAGAGGTGGTATTTGGCTTTTAAGTCAGTTATAAAGACAAATATTTAGGGCAGTATATTTAGTAATTCTTAATAGAAAATAAACTTGGTTTTCAATACTCAAATATTTCTGTTTATAGTTTTATTTTAAATGTTTAAATAAAATAAGTAATCTATTATACCATTAAAAAATATTAACTTTTTCTAAGCTTGTTGTCAAGGACTCCGTCTCATGCTTCATTGTTTCCACAAAGTTGTTTATATTTAAGTAGATTTTTCCCTTCATATCATTACAAATACAGCCATTGATATAAATTTGACTGAACCTGACTTCTTGATTCTTATTTTGTCATTATTTCCCACTTGAATTGGGTATCATTCTAATAAAATATAGATTTACTATTTATTTGTATAAAAAAAAAAAAAAAAAAAAAGTCAGCCTTTTCTTTGTATAAAAAAAAATTCTTTCTTTGGAATGCCCATGTAACCATACGGAAGAGATAACTTATTAGACAGTTTCAGAGAAATTTGAGTTATAAAATTCTTTAAGTATGTAAAAGTTTTATAGTGCTTTTTATAAGCCTCTTTGTAGTAAACTGCTATAGATGATAAGTAGGCTTTGATGGATGATTATTGCGGTCTTCATTTTCAATTCAAATTTCTTTAAAATTTATTGGACAAGGAAAATTGTTAAAGGTTTTAATTCAGAAATCTCACTAACATTTCTAGCAAAATTATTTGATTTACAATGAAAAACAAAAAGTTTATAAATATAAGTTGTTGATTCTTTAAGGAGAGCTATTCTTATTTAAAAAAATTTCATAAAATAATCTGTCAAGTATGAAATAAACTTTTAAAATAAAATAAAATAAAAAAAATATCAATTATTATTATTAATGAATTTCTCCAAAAAAAATCTGTGTCTATTTATTTTTGGAATCTTATTTTTCCTATTATCTTACAGTTTAAATTTTCAAAGAACAGTAAATCAATATTAAAAAAAAAAAAAAAAAACTGTTTATGCAGTCTTGTTCAAAATAGATTATTAATCATATAACAAAATTCTTGTGCTTTTTAAAAAAAATTTAGTCATTATTAAATATTTTTTTCTAGAAAACTTATACAAGTGTCTATTCACTAGTTGGGTTACTGTACTCTATAGAAAGACAATCATAATCCTGTATTCTATGGAGAAGGTGAAATAAGCAAAAGTTCCATATAAGGAGGCAAAAATAAATATATAAAAAATTTAAGTTCAAAGCTTAAAATTTTTAATTATCCAATTTTAAATAGAACAAATTAAAAAAAAAAAAAAACCCCAACATCTTGTAATCATTTAGTACAGAAACAAAACTCTTGAAAAAACTCACAGAAAATCATGAAGTTCAAAAATTTGATTGCTTAACCTTAAAAGAATAGCTTTCTTAGCTGCTGCATTTTCAGAAATTAATTTTTAGTGATATCTCTGAAAGAAAAAAGAATTAAAATTTTAAGCAGTGCTTTATCATGCACAGCTAGAAATTCTAAAAATTTTCCAGTTTAAGTTATAGATTATTGACAGTAAATTTATGGTAAGAATAACATGTAAAAAAGAAATTAATGGAAGATAAATTGATTGATTTGTTAACCTTTTAAAAGATTTCTTATGGATTTAAATGTAATTGATATTTTTATAATAAATATTTTATAATAGTTTAATTATTTGTTATTACTTAAAATTTTATCACTGATTATATTTTTATGAATTATTTTTAATAAAAGTATTAAGCATAATTTTCTACAGTATCTATTACATTACAATTAAGAAAAAATAATTTTTTTTTTAATGTAGTTTACTGCATATTTGTATTTAGATTGATTCTCAGAAAATTGCTGAATTGGAATCAAAATTAAATTGGACCCAGAAACAGCTAGCTAGTGTAAAGAACAAAATTAAGGATATTGATAATGAAAAGAAGATAGAGTTTGATCAACAACAGTACAAACTGTTATCTTTACAAGAGGAAAATAGTAATCTAAGAATTGAAATTGCAAATGTAGGTATTACCTATTAAAAATAAATACTATAAGATCTAATTTTTTTTTTTTAAATTTTAATTTTCCTAAATAAAAAACTAAAGGAATAGAAGCTTTTGAATTCTTATTTATGACAAAGAAATATTTATTTATTAATTTTAAAGTTTAATCCAATATTTTTAAGTCAAGTGTTCTTTGCATTAAAATTCCTATTTTTATAATAGTGAAAATGTTTGTATGTTTATGTTCTTTTAATGTTCGTTTATGTTTCTATTTAATTTTTTTTTTATAGATTACATGAAACTAACACATTTCTGCTCATGTAACAAAATATATTTCTATATTGGATAAAAACTCCATTTTTATTTTGTTGGACATTTTTTCTAGATATTTGAAAAAGAAGACAACTTAAATTGCAATAATTCAGTAGAGCTTAGCTTTTAAGATTTGTAATTTTCTCTGAAATTTATTTATTATTTTTTTTCTTCTTAAGTTATACTAGTTGCAATTGTTTTCTTCTTATTATTGTTGTACAGGTGAAAAGTGAGAAAACTGAAGTAATTAGAAGTCTTAATATGGAAATTGGAAGGTATGTTAATTTTCTGACATTGATATTTATTGCATTGGATGTATAACCATTTGCGGCATTAAATATTGAAAAATATTTTAATAAGTTTCTAATCTAATAATATAATTTAGGAAAATTACACATATCATAATTATTACAATAAATTGATCCTTTTCTTTTATTGAGAATATTAGAAATATATTTGATTATTACAGTACAATTATGTATCATTCAAGATATTGGAATCCATATTTTCCAAGATGCTTTATGAAGGACTATTTGATTTGCAATATTCTTCACATGAAATCAGTAGTAATGACAAAAGTTGCATAGGTGTATGATCTTTAAATGTTATATTGATACCTAAATGAAAAGCAATATATTATCCTAAATACTTTGCCGTGTTAAATTAGCATTGATGTTGTTTCAATTTATTTTAATTGTTCCATTTGCTGAGATTCAATCTGCTGGTGGCTTTGTTGTACATATTGTTTCAAAAACAAGGAATCTTGATGGCATTTGTGATGTTCAGCATCGTGCGTCGTTAGCCAGGCTACCTGGTGGGAATTTTCCAGGTTTTCTCCCATTTGATACACAAATGCAGGGTAGTTTTCCCTTAATGTTCTTCCATAAGGTGCTACCCTCTTTCTTCAATGACACAGAACCAAGTCAGACTTCTTCCTAAAAATGCTCCATCACAACAGAAGCTGCCCTTCTTCTGTCCATCCATGAGTAAACTACTCATAGGGTGTCTGTCCACAGATACTAGACACTGAGGATTAGTCAACAACATTTATAAAAAATTTGTTTCAAACAAAAATATGTAGATCTATTAAAAACCAGAATCATCATGATGTAATTCAAACATAATATTTTTTTTCTTTTTTTTCATTTTTATTTATTTATGTTGACATTTGGAAACATCATATGTCGTAATTGTTCTAATAGAATCATTTAATCAGTTGCAAGTTTCATTTATTCGGCTGGATTATCAATGATGTTAATATTTTGTTACCCTGTAATCCTACTAATTTGGCTGTTTCAGCATCTTTTTTACTATTTATTTGATGAAGGCCATTGTGACCAGGATAGGAAGACAGGTGGATAACTCATTGGGATTTTGAGATTAAAAACATTGAAACTCAACAAATAATGCCAAACCAGAAGCTTCCATATCTATGTTGTGAAAGAGTATGTTAAATCTTTAGACCAGAATGCCCTATCGTTGGGCTCAGGAAGTAGAGTGGATGGTCTTGAGGATGCTCTTTCAAAATTGCAATGGTACCACATTGGTGCAGTATATCAGCCCCCTCTATGATGCGTCCTTGGCAGCACTGAATATTTTGATAACTGGGTGTACCTGCCAATTTACTGGCTAATGACTTAAGTCAAAATACCTGGCATTTTAAAGCAACAGAAACTATTTATTTGATTAGTATTATGCTGTTTGTTTCTTGGTTTCTGATTTTTTACAAAGAAATCTATTGGTGTCATTCAATTAATAATACTTTTATGCAACAAAATTAACAAATCAAGATTTTTAAGAGTAATTTTTTGCTATTTTAGTTTCCAATGTTTGTAAATGTTATTTTTCATCTTTTAAAATAAACATTTGAACCATATAATGCATTACATAAGGCAGAAATATACTTCTGACAAGAAATAAAGCAATCATATGTACATTTTTTAATTTATTCTTTTTAGGTTTTGACCTCCGTAGGTTATTAATTTACTAATTTTATAAAATACTTTTTTTAATAAGTAACTATTCTTTAATAAAAGTCTGTGCAAAACTTGAGTATGTAAATCCATTTAAAGAAAATATAAACTAAATATTCATAAATATTTTCTTAAAATTATTTAAAAATGTTTTTAAAGCCTTTATTTTATGTATAAACTATGTTAAATGTCAGATGTATATTACTTTTATTATTAAAATATACCCTGCTTTTTTACAGATGTTTTTTATCTAACAAATGTGTATACATTTTATTTATATACACATTGATTTTTATTTTAATAAAATTTGTTTACATAAATAAATGTTCTTATTTATGTTATTATTAGTCTAGAATTAAAAGTCAGTATGATGCATGAAGAAGCTGAGAAATCACAGGATTGTATCCAAAGTTTGAGAAAGTAATATTTTTTGAATTTATTATAATATTTTAAATTTAAGATACATCTTTTTAATATAAATTATTTTTTGCTATTAATTAAATGGTGGATCGTGTGTATAATATAAAGATATTGTTTCATTTTATTTAATTTTAGCATAAAAGTATTACTTAATATTACTCAAACTTCTTGAATGATTTTTGTAAGGATATAGCATTTTCTTGGTTTAGGAGAATTTTCTTTTGGTTGATTTTTTTTTCTGTTAGTAATTAAAAAAGTTATTATGCATGAATTGTATTTACTAATATATGCATTATTTCTAAACTGATTACTTTCATTATTAAAGAATGTCTCTAGGATAAGTTATTTATATTTAATTTGATAAATATATTTAAACTTTTTGAAGCTTGTGCTATTGTTTTTAAGTGTTATATTCTAGAATAATATCAGAATTGTACAACATAGAAGCTTAAATACCAAGACTTATCTATCTATGAAATTGTATATGAATGTTAAGAATTCAATTTTCAATTCATATTTTAAAGGCTACTAGTCACAAAACTCTTAAATAACATTATATTTTTGGAATTATTTCCAAAAAAGGAAATATAAAAACAAAAATTTTTTTAAAAATAGTTATAGCTTGATGCATTTCAATTCACCTAAAACTGAATAAAACACAAATTAAGAATGTCAATATTTTTAATTCAAATTATTTCATTATTATTATTTTTTGATTTACAGAAGAGTTAGAGAAATGGCTGAAAAAGTAGCTTTATGCAACACATATCAAGCAGAATTAAAAGAAGCTCAAGACAAAATAAAAGTAAATTGATATTTTCATGCTAAATTTAATTCTTTTTTTATATATCTATTGGAAAGAAAATATTTTTAAAATTATAATTTTCTATGTTTATATAGGCATTGGAAAATAAAATAGAAGCTAATAAGGATGCTGCATTGATTATTTCTAGCCGACAAAATGATTTAAAGTTACTCAATGAACTTCAGAAAGAAAATCGAATTTTAAAAGAAGAGGTTGCAAAATATAAGTAAGTTAACGACCAGTATTTAAAGTGATGTTCAGGACATTAAGAAATTAAGTGGGATTTTATTGCATTTAGCAGCATTGTAATTCCGAAAGTAGCATTGTTTGTTTATTTATGTCTAACATGGGGCTCAATGGAAATTAACCCAATTCATACTTGTGTCCTGTATTGCAATTATTGCTTTGAGAAAGGAAATATTCAATAGTGATTGTTGTAAAATACCTCCTACTGATTCAGTTAAAGATTGCCAGTTACCTCCTTCATAATATGCAAAAATGGGACATTTACTCGTGAAGATAATCTCTGTATCATTCTTATTTATAGAGAATTTTCCTAAGTGGGTTCTCTTAAAAAGTCATCAACATATTCATTGGTTTTAAGAGCCAAACCTGGACATTTTGTACTATTTTTAGAAAATAATATTTTTTATTAATGATTTTATTTTTGTTACAAGATTTATGTTTATATTAATCTATTAATTTTTTAAATATGTTTATACCACATTTTGCTACCTATTTTTTGGGGTAATTTTTTTTTATTATATTGAGAATTATTTTTCCACATTAATTTTTTTTTTATTGAATTAAGTTTATAAAAATTTTTGGAATTAAATTAAATTTAGATGTTTATGATTTAAATCATTGTTTAATAATATTTTAGAATAATTTCATATAATGCTTTTGGAAAAGACTAATAACATGGCAGAATGTGATTTTTAATACTTTTTAAAATGTTAATTTGATTGTTAAATCACTAAATAATTAGTTAACATAATATTAGAAAAGAGAAAGTAATTATTTATTTCATTTATGAAAATATTATTGAATCCTTGAATTCTCTTCTATTCCTTAAACATGTAATCCATGCTTAATTTATTATGTATAAAATGAGTTCTTTCTGTAGCATTGCAAAATTTTTAGAAGAATAATTAGAAAACAACACTGTCTTTATATTTTAGTTTTACCAGTGTCACCATGAAGTATGTGCCATTATATTTAATTATGGCTTCATAAACGTTTTCATTTAGTTCCTTATTTCAATAGCTGAAGTTATTTACTCAAATTAATAGATAGAAAATCAATAAATTAATCCATATTGGCCTTTTTTTTGTTAAAAAAAATAAATGTTAATTTTATAATCTATGAAATTTACAAAGTGTTTATAGCTTCTGAACATTCAGTGTTATGATTATAAATGTTTCAAATATTATGCACAATTTAACCTAAGTCAAATGCACTCTGAGGCAAATTTGACATGATGCATGGGGTGCATCATAAGAGGTTTGCTATATTATGCTCCACATTGGGTCTTTTTTTAATTATCTTTTCAGGTTTTGAATTAAGATCTCTCCATTTTTCTCTATTATTCACCAGGTTGTTGTAGACCTTTTAATTCGATATAGAAAATCAATTATAAAATTAAACGATGAATTAAATTATAATAGACAACTTCTTTTTATAATTAAAGCAAAGAATTAAAACTTATAAAATAAATTTTAGGCTTTACAAAAGTTTGTATTATTTATATTCTTATTTTTGTATTGAATGATACTTAAATATATTTGTTTGTTGTATTTCTTAATAAGAATTATTAAATTTTTTGAAGGGAAAATAATGTTATGTTATATCAAGAAAAAATGTGGAGTCTGCAAGAAAAATTGACGCATGCAGAAAAAAAGTGCATGGCAATTGCAGAATTACAGGTTGAAAATGAACAACTAAGAACAAAAATCAACCAATGGGAAGAATTATTTGATGACAAATCATCTCCTTATAAGTATGTAGTTTTAAATTTAATTTACATTTCCTTTTATACTTTATGTATTTTTTATTGGAAAATTATTATTATAACAATTGACTGTAATTTTTATTATCAAGTTTAATATGAAGTTTATTTATTTATTTTTTTTCTGTATGTTTATTTAGGTCACCAACGGCTTTTTCTAGGAAATTGTCACAGTATCAAAGAAACGAAGCTGCATTAACTAATAAATTATCACATCTGGCTACTCAGTAAGTATTTTTCTGTAATGTTACAATGCTTGGAAAGAGCAGTTTTTACTATTAAAAAGAGTAATAAAAATATATAATTTTATACAAATAATTTTAAATACTACCAGGAGTTACTTTATTATTAAAGCAATTGTATAATTATGTGTGTGTAATAGATACTCAAGCATTAAAAGATTATTGCTCAAGAATGTAATTATCCTGAATTTAAATTAATAATTTTCCTTTCTGTATAAATTGCATATTTTATCTTAATTACAAGATTTCATTCATTCTTTTCAGTTGTGAAACTTTAGAGAAACAAATTAAGGACAAAGAAGATATTATAAAATCTCTGACTCATAAGTTAGAGCAAGCACAGCAGGATATATCACATCAGGATTCTGCTTTAAAACGTTCCCAACGAAAAATTCTTTTTCTTAGCAAGGTTAAAAATGCAATTCTTACTTTCCATTCAAACATAAGAATAATTATTATATATATAATATATATATATTTAAAGTTAAATTATTAGATTATTGTCTCATAATATTTATGTGCAATAGATAAAGAGAAAGAGATTTATATTTTCAGATAAATGAAATTTTTTAAACAATTTTTTTGCAAGGCAATTTTGACGTGTTTGTAAATAAATTTAAGGTTTATAGAAGTTTGCTAGTATATTTTGCTATTTTTAAATCATTAAATGTTTACTTGTTTAGTTTTCATTAATTAAATATATAAATTAAATTAATTAATTTTCTATTATTAATTCAATAAATTTTTTAATTATTCATTTTTTTTTAATTACCTACAATTTGAATTCAAAGTAAGTTGACTCGGTAGATCAATAGATATCAATTGATCTTAGTTGTAATTTAAATATGCTGAGAAATTTTTTTCTGATAATTCATAAATAGAAAATGTTCATGTAAATCAAAATGATCATTTTAAAATTGTTCGTAAAAAAAGCCTTTAAGGAAATGCAAATGGTTTTTTTTTTATTTGGCTGCCTATCACATTTTTATTATCAAGTAAAACTACTATTGTTATCAAAAGCATCTGCAATTCAATTCATCTAGTGTCTAAAATATATTGGTTGATATCCTAATAATTACTGAATATAAGCCAAGAATGCATGAAAAAATTTAATAAAGTTCAAAACCCATATATAGGCCAAAATGAAAAAAATGAAAATTCTGTAACATTTATTATTTACGGTATTGTATTATTATTTCTGGTGTATGTTATGGTCCTTTTCTGTTGACCAAATGCAAAATTTGACATCAATTTTCTTCATTTTGGTGATGACACAAAATAGTAATATAAACAATTTTGAAAGTAATACAACTCTTTAATAAAAGAAGTAACTCATTTAATTTAAAATTAATTTTTTCCTCCAACACTGAAGAAATATAAACTAAAGAAATAAAAACATTTGATTTTGCAATATTTGGTGCTTTATCACTTGTACACATCTAATGGATACTAATGTTTTTGCGAAATGAGCAGATTCATTGTAAGTTGACCCTCTTTATTTTGAAAAAATTAAGATACTTGTTTTAAAAAAGCTGTAAAATTTCTTGGTTGAAGATGAGTTAAAGTGTTAAAAAGTTGAGATGAAATAAAGTGTTGTGTTTGTGAAAAATTGAGTTTCCACAGTTAAACCTTAATATTTGAAATTTGAATTTTACATTGTTGTCATGCCATATATAATGAATGTCTTAATTTTTTAAGTGTATAATATTTATTTCATAATTTTTGGAAACTTGTTTTATATTAAAGTATATTACTTTTTTAGGAAAAAGATCACTGTAGAAAATTAATTGATTCATATCTTAGTGAAGCAACTATATCAGGAATTGCTTTAAATGCTGCACAAATAAGCCATTTAGAAGAATTGAATGAGGAATATAAAGCAGCTCTAGAGAAGGTAAATACTTTTTTTTTGATATATTAAAAACATATATTTCTTTACCGTATACCATCATTTATTCATCAGCAATAATTATTTCAGTTCATATTTAGTAATGTGGGTAATTTTTTTTAAACTGCCTTACTGTGTATAGTAATTAGTGTAATTAAAATTATATGCATTTTTTATAACAAAAAAATCTATAGGATATTGTGTAATTTTACCATGCATTTTTGATGTTTTATAATATAAGTTGTTTACTTTGTATGCTTTGTAATTTATTTACTTTGTATGAAATATTGTACCTTTAATAGAAAATTTTAAAAGTACATAAGATGAAATATTTATTTTAAAATGTCAGGATATCTTTTAATAAAATGGAGTTTGTATGATCAAGTATAATTTTTCAAAACATACATTTAAATTGCCTCAATCTTCTAATTTTATATCAAAACTTACAATATATATATTTTTTCAATTAAATATAATACTTTTAATATTAATTTTATTTTTGGGATGAAAATTTGTGTAATTTAAATTTATTTCAGTGCGATAAAGAAATAGAGGATTTAAACAAAAAATTAAGGAATTTGGCAAATATTAACGAATGTGCTGAAGATGTTAAATTGAAGTAAGTTAAATATTGAATAAAGTTATAATAAAGTGATTTTTTCTTTTTTATTTGAAGAAATATTTGAAGTAACATTAAAAAAAATGAGAGAGACAGAAAATGGTGCTATTTAAAAATATCTATATTATTTTTAATTATATACTGAATATTATCTTAAAATTTCAAATTTTACAGTAAACAATAAAAAACATACAAACAATTTAATAAATGTTCCATTTTATTGCCAGTATTTTTGTAATAATTTTATACTTTGCCTTTTGCAGCAGAATTAATTTTAATTATTAATTTTATTTAATAATTTTTTTTTTAATATTTGATTATTATTTAAATAATTTATTTGTAGAACAACAATTTTACTAGCCATGATAGTTAATATTTTGTTTAAAAATAAAAATATATATTAGTGTGTTTAAAGGTTTAGAAAAGTAATTCCTTTTAAAAAATTTAATTATAAATCAGTAATAGACACACAAGTGTAAAAGTAGACAGGAATGGACAAAAGTTTGATTCCCACTGATTATATTCATTACAGATGTTATTTTGAAATATAAGGCAAGTTAGAAACAATTGCAACAAAATTTCTTGCACTGACTCAAGCTATGTAATGGGAGTTATTTTGATTTTCACCCATACAACATTTAAATTTCGGCATTTCTTCTGAAATATATACTGCCTTTTGGCAGGGAATTATGTTAATGCGCCAAAAAAGTGTCCATAATAATAAATTTAATGGCATCAAAAACCCAAATGTGGATAAAGTAATCAATAAAAAAATTTTTGATTTACCCCAATTATTTTTTTTAGCTTGAGATTTTTTGTAACTTTATCAGGATTTGAAAATAATCAAAAGGGTTAAAAATTATATACTGAAGCATTTTTTTCTATAGTTAGTAAGTTTTTAAAAATAATTTTTGTGATATTCAATATTTCTAGTATGCTTTATTAAAAATGGACTTAAATGTTTTATTTTCTTATACTTTTTTAAAAATGTGTATTTGTCTGTGAATTATTGAAAAATGTATCAAATTCTCATAAATTTCCTTTCTTTTTATAAATGCATTGAAATGAATTGTTTTAGAAAGAGTATCAACATTTTTTTGAAATTTATAAAATGTAAATACGCTTGTTTTTAAAATTAGAAATTTTGTAAATCTTATGTTTAATTAGAAATAAATGATAAATGTTTTAAAAATTCGAAATGTTTATTTCTAATCAATGAATAATTTTAATTTCATTGTTATAAAGTTTTTAATTTTGCTTGTTAAATTACTTTGTTCAACATATTTTTCAGTGAATGAAAATTAGATTTGAACTGATTGATTATTTTATTTATGCTTTTTTAAAATCTAGATTACTGTATTAATCATTCAGTATTTGGTTTTAATAAGCAATGATTTTTTTAGAGAAGAAAATGCTGGTCTCCAAACTAAAATAACTGAATTGGAAAAGAAAATTGATGACATTAAAAATAAAGCTTTAAATAAAGAGACTGTAAGTATTCTGTAATGCAATAAATAAATATTAAAATGTTTGAATTTTGAAAAAAAAATAGTTTTATTCTAATAACTTATGAAATATAATAATATTAAACCCTCATGCAATATGTATTTTAAATTTTATTTCACTGGTAAAAAAATCTTGTTTGATAATATGCCTTAAAAATATTATATTCAGTATTATGTTTTACTACAATCAGATTGAAAAAAAAATGATTATTTCTTTATTTTTTTGAATGGAATGAGAGTATTTACAAAATAATTTTTTCAGAAATATGTAAACTAAAATATTCATATATTTTGTTGTGTTATCCACAATGTGATGAGATCAGAATATCTTTTTTTTTCTAATGCAGCTGGCAACTAGATCACTTTTTATGCCATAAGGGCTGCACCGACGTTATTTTCACTTTGCATTACCCAGGGGGCGCATGTAACTAGAAGATAAGCCACAGATGCGGAATAACAATGCCTCCGCAATGCTCTACGATCCTATTAGGATTGGGACCTATGGTTTAAAGTGGATTCAGATAAGAATATCTAGAATCACTTAAAATTAGTGGTTTATACACACATCCCTGTTACAAGAAATACATTATAATTCTAGTATTGGATTTAGTTATTATTAAAAATTGTTCTTCTATGTTTTTATTTTATTTTCATTATTAAAAAAAAACAAACTTATATGTTATCATAACACAAAATGTAATTTTTAAAATTGATATTTACCTGTGACAAAATTTTTATTATTCTGAGGGATCTTAATTTTTTTTAACTTTTAGAGCAAAGAAGGATCTTCGTCAAGTAATGAAAAGATTGTGCATTTACGATTCAATCCAGTTACAAATGCTAATCGCAGTTATTTAGAAAACTTCCATAAACTACAGGAAGAAAATGACCAATTGAAAAAAAGAGTTAAAGTCTTGGAAGAAGAAGGTGTAGCTGCTTCAGATGTAACAATGAAAGTACAGCAGAAATTAAAAACTGAAGGAGCTGATTCAACTCTTCAAGGTAGATTAAAAATAGTCCAATATCTTTATTTAATACTATTCCTTAACTTCATAGCCATGGTATGTTGTAGTTATATGCCAGGGATATTTTTAAGGGCTCTTAATAAAATTAAAAGACAAAATCTCTTTATGAAATGAATCATGATTGGGTACCACATTTCCGAGTATTTCTAAATTTCACATTTTATAGCAAATAATATTAAATAAATAATTACTCATGTAAATGAATAAAATATTTTTAAATTTTTTCATTAAGCAAATCAAATAAAAATTTATTTGTTTTTCAATATTTAATGTGTTCAAATTTTTGAAAAATTTAATCTGAAACCACATATGCAGTTTATAAGTTTGATTTTTTTCACTTTATTATTTTCTTTTATTCATAGACATCTATGTGCATATATTCATTCATTTTGGAATTTTAAAAATAATAAATTGGAAAAATCTTATTTTTACAAGATATTAAATTGAATGTTTCAAAAATGTTATATTTATATAAAAAAAATTGCGGTATTGTTTTATTTATATTTAAAAATTATTATTTTTTTTTTATCTTTTAACTGTATATAATTTTCAAATCTATGCAATAAGTTTTAGAACTGCTGAAAATTATAAATTATAAATTTTTAAATTTATAATTATGTAATTTTACAGAATTGAAGGAAAAATTGGCATCTTCAGAAAGAAAACTTGGGTTCATTATTGAAAATGCTCGTTCAAAGTCAACAGAGTTTCGTGAAGCTGTATATAGATTGCTTGGTTATCGTATTGATGTCCCTATGGCAGAAACCTACAAATTATCTCATATGTATGCAGATTCTAGAGATGATTTTCTGTTGTTCAAAGTAAGTAATTATAGTTTTTCAGCTTCACTAAAATTTTTAAATTTTTATAAAAACTTGTCTTTGATAAGAAAAATCAGCACTTTGATTTAACTAATTACTTTATATAAGTTAACTTCTAAAGTGGGGAAAATATAATTTTTAAAATTTCTTTAATATTGTACTAGTTTGTTACGTAGTAACACACTATTACACTGAATAAATCTGGAAGAAAATGAATTTTGTATTTATTATTAATTAAGAAATGGACTCACAAATTCTATTTGGATATTTGTTTATTAAATTTTTTATTCTTTAAGATATTTTTGTTATATCACTACTGGCAATTTTGACATATTGTAGAAAGCATTAATTTATTTATAAGGCAATGGTTGAAACATTTATTTTCACATTAGGGAAGGGGAAAACAATTTCTTTTATTACAGTTCTAAAGAGAGGGACATTATTCCCATTAGAGATGGAAACATATAAATGGGAATTCATATATTTCTTGAAAATAAACATTAACTGTTTTAAATAAAAGAAATAATAATAATATATATATCTATATAAATTTATTTTTACAAGTATTTTAAATAGTTTTAGATTTAATATTCTGAATACAGTAATTTATAATCAAATAAAACCTATTGATGTAATTCAAAGCAAAAGCTGATGATAATGTAAAAAGGACAATTAGCTTAGCAAATAAAACATATGGAAAAAAAGATACACAATAATATTACTGTGTCCAAAAGTAAGACCAATTATTTTTTTTTTCAAAAACTCTTTATTCATTCTTACAAATTTATTTCGCCATCTTCAAAGTAATCCCCTCCAGACACAATGCACTTATGCCAACTTTTTTTCCAATCCTTAATGCATGTTAAAAATCCATCGGCAGGGATGGCCTCCAAATTGCGTAGCAATTCACGTTGAATACTTTCAATCGACTCGAAACTGAGTCCCCGGAGTGGTCTTTTGAGTTTAGGGAATAGCCAGAAGTTGCGCGGTGTGAATAAGGTGATTGTAGAACGATATGAGTTTCATTTTTGACGAAAAAGTAACGTAGAATCAATGCAGTGTGCAATGCATTTTTTTCCATTTTTTTTCTTGTGATTAATGTAACTTTTATATTAAATTTTCTGAAAAAAGATTGCTGCTTTCTATATGCTTATTTGATCAGTTAAATTATGTATTCTATATGAAAATTATTCATTATAAAATTATTAGTGTGTTAATCAAATTCAATATGAATAATTGAGCTAAAAAACTTTGTTAAATATTTTTAAAATATTGTTTTATAAATTGCCAATTTTGATTTTTCTTATATCAATTTAAAAATTAGTAGACTTTAAAATTTATCTTCTATGTAAATTTAAAGTTATATTGTAAATTTAAAGTTATAGTTAGTCGGTTGAGGTTGAGGGTTAACCAGAGGGCTCTTCATCTTCAACACTTTCTCTGCCTTCTTTGAACTGTTTATAGCACTTCTAAACATTTCTTTCCGATCTAGGAATGCTGGGAATCACTTTTTGCAACATTCTATATGTTTCGGCAAACAAAATTTAATGTAAGTCTAGGGAATAGCCAGAAGTCGCATAGTGTGAATACGGAGGTTGTGGAACGATATGGGTTTCATTTTTGACGAAAAGCTGACGAAGAATCAATGCAAAGTCAGCTGGCGCATTCAGTGTTTTCGGTACCAATCGAGATTTGACGTGTTGAGGCCCAAAATGGAATTGACCGATCCTTTTGAAATTCCAACATCCTCAGCAAGGTCTCTAATTGTAAATCGACGGTTTGCAAGCACCAAATCTTTAATTTTTGGACGTGAGCTTCGTCGGTTGAGGTTGAGGGTCGACCAGAGGGCTCTTCGTCTTCAACGCGTTCTCTGGCTTCTTTGAACTGTTTATACCACTTGTAAACATTTATTTCCGATATAGGAATATGTTTACCGAATTCCTTCTGCAACATTCTATTCGTTTCCGCAAACAAAATTAAATACAAATTCTTTGCTCAAGGAATTCAGACATTTCAAAAATCGCCAGAATCAGTTTTAGCGTCTCACAAAGCCAAGCCTAACTCAAACACTAATGAATATTTTGATGTCAAATTTCACACAGATGTCAAGGACAGTGCCAGCAACCTAAAAAGGAAAAGAAACATGAAATTCCATTAGCTCTGGGAATTTTAACTTGAAAATGGGTCTTACTTTTTGGACACAGTAGTATCTTCTTTCCTAATAGCTAAAATTTTATGAACTTATTGTTTTTAACAAATCTATTATTATATATATATTTCCAATCATTCATTCATATTTCAAATTTTAGATATACTAATTATGATGCATAACTTTTCTAGATTAATTCTGAAGGAATTCAATTAGTAGAAACTGAATACTCAAAACAGGTGAGTGATCGAATGGAAACATATTTGCATCAGTATGACAGTTTTCCTGCTTTTCTTGCAAGTTTAACTATGGATCTCTTTACTCAACAAACATTTATGCTTGAACAGTGATAATGACATTATGTATGATTATATTATTTCCAGTTAAATACTTAAGTTACTTGATGTAATATTTTAAATTATGTACAGTTAAATGTATTTTATTATGTGTAAATTAAATAAAAAAAATGCATTAACTGCATGTTTTTATGATCATCAATATTCTTTTAAGTAACATGTTTTTTTCCTTTGCTTCAAACAATGTTAACAATTATTTGAGCTTTAAGTGAAATACCTATTATTGCAAACTTTAACTATTGAGTTAAAAGTTTTAGAACATAATTTTTTTTTTAATTAGAGAATTTATTGAGTGTAAAAATTTTAATTTTTTTACTTGTTGGTAGTAGAATATTATATCAGTACACATTGGGGATCTTTTTACAGTCACTCTTTTCAGTTGAAAAGGTGCTTATGTTACCATAAAATTTTACATTTCAGTTTTTAAAAGCTAAATTGTCTTAGAAAATTAATATGTTCAACTTTTATCAGTATTTAATAAATATAAATGCAAAAATGCTGAATGTATATACTACTGAATAGTAATTGACAAAAACTGAAGCCATCATGAATTTACTATTTTTCAGTGGTGTTATTTAAATGGTTATTAAATTCAAATTCAAATTCAGATTTTTTTCTTTTGGTTTTAAGTTATAACATTCATCAAAACTAGACTTGTATCAAGGTGTACTGTTAACATCTATGGGGACATAGGTTAAAATCTGCAGAATGTGTGTTGTCATTTCTGTTTCAGAAAAGAGGTTACTGTGATTAAGTGTACCATAAGATTGTGACAGCATATGTAAGCATCTTGCATGAACAATCAAGCTGTTTGATGAGAGTTTTCTTAGTTATCTCTTATATAACACAAAAATGCTGGGCAGTTGTCCCTGTTTTCCCATCTGTTTTAATGGACTGCTCATGGCATATATTTATAAAATACAAGATTTCTGATGAAAAAAAAGAAGAAGAAGAAAAACTGTTATAAATTGCTTTTATACTTAGGCATATTTGACTATCACATAACAAATTGGTACATTTTATCATTTTCCACTCTCTTTCATAAGAAGGAAAAATTTGCATTCTTTCTCTTTTTATTTCCTAAATATCAGAATTGTTTTGAAGTTTTATTTAATTTATTTTCTTATAAGACATATACCATGTTCAATTAATTTACTCAAAATCAAAATATTCTGAAAATAATTTTTATTATTTGAATTCATCCAGTACATGTAATGAAATGCATTGAAAATTATTAATAACTAACAAATATTTAATTTCTGATCACAAAAATACCCAATCATTTAGATTCAATGAACCATCCACAACATATTGAGTGATATTCTTTGATGAAAAAGTTTTTCCCCCAAAAAAATATGATACAATAACAGAATGACTACTCTCAAGTTTTTCATAAGGCACTGAAAAGGAATAATACTTTTCCAGTTAGGCCTTTCTTAGAAGGGCCTGTTCCATATTTAGATGTCATATTGAGAACTTCAAAGCGACAATCTGTTTACTTCTACTTCTGATTATTGACTTATAACTGCAAAGATTGCCGACTACTTTACAAGGGTAGAACTTTTATACCACTGGTTCTTAAAGTGGGTAATACTTTCCTTCTCCCTAGAAGGTAATGTTAGTCTCAGACACATTTGGGGAGGGTTAATAAAAATAAAAGGTTAATGAAAGTCTAAAGATGGTAGAAAAGACTGGAAAATTTAAGAAAACCTATTTGTATTGTGTTTCACCTGTTGTACAAAAGCTGCAAAAGCAGATACTTACAGTTAATCTGGGATTGTGGGCTATTTTAAAATAAATTAGTTTTTAACTAATTGATTTTTTAAATGTTTCTAAGTTTTAATTTAAAAATAAATTTTAATTGCATTTTTTCATAATATTAAGTGGAACTTAGGTTTAATATGATTAAAAATTACTTAAACAAGAAAAAAGAGAGAAACTTATTGCAAATAGCAAATTATGATATTTTAAGAATAGTGAGGACCAAAATAGATCTGAGGATTAATTCGTTAATTAAGTTGTGTGCCAAATTAATCCTTCTCAATAGGATAACTTTTGATGGCATTCGTAATTTTATTTTCATATGATCCTTCATTGTTTTAATTTCAATAATAATCCTTTTATTGTTTTAATTAACAATATTCGCATTACACACAAAGGCCAATATTGTTACGGTTGATTTTGATGAACTTTTTATATTTTAAACTTCAAGGTTTCTTATTTACGACAACTTAATTTGTTGTGTTATACTGCACAAATTTATTATTATAACTTATCATTTTTTTTTTTTTTTTTGCCTAAAGAAGATAGATTTGTGGGAGGCAACTGAGTAATTTTTTTTTTCCTTAAAAGGAGGCAGAACAAATAAGTTTAGAAATCTGATTTATACAAGAGCAGTTTGGAATGCACATTCTACAGAAAATGTCTATGAAGTAAATTTGTCTCCTCCTTGCCTACTGATTTACTGCTCTTGTACGAAGACTCATCAATTTCAGTTTGCTGTTTGGTTTTTAAATTAAGAACCATCATGTTAACTACCAAGCCATTTTGTATATAAGATGCTGTATTGACTTCTTCCCTAAAAGACATTATTTAACTAATAAACATCAGCTATTTAGGAGATGCCTTCCATGTGTGTTATCTGATTAATTTGGGTGATTTTTGTGTAGCAAATGAAAAGGGTAACACTCAATGACAGCACAGCAAATTGAACATGTCTGTCAGCTATTTGAAGTATCTGTATCCAAGTAAAAACTGTGAAACACATAGCTTCTTTACCGAAAGTGTCAATGACTGAAATCATATTGATGAAATGTTTGAATATTAAGAAGTTACATGTAACTTTTTTACATTTACTTTTTTAAAGAAGATTTTATTTGAATGTATAGTACTAAAAGTTAAATCATTTACAATATATTAAAAAAAGAAAGTGCAATTCAGTTATTATTTATTACTAATTACATATAATTTAATTAGAATGCTGGTTTAAAATTATTTAAAAAGAAAACCAAAAACAACTTAAATCGAATTGTATAATAAAACATAAAGCTTTATCACTCTGAAAGAACTATTTATAACAAGTGAGGGGTGCTTGTAAAAAAATATATTAATTAAAAATATTTTAAAGCATTGTGCCCTTGCAGCTTTTATTTTTCAGTTGCAAAAAACATTCATGTGCCTATACTTCATTAAAAAATATAAGGAAAAAATTACCTTTGCTATAATTAAAATTGACCTAAAATGCATTTAATCAAATTGAACACATTACAAAACTGATGAATTTTAATTTTATTAAGGAAGTAGCTGATATAAATTATCATTGCCTAATTACAAAAAATAAAACATTTTTAATCTTTAAGAAAAAATATCTGCACATAAATAATTCAACTTACATAATATAAATAAAGAAATCATTTATTATCTAAGAATTCCCATTAATTTTTTTCCACCTTAATTAACATTTATATTTAAGAATATAATAATGTTTGTTTAGGACATAAATTGAAAAGTTTAACGATAATTTTTCTTTCTCGATTCTTAATGGCGCCATTAAGTATTTTAAGGGTGGCATCATCTGGAGATGATAAAATAAAAATTTTCTTATAATTTAAAATACTCAATTTTTTTTCGTAGTTTTTGGCTACAAATTTTCGGAGCAAAATAACAAATTAGAGGGAAAAAAATAAACCTGAACTTTTTAATGGTTATAACTTTAAAGCTATGCTGGACTATACATTCATATATACATACATTTTTATATTTACTGATTACATAGATTTTGATTAGTATACTGGATAAAATGTTTAAAAAGGAGAGGCCACAAATTCAAATTGGGGAGCAACACACAAAAGTATATATATATATCATGCATTTGTGACTTTCATTTTTCTGTATGATTTTTTGTATCTAGTGCAAGAAAGCCATCCAAGTGCATGCTTCAAATGATGCTGTAAAGTACCAACATTGTTCGTTTGCTCGATAAAAAGAACGGCAATAATTGCCGTATGATAAAGCCTCGGAAATTTTAAATTTAAAAAAATTAAACAATTATGCAAAAAAAAAAAAAAAAAGTGTAATCAGATGGGCCGATTACAACTTACCCATAAAATTTAGAATTTAATGTAAGAACAAAAAGTATTAGTGCAATTTTAAAGAATTAAAAAAAAAATTATAGAAATCCAAACGATTTTCTTTACTTAGAAAAATCTCGTTTTCACTTTGAAATAAAATTGTTTTTGTTTTCACCAGACGATTTTTTAATTAATTTTTCTTCTGAATTTATTTTTTTTTTTTACTAAATTATTTTGTAAATGAATATTATGTATAAAAAAAACTCGTGAAAGAAATTAAAAAAAAAATTAGAAATTTCAATAAAAATGTCAAAAGTCCACTCGGAAAAACCTTCTCCCCAAAACAATGCTCATATATTTTATGGTTATTGTTTGTAAGATGAGATTATTAATTATTCGTGATATCTTTTCTTGAAATCACGTTTAAAATAAATCAACTGTTAAACAGTTAGGAAATTTTTAATCAATCTTATATTGAACATTGAAGTCAATAGTGTTTTTCTTATCCATTGATGAGAGATGTGTAAGCGTGTTGATACCCCTGACCACAATATGAGCCGATGCCCTTACTCTATGAACTTTGACCTCGTAGATAAGATCAATTCTACTTTTTGGACATCTTTTATCTACTGATTATGCATCACTAGAGAAAGCAGTAAGTTACTCTCTCCGTTTGAAGGTGATCCTAATTTCCTGTAGACACGATTTAAAATAAAAGACGACAAAAATATGTATATTCCAGTAGTTTTGTTCTTTTCTTTGAATCTGGGTATTGCTTTTGGTGAGTATAAATTATAATACTTAAATGTTTGAATTTATTTTTTATTGCTGATTGAGCAATTTAAAAAAAAATATTTTATTGTTTTTTTAATGATCGATTAACCATTAACTTTAAACTTTGCTGAAGTTATAAAATAATAAATTTATTAACTAACATATTTTATTGAAAAAAAAAAACCAAATTATTTTAATATATTATATAAAACTAATTATAGATTTTACTTGAAATGTGATAAAATTATTTATGAAGAAATTTTTGTATGATCTTACATTTTTCATTGCAAAGATTGCTAAATAATATCGTTTTAATTTATTTTCGAATACAAAAATTCGATAGAAGTCTATAATAAAATCATTATTATTATTTTTTTTGTTGTCATTTTGGATTAAAAAGAATATTTCAAAGAAATTTTATAATGGAGTGTAATAAAATATTTTACAAAATTGTTTACATTCATCGTATATCTAAAAAGTGGATTAAAAAATGGTTATGCTAGTTATGCTAGTTTATTTTTGTAGTTAATCAATATTTAATCAGACGAACATATCTTTGAAATTTATTTCACAATAACTAGTTAACATAATTTAAATTTTATTTAAATGTACAAAATTCTAAGTTAAAAAAATATTTTTTAAACTTTTATATTTTTCATCCAGTTTAATAATTTTTAAAAACGTTAATGGATCTATCTCACTTATGACGTTAAATTAAATTTAGAATTTTGTACTAAGAAAGCTATAAAAGTATTACTATAACTAAAAAAAAAAAAAGATATTTCATTAATAAATTATTTTCAAGAAGGCCGTTTTAAGGATCAAAAATGAATTTTGGTCTTAAACCCGTTAAAAATTCTTTAAATGAATTGTAATTGATGAATAAATAAATTTGTAAGAATTAATCCTACTAAAATTTTAAGAAAAAGCAAAATATTACTAAGAAAGTATCGAAAAGCCAAAATATTCTTAATATTTTTATTAGTTTCTGAATATATTGATAAATGTGACGAAATATTTTTTTTTTCATTAATTGCTGAGAAATTTATAACTATTAAATGGTATATTACTTTTTTCCTCATTTTAAACAAAATGAGGAAAAAAAAGTGATTTTTCATGAAAAATTCTTCATTTAAAAATAAAATGCGTATAATTGCTAATTTATTATTATAAAATATAATTTCATTCTTAATGTAATAAACGTAATTTACTCTATAATGATTAAATCTTACTAAAAATTCTTATGAAATGATTTAAATAACCTATTGTAAATAAATGAAGAATATTAAAAAATAATGTATAAAAAGATTTTATTGTATCAAACTTTAAAATAAATTAATAAAATATGAATTTTATTTTTATTTGAGTATTCGTAAATCATACATGAATTTAAAATTATTTGAATACGTATGAAAATTATTTGTAAGGCAATTAATAAATAACAAACAAATATAATATAAATCAAATAATGCATAATAAAAATGCATTATTTGATTTTAATTATTACGAATTTATTATTTTGTCGTTAATTTGCAATTAGTAATTATTTATGACGATAATTTCTAATCGACAAAAAATATTTTAGAAAATAAACTTTTCAAGTAGCTTTCTAAAATATAAAATATTTATTGTATTTAAATTATTAACCAACCAATTATTAACCAATTTTAATTATTAAAATTATTACTCATGTAATTGATGAAAATATAAATCAAATGTCGAATACTTTATATCGCTTATCAATTGAATATGATGAACTAGATACCATTATGTAAGTGAAATGATTTGAATTAGATTTTATCAAGTGGTGAACGATTTTTAAATAAATGAACAAACTTATCGGTTTTTTTTATCAAGTGATCCATAACAGTAAGTAAGTATACAATTTCTAGAATCAATTGATAATATGGCTATTAATGCTCGCTCATGTGACATTTTCCTAGAAGTACAAAATAATGAAATATTTACACAGAGAATTGTAAATATAATAGAAATTGTAAATTTCGAGTTTTAAAAAATTCAGGATGCTTTACACTTTATTTTGATGTATAAAAACATTAAAGATTGATTTTTAAATCTGAAATGAAAGGATTCATTATGGCTTATTGTACCATATTTTATTAATGATTTTAATAACTAGTTTTTTTAATATAAAATAAAATAAATGATAGACCATTTACTAAAAATTATAGAAATTCACACAGAAAACGGTCGGCTAAACTGGAAAAAAAAATGTGAAATATCGTATAATTTCTGATATTTTTACTCAGTAAAATGATAAAATTATGTTTTGAATTATAGAAAACAAAAATAAATCTGAAACAAATATTTTATTATTTTCAAAATAATTAGCTGTAAAAAAAAAAAAAAAAAAAAAAAATAGGTTATAATAATTAGAATTATTTCAAAAGCGATTTGTAATTTTTTTTTGTGAAATTTAAAAATTCGAAGGAAATTCAAAATTCAAAAATAGATTATAATAATTGGAATTACTTCGAAATTTGATTTATAATATTTTATGATCAAATCTTTACTATATAATTAGCAGTATTTAAAATTATATATCAATTCTTGAAAAAGAAAAATAAATTTTTGTGTATCATAAAAAACCCAGCAGGTTAATTTGATAGTTTAAGGAGTTTCTGAAGTAAATGAAAAAAAAAAAAAAAAAAATAATAATAAATAAATAAAAGTTTAAAATTTAATCATATTGAAATTAGTACACTTCTATTAATAGATTGGACACCTTCTACGTCAATTATTCTTATAGACAGATATTCAGGCTGATTAATATTTAAAAATTTTTTTTACACATGACGCCAATAGAAACCAATTCTTTGAAAAAGAGTTTCTGGAAAACAACTATTCCTTATCATACTTACAAAATGGATAAAAAGCCTTAGTTATATGGTAAAGAATCGTAAATTTCGATCTCCGTGATAATTCTTTTATTGTAATAATAATATTCAAAACTATAACATGATTTTAAATAATAATACTATTTCAGTCATAAACAGAAGTCCCAAATTATGTATCAATTCTAAATAGAGGTCTTAAGCGATGTACTAACCTAAAACAATGTATCAGTTCTAAACCAGAAGTCCTAAATAATGTATCAGTTTTAAACCAAACAATGTAACAATTCTATACCAAAGATTCTAAACCGTGTAGCAGTTCTAAATCTGAGGTCTTAAACAATGTATCAGTTCTAAACCAAACGTTTTAAACAATGTATCAGTTCTAAACCAGAGATCCACAACAATGTATCAGTTCTAAACCAGAGATCCTCAACAATGTATCAGTTCTAAACCAGAGATCTTAAATAATGTAACAATTCTAAATCAAAGCTTCTAAACAATGCATCAGTTCTAAACCAAAGATTCTAAACAATGTATCAGTTCTAAACTAGAGATTTTAAACGATGTATCAGTTTTAAACCAGAGGTCCTAAACAATGTATCAGTTCTAAACCGGAGGTTTTTAACAATGTATATGTTTTAAACTAGCGGTTTTTAACAATGTATCAGTCTAAACCAGAAGTTCTAAAGAGTAAAAAAAAAAAAAAAAAAAAAGATGGAGCTCATTCTATATATATTTTTCATTTATTTAGGAAAAAAGGATCTATTTCTAAAGAATTTTTTTTTTTTTTATATATACTTATACAATTTTTTATTATTCCAGGAGCAAATTGTGAAGACCTTTCAGGATTATGGCGGAATCAACTGGGCTCCAACATGACCATCATCTACAGGTCTGACAATCACATTACAGGAGAATACAGTACGGCTGTGGAAAGCAGGCTGAAAGCTGCTTTAGTTACCTCAAACCTGACTGGTAAGTTTTTGTAGATGAATATTTTTACCTAAACATAATGTTACATGTCTTTACTCCTCTGAAAATGATAATAAAGAAAAGTTATCTTTCAAAACGTGATTGATAGGTTTTTAATTTTTTACCGATTGGTGTTAACGTTGGGCTTCTAATCTGAAGAAGCTCAGTTCAAGTTCCCATAAGTGAATTGAATCGAAAGTTCCCGCGTTTACGCTGGAAATGAGCTCTTCAAAACAAATTGTTCTGAAAAATAAAATAAAAAATCTAAATTATTTCAGTGGATTAAAAGAAAAGAGTACGAATTACCAGATGATATTTGAGTGGTTCTTTCGAATTATGGTCTTACCACAGTGGCCAAGGTATATCAGATAAAGAATGAAGTTCAAGTGAAAACCGTTCAACATATTAAACACTATTACAGTAAACCAGGGGTCGGCAACCTTTTGAGTCGGAAGAGCCAAAAATGGCAATTTACAAAGTTTCAAAGTTTTAAAGAGCCACAAAATTTTTTCTTGCCAACAATAAATAACAGGTGAGCTGAAAAGTTCGTAGGCTGACATATAGATGACGCTACTTGTATTAAATGCATATGATTTTTAGTTAGCCCTAAGCTTCAAAAGACACGTGTATAAATTTGATAGCTGTTGCGCTATTAGTATGTGAGTTATAGCATTTTTAATGAAGTTATAGCATTTTTAGTTTTCATCACGTGCAGTCTACTCGGCTGACTGTCGATTAGACTCCGGTGTGAAATGATGGAGCCATGTTTCATCCATTGTCACATATCGAAGAAAAAATTCGGGTTTATTACGATTCAACAGCTTCAAACACTGCTTAGAATCCCAATTGGTTGTTGTTTTGGGTCGATTGTGAGCTCGCGCGGCACCCACTTTGAACAGAGCTTTCGCATATCCAAATATTTATTCACGATATGTCCAACACGTTCCTTTGATATCTTTAGGGTCTCAGCTATTTCAATCAACTTCACTTTACGGTTATCAGAAATTATTTTGTGGACTTCTTTGATGTTTTCGTAGGTAACAGCCTCTTTGGGGCATCCACTGCGTGCATCGGCCTCGGTGCTCATTTCGCCTCGTTTAAATTTAGCAAACCACTTCTCTACGGTTGATTTTCCTGGTGTAAAGTCCGAATAATGTTTATCAAGCCAAGCCTTGGCTTCAATAGTATTTTTTTTCGCCAAAAAGCAATGCTTTATTAACACATGAAATTCCTTTTTATCAATTTTTTCAAACTAACAAAAGTTGCTCCACTAAAACTGCTATAATTCATATACTAATAGTGCAACAGCTGTCAAATTTATACACGAGCCTTTTGAAGGTTAGGGCTAACTAAAAATCGTATGGATTTTATACTAGTAGCGCCGATTTAATAATACTACCCACCTGTTAATACTCGCATAAATAAAGTTTTTTGATAAAAAAAAGCTAATCTATTTATTCATAAGAAAACATATCTATTTATTAATCATATCATTCTATTTATTCATTATTAGATAACTACTTATGATTTAAGTAAAAAATTAAAACAATTAAACATTTACTTACAACACTAACTTGTACTTCAATAACAAACAATTGAACAAACAAATTCAATGGGAGCGATGCCTTTGCATGTACTTCAATAACAAATTATTGTATAAATATTGTTATTCAAGTAGAAGATTTAAACTTTACTAAACAATGTAATTTGTACTTAAAATAAAAAAAAACAATAACATACATTTCAGTAAACAAATTCAATGGGAGCATTGGCTTTGCATGGTTTTAGAAAGTTTGGATAAATTTGGCTCATAACTTGTTGCTTTAAGCACGACTCTAAACTCTTAACACGACTTTAAATTTTCATTTGTTAGTTGGCTTCTTATTTTACTTTTAATTATATTCATGCAAGAGAACGCTTGCTCGCACGAATATGTCGATTCGAAGATAGTCAACACTCCAAATGCCAACTCACTGTAGTAATCAGGAAGACTATTCCATGCGTCGAATATAAGTGTCTCAACTCGCGGCATTTCTTTTAAAGTTGTCCATTTTTGTTGCGTTACGTACATACATTTCTGGACCTCCAACTCTTCCAATTTGCTTTTCAACTCTGTAAATTTTCCACTCCACAAAGCTTTACTTTTTAAATCGATCAATTGCATTTCTAGAGATCCAGTATCAATGCCAAATGGCTCAATGTGGATTTCGTTATTATTTGTGTATAGAGGATTTACTATGAATGCTAGAATGGTTTTGAATTCCTCAAATCTATCAGCAAATTCATCTTTAATTTTTTTTTATAACTGTGCTGAAGTATCTCATGCCAACAGTTGCACTAGTTTTATCACGATATTGCTTTAGAAATTGAAAATGAAGTAATATACTGCTCTGAATATCTTCTGCAAAAAGAATTAATTTTTCTTCGAAACAAATCAATTCTTCTACCAAAACATAGTCTGGGTTTCCCTTTCCTTGCAGTTTTAGATTCAGCTCATTTAATTTCGCTGTGATATCCACCATAAAGTAAAATTTTTGCAACCATTTGCCGTTCTCTAACTCAGGGTGATTAATGCCTTTTTTATTTAGGAATGTGTTTATTTCATTCCAAGCACAAAGCAAAACGTTTCAACACCTTACCTTTGGAAAGCCATCACACTTTATTGTGAAGAAGGAGGTCGGAATACTGAGTCTCCATTTCGTTTAAGAATTCTTTAAATTGACGATGGTAGAGTGCTTTTGGCAAGATGCTGTTAACAATCTTGATTACCAAATTCATGACCTCAACTATTTCGGCCGGAAATGCTTGGTCACAAAGCGCTTCTTGGTGTATTATGCAGTGAAACGTAAGAATTTCGTGGTTTATTTTACTCTGAAGAATCGTTGTTGCCCATTTATTTTTTCCTGTCATACTTCTGGCTCCATCAGTTGCTATTGAAACGATTTCATTTAAATCGATCTTATTGTCTTCAAGACATTTTTGCACGGCATTCGCTATATCTTCCCACCTAGTTTGTCCCGAGAGCGGTAGCAATCCTAGAAGTTCTTCTTTTGGACCTTGGGAAGACATATACCTGACAAAAAGGGCAACTTGTGCCGTGTCTTTTATGTCGCAAGACTCATCTATAGCCAGTGATAAGGCAGAAGAAAGTGCAACCTGCAAATATGTTACATTTGAAGATATTTTAGCTATTCTATCTTGTACTGTTTTAGCGGATAGTGGCAAAAAATCACGAAACAGTTCTTCAGATTCCTCATTAATCGATTCAGAACGATTTTAAAATGTTTCTTTTTTTTTTTTTTTTTTTTTTTGATAAAATAAATAATATTTGCGTATGGAACTAAAGAGCCGCAGTTTCACATCCAAAGAGCCGCATGCGGCTCGCGAGCCGCAGGTTGCCGACCCCTGCAGTAAACGATTGTTTCATATTTTTATGTGCTGAGTGCAATCACATCTGAAAAAAAAATCAATTTAATATCTTTCTTGGCCGAATTTGTGGCCATGCAACAAGCAAATTTGAACCTGAATCCTCGTGAAAGCTGGTTACTATCTCTAGTTTCTGAGAATGACACATATATTTCTTCACTTTTTTTTTAGTATGATGCACATTTCTGGCAAAGTGAGTCTCATAAAATGTGCGACGATTTTTCGCAAAGTCACATTTAATACTGGTATTTTGTATTTCATATAGTGTATTTATATTTCAATATTTTACTGTTTTCAGGATAAATGCATTTCATGAGCGCTTTTGTAATTATGTTTTATGTATCGAAACTTCGATTGTTTAATGTCTCAATACAGGATAAAAAAACTGTACAGTAGACATTCATATTTAATAATAACTTTCAAAACAACATTTTGTATTCTATATATTGTTAATTGCAATGTGTACGTAGACTGTAATCTCATCGCCAAATTGTTTTGTCATGAAATAGAGTTTTGGTTTCATGTAATTATACCTTCTGGGCTTTTTTTTCCTGTTGTTTTATTTATAAACACGTTTTTAAGATCAATGAATTTCAAGCAAGCGTGAAAAAATAGAAGGTTGATGTTAATCAAAACATACAATAAAAAAAGAAATTGTTAAAATATTGCACTTGATTTTTTTCCCCCCTCCTGTTAATGATCTACTCGCTAAGACCTTCAATTTTCACTGGTAGAGCAAGAGTTTCTAATCTTCAGGAAAACTTGTTGCAAAATGTAGGCGTAGTCGTGACAATTATTTCGAAAGTTTAATGAATAAAAAAACCATATTTAAAATAAATGGTCAATGCCTCAAGGAAGACAAGAATAGTTATTTATAGAAACATTTTACTAAAATTATAACACATAAAGTATGTTGATTTTTCCACTATTAATTCTATTTTTTTAACAATATTTTTTTAACAAATATTTATGAACATATTCTTTTCTTCCAGATATGTTTAGAAACTTATATAAAACGAACGATTTTAATTTACTAAGAACCAACGAATTTAACAATTTTAATTTACTAAAAAACAAACGATTTTAACAAAAAATAACGAAACAAAAGATTTTTATAGCTTAACTGATTATTTAGCGTGAACGATTTTTTTTCAATTTATAAAAAGGTTCATTTGATTTATTCGAAGCATTGTTTTGTTTCATATTGTTAATTTTTGTTAGTAAATTTCAAAAAGCATAATTATTTTTTATTTATTTATTCATTATTCAATTCCTTCTATTAGCTCACTCTCTCCTTATATATATCTTGTTCAAATTTTCAATCGTTCATAAAATACTTTTTATTCGTCCACTCAAGTTCAAATACATTTTTTTTTTAACTTGTAGTGGATGACATTGGATGTTAATACAGTTTCTGCAAATATTAATTCATTCATTAAATTTAATTAATTAATTTTAGGTTTTTTTTAGATTTAAGTTGCATATATCTAACAATAGATGGCGCCAGATAAACTTAAAAAAATGAATGAAAATTATTTATTAAGGACTTTCTCCAATATAGTGAAAGAAAGTAGGAAATGACTTTAAATTTTTTTTTTTTTTTTACTCGTTTTTTTCTCAAGTCTTACAAAAAAATATAAAAACGCTATTGGAACTAATACATGATAAGGCTGGAATGTTGCCAAACATTCACTCAGGAGGAAAAATAATCTTTTCATCAATTTCTTTTTTTTTTTTTGACTCTAGAAATGTCTTAAATAGGTACTTTTAGATTTAGTACACAAAATAAAACTTAGAGTGTATCACTTCCATTCTCACATAATTAAAACCTTTTATTTTAGAAAACAAATTGTGACTTAAAAGAAATTTTATTTACAGGAAATAAAGAGTCGTCTGCCAACAAATTATTTATAAGCAAAATGTTTATAACAAAAGTTGGCCAACTTTACAATAAGTGATTACTTATAAAAGTAGGCCAACTTTACAACAAATTACATAACTTCTTGTTAAATCTGAGATAATGACCTTGACAATTTTAATACTTAATTGTTTTTGGAATTTAGATAATGACATTAATCTAAGTATGAAATATGTATTTTTCATGAAAATTAATCTAATCTGAGTACACTGGTTTTCAAAAAAGTCAGGAAAAATCGAACTGGATAACGTGGCAAAAAAAAAAGGGAATTCTCATATAAATTTGCAATATAGTACTTTAAAAGCACTGTTGCATCAGTCAGTATATCATATCAGTCAGTATATGACATGCAAATTAGTGGAGCTGCTGTCGTTTGACATTGTTGGATACATGACCGGAAACAGGCTTGTGTGTGTTTTTGATATGATGTACAATTTTAAAATAATAATATAACTTTATTGTTTTTTAATTTATTATTACATTAGTATGCGTTACATTGATTGTTGAAACGGATCTTTCTGAATATACCCGTTTTGCTTTTATTTAAAAATATTAAATAAGCTTTTAAGATGATTTTGAAAATTTGTAAAAGCCTTTGACAGGAGATATGGTTGTCAGGGTCAAATATATCAAGGTTTGACATAAATGTCTAATACTTCAAGAACAGTTGTAATAAAGAATGCATGAACTTCTATCTGAAACAGAAAAGAAAAATAAAACAAAATTCCTATTGTATACTCAAATAAATTTCGGGGCATAAATTTTTCATATGCTGGCATTAAAGTTAATATTAAACAACATCTCTTAGTCAGTTTTGACATTTAAGAAATTGCTTTTTGTATTTTTTTTTCTTTGAAAACTATAGAAAATTATTTATAACTTTTTGTATGCTTTAATTATTATAAAATAATAAAAAAATTAATTACACAAAAAGCTAAACTTATTTATAGCTTTTTTTTGTGTAATTAAATCATAACTATGTAATGATCTTTTTGAATTACATTAGGTATACATATGCCAATTCAAGGAGGAGCTCTGGTTTCATTTACAGTTCTTTTCAATCATGGAAAATCGCTGACTACATGGGTTGGTAAGTACACAGATATTCCATTTTGCAAATTGTCATCAAGAATTCCCTTTACGGCATGTTAAAGATTGCAATGTGGTAACATGAACCATCAAGCATAAGACTATCAATCAATTTATAATTAAGACATCGTTAAATTAATTTTTGAATTAGAATTTTATGAAATTTTAATCATCATCATAACTGGCTCGACAGCCCGTTGTGGGCCTTGGCCTTCTTTAAAAGATCCAGCCAGGCTTTACTCTTCTTGGTCGTGGACCTCCAGTTTTTGATCTTAATAACATTAAAATCAGAGTCTAAACAGTCGACCCATCTCTTTTTCGGTCTTCCCCTTGGTCGCTGTCCAAAAGGGATTGCATTGAAAACTTTCAAGCAGCTCTATCACTTTCCATTCTCATGAGATGACCGGCTTTATTAGACTTGAAACAGCGGTTTCTTTACAGGGCAGGGGTTGTTAACCCTGCGCCCTACCCCCAACCAGGAGGGTCAGGTCCTGTTTACTACGTTGGGACAATTCTTTCTCACCCGGTTGTCACACGGGTGATGAAATTTTAATAATTTAAAAAAATTCTTTTAGTTTTTTTTAATAGAAATTATATTTGTAGAGATTTTAATATGCTGCAATTTTAAAATATTTGGATCTAAACTTCATTCGAAAAATTCAGAAATAAAAAGAGTCACTTTTGCATAAAATAAATTTTTTTGTTAAAAAATTGAAGCGACAATTCTTATCAACGTGCATCCAAAGTTTTGACGAGGGTGCGCAGAAGATCTACCTCCCCGTGGTGCACCTGGTAACACTTTTTAGTGGCTAAAAGAACTGCAACTTGGCATTACTGTTAGATTAATGAACTCTGTTTCAGCATGTTTTGTTGTATTCTCTGTTTTTTATTTCGTTGTTCTTTTTATTGCTGTAACTGTTACTGATCTGCCATTGGAAATTATAATAAAAAAAGTTTTGACGAAGATATTCCTTAAAAATAAAATCAATTAATTGTTCTCAAATATAAAAATAGCACTTATTCAAAAATTGATTTGATGAATTCATTATTAATTGCGGTTGCTACAGAAAAAAATCTTTTCTCTCTCTGCTAAGTATTTTTATAATCAAGAAGAAATTAATTAGCTAAGAATTAGAAGAGATTAACTTCAAAACGAACGATTAATTAAATAGTTTTTAACTAAGTCTTACTGATTTAAAGTAGATTATATCTAGAAAATATCGAGTCCCACAATTTGACAGATATTGTATAGAGCCGTAAAGCAAATGAACAAAATTAAATACATTTAAACGAGCATTTAATTTTGAAAAAAAAAGTAAACATTTATCTATGGATTTAATGTGTTCAGTTCCGTACAGATTTTTTCGTAATTACCAAAAAAAGTTATATTTCTTTCAATATTTACAAAATTATTTTATGAATTCTGTTAAAAAATGTTTTTAAAAACTTTCTTCGATTAAAGAATTATTTGATCTGAACATGAAGACCATTTCTTTTTTTTTTTTTTTGCATGGTATTTATAACTGTTAAAATGTTTCTAAAAACTTCCTTCGATTTTTTTTTTTTTTTTTTTCAGGACAATGCATGGTATGTGATGGGGAAGAAATTCTGTTCACCACTTGGGGTTTGAGAAGTCATTTCTTGAAACCTGTAGATCGATGGATGGCGATGAGGATTCATCAAGACACTTTTAAACGCGTACCGGGAGATGATAATATCATCCCTCTGCACTTAAGGACACTGGTAATTAAAAAAAAATTAGCACTTTTTATATTATAAATGCGGACCTGAATTTCCGACTGGCTAGCGCTCTGGCGCTCGGTCCACAGGTTTCGGGTTCGAGTCCCGGCGGTGCCATGAATGTTTGTAGTGGTTCGGAATCCACTTTAAATCGTAGGTCCCGGTCTAATATGATAGTAGAGTGTAGCGGAGGCATTGTTACTCCGCGTCCGTGGCTTATCTTCAAGTTACACGCGTCCTCTGGGTAATGAGAAGTGAGTAACGTCTGTGCAGCGCTTGCCTTAAGGCGTCCATGATCAAGCTGTCTAAGTGTTTGCCAGCTGCATTAGAAAGAAAAAAAACCATTATGAATGTGATTTTCATTCACCTGATAATGCGTGGCGCCATCTGGTGGCATCATTAGTTAAATTATTGTAAAATAAAAAAAAAAGTCGAATTGGTTACTCTTTTAATCAAAAGAGTAAGCATTTCTACTCTATTTTTAAAATTTTTTACTCTTTTAACTTTTTTTTTTTTTTTTTTTTTTTTTGCGTGAAAATGTTGATATTTCCAAATATCTTTTTTGTTGTTGTTGTTTATTCATATAAATTCATTTATATGATGATGAATTCATTCTATTTTTTTTTCAGCCATTTATAATTCAAGAAAGTTTTAATATTAGTTTCTACTTATTCCAAAATTCGTTTACTGATATAAAAAGTTAAATGATATTATTAATGAAAAACTTTGATCATAAAGTTGCAGTTACATCCCTCTTTATGTCAGCAGCGTGTTCTTTGAAAGCAGTGTAAGTCCATTTTGTCAATATGGATATATTTAAGGGTTTGTATTTGAATGGATGATATATAACTTACGTGGCAATCTGTTTTTTTATTATTAAAATCTCAATTGTTTGTTGAGTGGGTGACGATAAAATGCAACGAAATAACCCCCATTTTTTATTGGCTATCCATTTTTCTAAATTGAAATTATTTGTTCTTCTTCTTTGTAGTTTTTTTTTACTATAAAAAAGTAATAAAATAAATAATGTTTTCAGATTAAAGTTCCTAAAGCTCATTTTGGAAAATCTTTTTTTTTTTTTTTTTTTGTAAAAGCGATTTTTTTCTTATATTTAGTTTCTTTCTTTTTTTTGTGTGTGTGAACTATTTTTAATAAGAACATTTTTTTTAGGGTCCTGCTCGTAAGGATGACAAATCATCGACTTGTGAAAAGAATCTTAAAGGTATTTCTAATTACAAACAATTAAATGATGAAACAATTAAATTATTTTACAAAAGAAAAAGAATAAAAAAAACCTAACTTAATTAAATTAATTACTGAATTTAAAAAAAAAAAAACTTAACCTTATCAATAATTCTGATAAATTTTGAAAATAGTTTCTTTACTATAGTACTAAAAAGTTTATCTTAAGACATAAATTTTTATTTAAGGTGGCATAAATCGTTTAATTTAAGCAAAGATGATCAGATGTGTCCTGTAATGTAGTGTACTGCTACACCTTACGTCATGTTCACTAAAGGCCGAATGTCGTATTATAATTAACCTTTGAAAGAGGATTTCCATATTTGGAATAAAAATTAAATCGTTGAACATAATAGTAAATAAAGGTTCTAGTGTAATAAATATTATGAAATGCACAATCGGTTTGTATAACATGCATAATAAAATTCACTATATATAAATTTTCATGTGTTTTCTAGTCACATCTACAATTTTTTTTATCGAAAATTGGAAAAAAAAAAGAGAAATTTAAAAATGAATTTATTCAAGATGCAAAGTGCGTGTAAGCCACAAAGAAAAAATTTGAAATCATTAGAAGTATACAAACATCCGAGAATGAACTCCAAAAACTGCAGAGTCAATATACATATATACTTACAAGAAAAATATACTTAGAAGATGCAAAAAATTATACATATATACAAAATATACAGAAGAAAGTTCAAAAACAATTCTTCCGGAAAATCAAATAAAAGCGATAAGTCATTAATTAGACTATCCTTTAAGATAGATCCAATAAGAAAGCTTTATTATGGAATTCAAGAATATTCACCCAGGATTCATTCAGGAATATTCACTCATTCACTCAGGATTCATTCAGGAATATTCACTCATTCACTCAGGATTCACTCAGGAATATTCACTCATTCACTCAGGATTCATTCAGGAATATTCACTCATTCACTCAGGATTCACTCAGGAATATTCACTCATTCACTAAGGAATAATATAAACTACGTTATTTCTGCTTGCTAGATGACTAGATCCATGTTCAAATAATATTAGGACGTCTTTTAATAACATATATGGACCAAAATGTTTTCCGTATAGAAGTGGTAAGAAATAAAACTAATAAATTACAATTTATTTCGCTGAATTACGTAGCATGATTATCGAGTAACTAGCTCTCGGTGCCATAGGTTTCGAGCTCGAGTGCCTGTGGTTACATGATGCTTGTAGTGGTTCGGAATCCATTTTAAAAAGTAGGTCCCAGCCTAATATGACTGTTGGGTATAGGAACGACAATCCTACCAGTTAAAAACATCTTCTGTCTCGAAATCTGCCGGTAGGCAGAAGGCCTTGTCCTACCATGGGGTTAGTGCGCCAATGAAGAAGAATATATATATATATATAAATATTTAAATCATTTTCAAAAGTACCTTTTCACCTTTCTATTGAGCATGGTCACCAAACAAGTTGAGGTCAATGATCTTCAATTCACCAAATCAAAAAATGTGTTTCACAAATTTATTTTACTGCTCAAAATTGTGTTGAATTTGCCTATAAAAAACATATAATATAAATAAATATATATGGCTGTTCGACGCTGGAAACTTCAAAATGTCCGATCTACGGTGTTTAAAAACTAAAAATTAAAGCTTTCCTGCATTGAAATTGATATACATTTTCACCTCAAATGGAAATAAATTCCAAATAGTTAATCACTCATTACCATCATACATTGGAGTTTTAGTATTAGCTTTGTTCATTGAAACGTTTGATTAAGCCTAAACTAATGGTATGGGAGAACAATGCACTTGATAAGCTATACTCATTAATGTAAACAAAATTTGATATATTACATAAATGATTAAAAATAAAATGTTAACAACATTTTTTTAAAAACATAATAGATTTAAGAAAATATTTTAAAATATGAATTAAGCCAGAAGTATACTACTGTGTCCAAAGAGTAAGACCAATTTTCAATTTAAAATTCTCGGGGCTTATCGAATTTCAATTTTTTCTTTTTTAGGTTTCTGACATTGTCCTTGACATCTGTGTGAAATTTGACGTTAAAATATTCATTAATGTTTGAGTTACGCTTTGCTTTGTGAGACGCTAAAACTGATTCCGGCGTTTTTTGAAATGTCTGAATTAATTGTGCAAAGAACTTGCATTCAATTTTGTTTGCGGAAACGTATAGAATGTTGCAGAAGACATTCGGGGAGCATTCCTATATCAGAAAGAATTGTTTACAAGTAGTATAAGCAGTTCAAAGAAGGCAGAGAACGCGTTGGAGACGAATAGCCCTCTGGTCGACCCTCAATCTCAACCAACGAAGCTCACGTCCAAAAAAATTAAAGATTTGGTGCTTGCAAACCGTCGATTTACAATTAGAGACCTTGCTGATGATGTTGCAATTTCAAAAGGATCAGTCAATTCCATTTTGGGCCTCACACGCGTCAAATCTCGATTGGTACCGAAAACACTGAATGCGCCATATTTCTCACATTACATTGATTCTTCGTGACGTTTTCGGCAAAAGTGAAACCCATATCATTCCACATCCAACCGCCGTATTCACACCGTGAGACTTCTGGCTATTCCATAAACTCAAAAGATCACTCCGGGGGCACCGTTTTGAGTCGATTGAAGAGATTCAACGCGAATCGCTGCGCGCTTTGAAAGTCATCCCTGCCGTTGACTTTTTAGCATGCGTTGAGGATTGGAAAAAAAATTGGCATAAGTGTATTGTGTCCGGAGGGGACTACTTTGAAGGCGATGAAATAAATTTCGAAGAATAAATAAAGAGTTTTTGAAAAAAAAAAATAATTGGTCTTACTTTTTGGGACATATATTATGTCATCATCGTATATTAATGCTTTCTGTATTCTATATCTTGACAATATAATTTTCATTATATTGTGAATTAAAAATTGTTTTGTTCTAGCTGGAGTACGAGGAAGCTGGGTTTCAGACAGACACGATGCTCTCCAATTTAAAGATTGCTTCGAAAGCGGAATATTCTCAGGTATTAAAATTCTAAACTAAATATTCTTATACTTATGCATATTTTACAATTTAGATTGCTTTTAAGTATCATTTTTAAATTATCATGCTTTATGTATACCAAACTTTCGATTTTCATAAAATTATTGCTGAAATAAAAATTTCTGATATCGTATTTCTGTTTTATGAAATACTAGCTGGAAAGCAAAAACCTGACGTTGTCCTGGTATTTATATTCCCTATATTTTGTCTGACAGGTGTATGAATACAGTATATAATTGACTCTACCTTTCGCCTTGCTGGTGTAATAAAGTAGAAAGTTGTTCTTGCAGAGTCAAGAAAAAAAAAAAAAAAAAAAAAAAAGCTAAAGGAAATTGTCACATTCACTGATTCGAACAAAACTGTAATCCCTCTATTTAAAGAGCGGCCTGGTGGCCAAGTGGCTAGCGCTCCGGTCTTTGGTACCCCAGGCTTAAGGTTCGAATCCTGGCGGTGGCATGGATGTTTGTTGGTGGTTCGGAATCCTCGTTAAACTGGAGGTCCCGATCTGTTTAACCCTCGTGCGCACGAGATGACCGTAGAGCGACAAACCAAACCTCTATTTAAAAGAAAGACTTCACTCCTCCTACCTAGCTATAATCTCGCGATTTAAGAGTTATTTATTGAAGCAGAGGGAATATTTGGGATTAGCTAGTTTATTAGAAGAAAGATCCTCCTACTTTACTGATCCCGCACCTTCAGTACCAATATTTCAATTATTTTCTCTTTTCAAATTAGCTGATCGGCGAGCCATCAATGAATTTCTCGGGTGAAATATAACCAGATATTGCACTGCTACAGGAAAAAAGACATTTTTAGTTTTCCTTTAATTTAAGTATTCATGAACATGTCCATTGTTTAAATATCTAATTCCTTTTTTGTATTCCATATTAATTTCTATTTTTAATGATCACTCTGATAAAACACTAATTCATGAGAACTCTTCAGAGATTTTGACAATTTTTGACCTTAGTTTTGGTAAATTTTATTAGGGAAAAAAAAAGGAAAGAAGGAATTAAGAAGAAATCTCAGCTTCAGATGCAAAATAGTGATAACAATTAAGAATTGTGATCTGCCAAATTGCAAAGAAAATTTTTTTGTGATTAACTTTTTATAAATAAAATAAATAAATAAATATTATAAAATAAAAAAAAAATTAGCGAGTAAAATATAAATGTAGAATATTTGAAAGAATATATATATATATAGATATATATATTAAAAATCACGATGACATAAACTTCTAAAATTAAATATTTGTACAAATTAACTTTAATTTAATTAATTTTTTAACAATTAACTTTAAATTTCAGAAAATTTCTAAATCAAGCCACCAGATGACGCCAGACCTCACCAGGTAGCGCCAGATAGAAATGATCTTTGTTTAATTAGAAAAGAACTCATCAGAAGTTACTCAAAAGTTTTTGGTTGGTCACAAAGTTACAAAGAATACAAAATACAAAAAGTTCATTGCAGCCACTCTCTTCAGAAACGATGACGATCCAAGCATTTTTTAATCGTCTCGTAATAACAGTCAGATTGTCTGATGAGAGTTTTCCGAGTTTTCCTTTTCCTTTTGAAGTCCTACCGAAAAACTTATTTCTACATTTTAATTAGTGATCTGTTCGTGGCATTGATGCAAATAATAATAACTATTATAATCTTTTAAATAACTAAGATCGAACGAACTATTTCACTATTTATAATCTTTTTATTCGAAAATACCAACCTGTTGGACATTTTTTTTAAAATTCGTTTTTACGAAAAAATTTATCATCATTTCATGATGAATTTTCAAATGAGCATCATCAAATGATAATAATTTCCATATATTATAATTTTTTTTTTCAAAATTTAAAACATTTTTTTATTAAATTTGATTAAATAAAATTAACAGGGGTACTATTTAACTTATCGTAACTCTAAAATCAATGACAAGTTCATTTCACTGAATGGATTCCATATAATAACATCTCTAAGTTTTATTGTGAATTTGTATTTAACGATATTAATCCGAATTGCTTAGAAATAAATACCTTTTTTCCACTAATTTTTCAGGATCACACCACGATAACGTTGTTTTCGGTCGAAGCGATGGGGGTGGACTTTTTACAGCTCTTGGATTCGTTTCTGCATCAGAAGAAAAGATCATAGGATGGACTGGTAATGTTTAACGTATTGAAAATTAAAAATAAATAATATTTTTGTTCTAAATAATTATCAAAAAGAAGAAAAACAGTGAAATTTTTTTAATGATATATTCCATTACTTATTTTTATTTAACTATCCGTTAGTCACAATCATTTTCAAACGCGAATGGCTGTAATGTTTTTTTTTTTTTTTTTTTTCTTTTTCCTCTGATGCCGCTGGCAAACACTTAGACAATTGTCTATTACGTATAGAAGTTTTCCATTGTTTATCATTTTTTTGAACAACTCGTCCATTTCATGATCGTTCTATTTAGTGATTCGTTCTTTAGGAACCATTCATAGTTCCTTTTATAAAAGGAACTGTGAATGGTTTTTAAAATCGAGAATGGTTATTTTCAATCGCGAATGATTATAATGTATATTACGGATATAAGTTTTCCATTGTTTGTCGTTCTTCTGTATAACTCGTTCATTTTATGACCGTTCTGTTTGCCGATTCGCTTATTTGGAACCATTCACAGTTCCTTTTATAAAAGGAACTATGAATGGTTTTTAAAAGCTGTTTATTCCGTGTGTCCTTGGGAGTGGTGCTATTTCTTGTGTGCCAATGAGACAAGTACTTCTACTCTGCTAGGAGTGCATTAGTATTAAAGAATGAACGCAATGAAAAACAAAAATTTAAAAAGACAGGGGTGGGGGAAAAAAAAAAAAAAAAAAAAAAACACCAAACGAAAAAGAGAACAGTGAATTAAGAAAAGCTTTTTTTCAGCTGAGATAGAGCAATTGATAAGATAATTGTAATGAAAGGTTGTTTATAAATTTGTTGATTGTATTAATAAGATAATATAAGAGAGACGAAGAAGTAAAGGCCATTTAGTTGTGCAAGCGAATTGTCCTCCATTTATATGTATAAAGATGATGTTTTGTGACATGATTATAGGATTTAGATAATTGATTAGGCTGTTGAATAGATTTGTAGACACCTTAGTGATGTGGGTTGGGATGGGTTCAATGTCGAGATCTTCGTTAATTACTAAATTTCTGATGTGCAAAAGAACATTTGTGATTTTTTTCTAGAACTTTATTTTGCTTCGAATAACATTGTGAGCTATTCTCCAAATAAGACTGTATACATTAAAAAGGGACGTAGTATTTGCTTATGTGAGAAGAATTTCGTTATTCTATAATTTATAAGTTGATATATTTAATATGGCTTCTATTGATAAATTTGCTTTTTAAAATGAGTTGATGGTATATATGAGAGACCCAATCTAGCGGTTCATAGAAGTGGTCGAGTTCATTCAAGCTGTCTTTCCGAAAAATGATGGCTTTGTATTAGCTAGTATTGATAGAAATGTGGCATTTAATTATCTGGTCTATACGGTCATCTAAAAATTTTTTTCCCTAAGATTAATGTAATCAATCTAAGAGTAATTCTTTGGGTGAGAGCTGTTGAGTCTTGCACAAAGAAGCCAAAACTGATGTATGGAGTTTGATCCGATAAGGTTTCATGATATATTCTCTATGTTGCAATATATGTGTATACTCATTTTCATGGATATCGTTGGAACAGTATATAAGATGAAATGTTGCAGTATCATCTGGTTGCAAGTAACGATAAAGTGGTTAGCAGGAACCTATTTTCCATACTCGAATACATATTATTACCAATTTTCATAAAGTTTGGTTGAACGATATAGAAGTTAATACACTGCAGCACCCTCTGGTGGTGAGTTACAATAAAGGGGATAGCATAAAAACATTCTCCATGTTTTGTCAAACACACACAAAAAATTTCATCAAAATCGGTCCAGCCGTTTAGGAGGAGTGACAAACACACGTACAGAACCCGATTGCAATGCCACCTACCGTGTCCAATTGTGAATCTAAACCATCTAGGATCGGTCTAGATGATAAAAATTGTTAAATTATAAAAAATTTTCATAAAAATCGACATAGCCGTTTAGGAGGAGTTCATAAAACACATGTAAAGAAGAATTATATATATAAAAATGTTATAGAGGGTCGGGCAGAAGAGGCTTCCTTGAGGAATATCAGAATAGATCTGGCCACACATATAATCTACGCAGACTCTGACTCTTCAGTTATCATGTATGATAATGATAATGATGATGGAAATTGAAAATTTACGTTTGTTGAATTTATAAAGAAGACCACCGTGCCATGTCGAAGCTTTTGTACATTAAGGAAGATGCCTCCGATGATTAATTTGTGATAGAAGCTTTCAGTTATTAAATTTGTAACTCTTAAGAATGTGTGAAGTTGCTCTATATTCTGAACTTAATATATATGATTCTAATCATGTACTTCACAAAATGACCGCATGCGATATCTGTCCATAAATTGAAAAATAAAAATGATTCGAAATACAAAATGATTCGCTTTACTGCAGTGAATCATTTCAATTGTGGGGGAAAAAAAAAGCAGCAAGCGTATATTCAAAGAAAAAAAAAGCAAGCGTATCTATTGGACAATTCGTTAAAACCAAGCTTAATAGATAGTTCAATTTGGTTCTACTGCATTTCATTTTATAATTCATTTTTTGATCATTTCTTACCCCAAAATTGTCTTTGCCCCAAAATGAGCTTCAAACCATTTTCAATGAATTATTTAATTCGGAAAGAATTTAAACAGTAACCTTAACCTTGAATCAACCTTCTCTTGAAATTAAAATCTGAACTTGAATTAAAATATATTATTTTAAACATTTCATAAGGATGAAACATTTAAATTTCAATATTTTTTAAGATATTCTAATATAGTAAATTTTTTTAATATAATGTTATGTTTTCTAAGTGTAGTCGCCTTAACTTCTTAAAAGAATACAACAGATAGATACATAGGGTTGGTAATATTGGAAATAGAAAATCTGATACTTTTTTACTACAATTGAGTGCATTTAAATTTTCGGAGAACATGAAATCTAGATTCGTGTTCTCCATCTTTTGTAATATGGCGTTTATAATCAGTTTTAAATCTGTTATTTGATTCTGCAATAAATTAAGATTAAAAATATATTTTGTGAATTCTGTAATATAGTGCATGGTATTCCAAGCTCTAAAGGTGGATTCCTATCGAATACTAAAATCTCAAGCCTGTAGAATGGCAGTGAATTGGATGCCCATTATCTTATTAACCAGAAATTTTAGTCTTCGGTGTAAAAGGAGTTGAAGGAAGAACTGATTATTTTTGCTCTTTATTCTAGTTTGGCTATTTCTTGTAGAAAATCCAACTCCGGGAATGGAAACAGCTCATTTTGTTAACTTCAAGAAAAACTGAAGTTTAAAAAAATATACAAATCAAACGAAAAAAAAAAAATTTAAATCTTCTTTTACAAATTTTATGGCCGCATCTATCTCTTAAACCGTCTTTTAATAATGTAATAATGCCTTATTATTTCGCGTATAACAGAAACGAAGAAGAAGCGTTATGCGCTGAAAGTAAGGAATAAAAGGAAACTTTTTAAAGGTCGTGTCAGACGGCAATTTTCGTTGTTCTTTTACTTCAGCAAACGAGTTACGTCATTGTTTGAAGTCACTTAAAATTTGTGTTTCATTGGTTCCCATTTTTACTGCGCCAAACGAATGATACATTTGAGATATGTAAATTAAAAACTCTGTGAGTAACATAATAAACCGTTTTTTTTACCCCTGGTAATTCTCTTACTCTTGTTATATAAAACCCTTATTAAACCTATTAATTTAATGCTGTTTAATGTATTTTGATATTCAAGGTCATATTCATGAAACTAAATCGCATAAAAGGGAGATTGAAACGACATGGATATCCCATGCTTTTTCTAACACTTGCAAAGACCCCAGGAATTTAGTGCATTATGGAATGGATAACTACAGATTCGACCTTGGTTATGAAGGTAAAAAAAATATGTATATAGATATTATTTATAATCATTTTGATATTTATTTGATTGTTTATTCATAATAAATTATGTTGAATGTAAATTTTAACAGTCGGAAAATTTTTTAAACCTTTTTTTTTTATTAAAATATAAATAAAGCAGGAATAGTTGTGGGTACCACTAAAATTTTTGAACCACATGTCAAATTCTTGGAAATTGTCCATGAAAAAATTAGACCATCCTTTCTTCAACTTTCTAGCAAAATTTCAACTTTGAAATTTGAAAGAAAAAAGCGTTATATGGTCTACATAATTTATTGCATTTTATCACTGCCTATAGAACACATAAATTATTTAATTTTTATTTCAGAGATGTTCACATTTTTGGAAGAAGATGTATTTTCGGAATGTGCAATACTAGATTTTCGGAACTAGTTGCTTCAAACCTTTGGATTTTTTCGAAATTTCTCACTTTTTAGTGCGGAAGTTATTTTATTTATTAAAGAAAAAATTAGTTTAGAAATCATGAATAACTTTTATGTTTAATTTCTTTTTTTATCATGGCTTCATTCCAGCTATAAATAAAAATGTGTACTGCTTGTCGCTCACACATTTCCCTGCAGCCTGATGACCAATTGGCTGGCGCTTTGGGCTTTGGTGCCACAGTTTTCAGGTTCGAATCTTGGCAGTGGCATGGATGTTTATGAGTGGTTCGGAATCCACATTAAATTGTAGGTCCCCGGTCTAATTGGCCCAAAATGTGCAAAAAAGGACCGTAGAGTGACAAACCAAACTCATATTTTCTTTTAACCCATGGAAAACTGCAAGAATCAATCAATTTTTAAGATACAAGTAATTTTTCAAGACTATATAATCTTTTATTTCGTAAATAAAAAATAATATTCTGAAAATAAATAGGAAATAAACAATGCGTTATTTATTTAGGTTGACAATTACGTTATTGATATTTAAAAAAATACCTGTGCAACGCTCTAAGATCTTGTTAGACCGGGTCCTACGGTTTAAAGTAGATTCCGAACCACAACAGACATCCATGCCCCCCCGGGACTCGAATCCGATACCTGTTGTACCGAGCGCTAGCCACTCGGTCATTAGAACCCTAGATTTGAAATTAAGCCCAAAAAATTATTTGGTTTACTAAAATAAAAATTTTTTAAAAATTATTAATATATTTTACATTTAAATTTTAGAAATGTGTATTTACGCATGAAATTTCGATGTATTAAAACGTTTGCAGAATTAATTGCTTTTATTTGAAATAAATTTCGAAATTGACCAAAGTATTAATTAATTATTACATGCAATTTTAATCAATTTAAATTTTTACTGTTATTATTCAAAATATTTTTAAAATTAAAAATTTCTCTTAAATAATTCTTTTATATTTCTGTTTCCAGGACCAAAAGAAGAAAACAAATCATTCTGGAAAAATGTCCTTAGCTATCTGACTCCATGGGGTTAAAAATGAAATAATGAAATATTTTATTATATTTATCATATTTGTTTATATAACATTCTCTGAGGATTTACATTTAATTCGCAAAATATATTATAAGATTGGAGATATATTAATAGTAATACGCGAGTATTATTTGTGAGAGTTCTTTATGCGAAATAAAAGTTTTATCTTATTTTGAGAGAATTGATTTGTCCTCATAGAATCGTACATTTGACACATTAACAATGCTTTGCCAATGTTGTAACATTAGACTGTACTGATAACCGTTCTGCTAAATATGGCTCAAAAATGATAACAAAGAAAAATAACATACTATTTATTTTATTTATCATAACAATAAAATAGTACATTTTATGTAACAACAGTGATTTGCAAATACTATAACATTAAATTTAGATAACTTGCTCGATAAAAAGTCTCAAAAATGAAAGCAAAGGTAAATTAATAACAGTATTTTATTTATCATGACAATAACATAAATTCAATTCTCAATTCAAATAAAAACAATTCTCTGTACATAACATTAGGCCACATAGATAAAACTGTGCTGCAAAACCTGACTCAAAAATGATAAAAAAAGTAAATAACATATTTATCTTATTTATCATAATAATAACACGTATTTTATATTATAACAGCCCTTTGTAAATACTATAGCATTAAATTGATGATTTGCTGGATAAAAAGACTCAAAAATGAAAGCAAATGTAAATTAATAACAGTATTTTATTTATCGTGACAATAACATAATAAAACAGTGCTTTGTAAATGATATAACATTACACTGTATCGATAACTGTGCCGTACAGCATGACTAAAAAAGTAAATAACATATTTATTTTATTTACCGTAACAATAACATAATGTATTTTATGTAATAGCAGTGCTTTGTAAATGATATAACATTAGACTGTATAGATAACTGTGCCGTAAAACATGGCTCAAAAATGATAACAAAAAAATAACATCTTTATTTTATTTATCGTAATAATAACATGTATTTTATGTAATAACAGTACTTTGTAAATACTATAACATTAAATATTATAGCTATTTGCTGGATAAAAAGGCTCAAAAATGAAAGCAAATGTAAATTAATAACAGTATTTTATTTATCGTGACAATAACATAATGAAACAGTGCTTTGTAAATATTATAACATTAGACTGTATATATAATTGTGCTGTAAAACATGGCTCAAAAATGATAACAAAAATAAATAACATATTTATTTTTTTATCATATAACATAAGGTATTTTATGTAACAACAGTGCTTTGTAATTACTATAACATTAGATTGTACAGATAACTTGCTGCATAAAAAAGCTCAAAAATGGAAGCAAATGTAAATTAATAAACGTATTTTATCATGACAATAACATAATGCTCTGTAAATATCATAACTTAAGACTGTATAGATAATTGTGCTGCAAAATTTTCCATTATGTCATAAAAGATTCCAAGACGAACAACGAAATGTAAATAACTGTTATGCCCTTAAGGTCTGATATCTTTTTCGTCTAAATTTACATTTAACTGTCAACCGAGACAGATCTGGGCATTATTTTTGTTTTTTTAATAACTTTTTCTGGATTGTTGTTAATATAAAATGAACAAAAAGTAATTAAACAAACAAACAAAAAGATTAATATTTAGAAAAAAATTTATTCCTGAAGAGATTGAAGCTATGATTTTTTTGATGCCATGAGTCCATCGTTTATGACACACTTATCGTTCTACGAAGCACAATTTCTGGGGATTGGGCAATATACCGGCGCTGAATTTGTAGCTCATGTCCGGAGGCTGATCGTACGGCGTCCTGATGTTGAATTTCTGCATGATGCTGACAAAGTACAGGTACATAGTCATCATGGCCACCCCTTCACCGGGACAATTACGTTTACCTAAAAGTATAAATTATGATAAAAATAAAATAAAATAAATAACTAAATTTTTAAAATTTGTTTTAATACGAGAGCTAAATTAAACGTTATTTTTGCTGGTTTCTTTAATATATAATATCAGGCATGTTTGAACCATTACATCATTTTCTATATAGCCTTTTTGCTTTTCGATGTAATTTAATCGTGAGTTCCAAAAATATGGCCATTTGATTCGCGACCGAGTTGATCCGCTTACGTCGCCGCCATAAAATTTTTTTTGTTGAGTATTGATGGACCTTGCTGTCCAATCCCGTATTACACATTCGGGTTCGAATCCTTGCGGTGCCAGGGATATTTGTAGTGGTTGGGAATCCACTTAAAGCCGTAGGTACAGGACTCATATGACCGTAGAGAGACACAGAGCCCTATCAGACTTCTTCTCACCCACATCATTCCCAGACTGTAAAAGGGCAACTCAGCTCTAGGCACAGTGATGTGGTGTAGTAGTAGAAGTAGTAACAAATTACCCACCGATGAAGCTGAAAGAAGGTTATTGCATTCCGACAGGAATTTTAGGGATAACTGCACCGTATTTGCGCGTCATATGGAAGGAAATCAGAAACACCAACCAGGTTCGAATCCTGGCGATGGCATGGATGTTTGTGAGTGGTTCGGAATCCACATTAAACTTTATGTCTCGGTCTGTTTAGCCCTCGTGTACACAAGATGATCGTAGAGCGACAAACCAAACTAAACTAGAAATACCAAGCACCTTGATTAGCATTATGAAAAGATTTATGTAGTATTTTTGTAAATGCAATCAAAATTTGTTTGTTAGTGGTTCGGAAACCACGTTAAACTGTAGATCCCGGTCTAATTAGCCTAAAGCTTGCCCAAGATGACCGTTGAGTGATAAAGCAAACCAATCCTTGTTTTTTGAAACAGCGTCTACACCAAAGCCACCAGCGGATTGAACCTCCGCCGTAATGCTCACTAGCGACGCGCATTGCCACTGAGCCACGAGTCGGGCGATTTCAAACTTTAAAAGAATAAAGATACCGATTTCTCTTATAGCAACGTATGTATACACGTATGCAAATAACTTAATGTATGTAATTACTTATTAATTATAATATTTTATGATTTTTTTTGAATTAAAATTATTATTTGGATATAATCAGTTAAAAGTATAGCAATTCAAAACTAAATATGTTTTAATATTTGATTTTGTTCAAAAAGTAATTTATTATTTAGAAGTAAAATAAAAATAAATCTTAAACATGCCATCCACTTCATTTCTGATCCGTGATATTTAAAAGTTCGTTTAATTACGTAAGAAATTAAATATCGTAAAGAAAAAAAAAAAAAAAAAAAAAAAAAATTCGTAAGAAATTAAATACGAGTTAACAATTTAATGTCGTAATTTGAAAAAACACGTTGATTAATCGTAATTAATAATAATCTTCGCCGCTTTATATTATGAATACTAATCAGGTAATAATAAATATCTTTGTGATTCATTATTGCTAATAGTGAGGAAACTAAAAAGACATCAAATTTGCTAATGCCATTTAATGATGAAAAAGGACTGGACAAGGTTTTGAAGGTCGTCGGAATTTAGCCTTAGGGCACATATAAAAATTAGAAACAACTGACACAACTGATTTGATGGAAATGTGCAATCTTATCAACCTTCGCATGTCTGTTTGGCAGGGTGTAGGGTGCTGACTCTTTGCGCCATTTGTGGATGATGATTATCGTCCTTCACTATCTTCCTTTTTTATATTTGTTCACTCATTTTGAAATGTCTTACCCATTCATACATTCTTCTATGATATGCAGCGTAGATTACGTTAACTTCTTATGAATTTTAGCCACTGACACACATCTAAGAAATCAAATTAATGCTTTTTATTTTTCGTTGAGCAATCTTACAGCTTTGTTTACTTTGCAGTCTTACAAATAAAAAAAACATAGAGCAATTATGGTCAAACTTTAATAATTAACTGTTTTGAACACCATCATAATATGTCATTCTTGCGATTCATTCGGCAATTACATATTTAATTATTTATTTATTGTATGCTATTGAAATTTCGCAAGAAATCACACGAGAGACAAAATTCAGGATACAAAGAAGTTTTATTCAAAGGAAGAAAAACGCATATTACTTGAATCGGGGCCTGAATTGAATTGAATTGCTTGCCCTAAAAGTCCTCCCGGGAAGGCACTGCCCTCCGTCTTCAGCGACACGGAGCAGAAGTCAGATTTCTCCATACGGGTGCTATATATACTTTTTAAAGGTTTCATTGAAAGATAACATTGATACAAATCCTTATAGGATCAGGAAGAATGATAACAACAAATGTCTTCAGTAAGAGATAGGACAACTTAGCACAGTATTAATATAGTCACATCAGAGTTATAGATGTCAGAACACCTATTCGTTAATTAACATCTACAAATGTTCAATATTATCTGGCGGATATAATCATGCTGAGAGGGTCTCTCTAAAGCATTCCCCTCATGTTAGATGACATTTAAATCATGAAAGTACACTGTTCAGCCCATTCAAGTAATATCATCGTTTTTATTATGAGCTCCTAAACGGCACGAATCCGACTAGATCTGACATTGTCTATCATGAAAACGAAATCTCAACCAATGGCATCACTGAACAGATGCATGTGGGGAAGGATCATGTGCTGATATGAGCAATCTTCGGTAAAAATACCTCAATCGAAAAATTCGAGTTCAGATCTCCCCTTTATCACAATGCCTTCCCAAAAGAGCAATCAGGACCATCGTAACGATATCTTTTCCGGACATTATTAGGATAAAACCGTGTCCCTATCTCTCTCCATATCATATGGTGTTGAGAATCCTTTGCAATAGTGAAAAAACTCTCATCTGTAGAGAAGACGAAGCTCCATTAATGGAATATCCTTTCTTTGCGTTGCTTATACCAATTTAAATTGGTATAAAGGACGCAAATAATGGATATGCAGTTGATAATCAGATAGCTGTTTTGATAATCGGCTGTCAAAAGAATGCAGCATTTAGGACACCAACTCTCTTGTGTTCACACGCGTAGTGCACAACACAATAGCCAATCCAGAGATGTAAAACTACCCAGCTACGCCCCAACTTTGGATTTATACCAGTGGAGAGAGTACCTTTCACGAAGACAGTACAGAAAATCTAACCAATGTTATAATGAAAATAAGATAACTTTTGACTATCCCCGCACTCATAACTATATAAATATTTTGCGATAACTATAATTAGAGTAAAGTTATTCTAAGGATAAAATAGTTAAGAAACATGACAATTAACGATTAAAAAGGCATATTCGTAACGTCATTTTTTTAGCCTTGTTAAAAGGATAAAGGTAAAATGTGTAAAACACCTTGGCATGTGATAGAATTTTCTATGGGTCCAGCTAGTTTTGCACCCACTATAGTTTAATAAATATTTAAAATGACTTACATATATTTGATTGCATTTATAAAGATGATTTTTTAAAACTAAAATTAGAAGCTGTAGTAGACGTGTTGTCGTTTGCTTGTGCAGCTAGATAAGGGTGTGGTCAAATGGAGACTCATGTCCAAGAACATATTTATTTTTGATGCGCATAAGTACTACAATTACAATTTAAAAAAATAAACAATATTTAACACACAGCATGAATATTTAAAGAAAATTCAATTAGGGATTTAGTGGAAGGATTCCATTTTTAGCTCTCGGGATGAGAGATTGTCATTGAGCGCCAGTTGCACCATGCGTCCTCTCGCGTGAGTCTAATTGCCTATTGTCGATTTCTTCTGTACACGCAAGGGGCGTTCTTACAGTACGTAGGAGGAACCACGGTTACTAGGAAATATGGTTGCTGAGGTGGAACCACGGTTACAAAGCGAATTAAAGTTAACTTTAGATAATAGGAAGTAATTTTTTTCTTCTTACCAAAAGAGAAGGGTCCGTATCCTTTAAGTTTTTCCACTTTGCTTCCATCTTCAGACAGGAACCTTTCTGGTTTGAAAGCCATGGGATCATCGAAGTATCTTTCGTCATGCATTATGGCCCAGCTGTTGCACACAATATGGGCTCCTTTCGGTATAGTGTAGCCTTCGTATTCAAAGTTATCTAAAACACTGATGGGATGTAACTTTTAGACGTATTCAACAAAATTTAATTAGTTTATACAAGTATAATGTTTTTTTTTAAATACAATTGTACTTTTAATAAAAAAAAGGAAATAATTTTTCAACGTCTATCTTTTTTATTTTTGTGTCAAGGAATTACAGTCGCATCACAGTTTAAAATTTGATTAAATTAAAATTTCATACAAATTAAAAAAAAGACTATAAACTTTTACCGTCAATCAGGTGTTTGAGATTTGCTTAAATTTTGATTGTCGTTTACATTATTACATATTACAATAATTTTAAGTTAATATAACTTCAATTAATATCTAATGTAATTTATATAATAAAATTTTATGTTAATATAATTTCACAAAGGATTATTTTAATGTGTTTTTGATTGAATAGTTAGATTTTCTTTAAAACATTGCTATTCACCGAAACATATATAAACAATTTTATTAATAATTTCTTGATCAATTTTTTAATGAAAGAAGCAATTGAAAATTAAATTTAAAAAAGTTTATCCATGAAAATACAGTATTAGAATTATTATTTATTCATACCTTTAAACTGAAACTGAAAGATTGTTAAGTAGTATACTTAAAAAAACAACAACAACTTTAAACAGCCAAAATAATTAGTCAGTAATTAATAAGTAATATTAATTTTAATTAATTTATTAGTTATAGTTGGCTAATCAAATCTTTTTACAATCTCCAATTTAAAAAAAGAAATCAATTCTTCAGTTAAACTTGTTTTAAAGTTGTTATTTCTGATATTTGATCTTTATATCAGTTGTTTGACAGAACAATTTCTAATATTATTTTCATTCAACAAAATTTTGAAATTCTCTGTATGTTATTCAATACTTTAACTTAAAAGAATTATTAGAATTCTGAATGCGTTAATTCTAATATCCGTTTAAAAAAATTCAAAATGATTTTTGTTACTTCTGTTTAGAAGAATTATTTTAAGCTATTAATATTTCTGAGATATTAATTTTTTGTAATATATCTCAAACAAAATAAAAATGCAGATTCTCCTTAAATCATTAAATCCACTTCAAAGTTCTTGATGGGGCCTGTTGGCTGAGTGGTTAGCGCTCTGGCGCTCGGTACCCCAGGTCTCGGGTTCGAGTCCTGGCGGTGCCTTTGGCGTTTTTAGTGGTTCGGAATCCCACTTTAAACTGTAGGTACCGGTCTGTTTAGCCCAAAGTGTGCATAAGATGATTGTAGAAGCGACAAACAAAACCAGACCAATTCAAAGCTCTTGAGGAAAAAACTTACAAGTAATGAACGATACAAAATATGTTGTTATTTCTAATTCCACTTGGTAGACAGCAACATCTAGACCAAGTCCAAGAACCCGTGTGATCTCATGGAAGGAGGGAAATGTGGGTAGGGCAGCTTTTGTTGTGATGGCACATCCGTAGGTAGAAGTCTGACTCAGCTCCGTGACGCTGACTTTCAACAGGGTAGGGATTGTCTTCCCTACGACCAACAGTCATATTAGACTGGTACCTACAACTTAAAGTGGATTTCAAACCACTACAAATAACCATTGGAACCGCCGGGACTCGATCCCGAAAACTGTGGCATCGAACACCAGAGTGATGGTCACTCGGCCATCAGGCCCCTTATACAAAATAATAGATATCATACAGAGTTTTGGTAGATATCATACAGAGATCTTCATTATTTAAATATTGATAATCAGATAAGAAAAAAAAGTGTTTTTCATCTTAATGATTTTTCAAGGCGAAATAAAATGAATTTCATCACAAAAAAAAAAAAAAAAAAAAAAAAAATCATCGATAAATTGATAGGAAGATGTCTTTAAAAAGGTGACTGTGTTGGTGATTAGATGAATATACTTTTTTTAAAATTCTCAGTTTTTTTTCCATTCGAAAAAAGGGGCATAACATTTGTTTCAAACTGATATTTTATAAATTTTTTTGTTGTACGCCATTCAAATATATTCAATAATTTGTGTTCACCTTATGCCTTTGAGGATAATTTTCAAAACTGTAACGATTTCAAGGCAGCCCATTGTACAATCAGCCATAAAAAAACACAATTTAGTTGTGAACTTATTTAACACTATGAAACACTATGAACCGTCTAGCAGGAGTTTATTTTATTTTATTACTTTTTTTATAATGATTTTATTATGCAATACCGTATTATAGTACGTTCTAATATTATGTATCAAATTTTGTGACCTTCTATGATATTATGCTTTTTGATTTCATTTACGAATTGTAAAGGTGCCTAAAACATTTTTTTGATTAAACTGAGTCTGAGGACTTTGGGGGAAATTCCTCCATGGCAATGTAATATATATTATGTAAAATTCTTATTTTATTGCATATTATTTGTTTTGTTGTTGCAAAGCCATGCGCAACTTTCATCGTAATTATGTTATATTCCAAAAGTATGGATTTACTTAATTATACGTTTCTTAATTTACTAATTATTAACTAATAAAAAAAATAAAAAAAAGGAAAAATTTGTAGGACGTCGAAATCTTCCAGTCAGTGTTATCGCGCCCTTTTTTTGAATTACTTTTTGTTTCTCTTCTAGATTTGAAGAACTTCAAAATTTTGAAGCCTGCATTTGTTCCTTGTTTTTTCCACACCCATTAGAGAGCTTAATTTTTCTTTCCTTAGTAAGTACAGTTCGGGATTACTGTTGTAACCCCGGTCTGATGCGCCGTGGGCCTTAGGGCGGGACGGTCGAAAGTAAAAAGACTTAACACAATTAAACATATCAGGACAGAATACGTACTATCTTGGTGGGAAGAGTGGATTAATAGAAACCCATCGCATCATCTCTAAAGCAGTTGCCATGGTATAAGGCAGTTTGATCTTGTCGTTGAAGTACACGGTTCCGTCCCTGCCGATGACTTGATCGATTTCTTCGCACACTTTCTCCTGCACACTAGGATACTTTGCCATCAGCAAGAGAAGCCATCCGACGGAAGCGTTGGTCGAGTCTTGCCCAGCAACGAACAGCATAAACAAGTTACCTTGCAGATTCTCCACTGAAATGACATGTTGCAGTTTGTAATCAACAATCACACATGCATAAATAAATTTCTACTAAAAAAGTTACAGAGCGATAATTTATTCAATTCCTTCTATTAGCTCACACTCTCCCTATATATATCTTGTCCAAATTTGCAATCGTTCATAAAATACTTTCTATTCATCCACTCAAGTTCAAATAAATTTTTTTTTGAACTTGTAGTGGATGACACTGGATGTTAAGACAGTTTTTTCAAATATTAATTCATTCATTAAATTTAATTCATTAAATTCAGTTTTTTTTAGATTTTAGTTGCATGTATCTACCAATAGATGGCGCCAGATAAACTTAAAAAAATAAATGAAAATTATTTATAAAGGACTTTCTGCAATACAGTGAAAAAAAAGTAGGAATTGACTTAAATTTTTTTATTTTTTTTTTATAATACTTGTTTTTAAACTCAAAATAATTAGTAAATATGATGCATTTGTTAAGCCGTAATGGCAGAGTGTCTAGCGTTCTGGCACTCGGTGCCACAGGGTTCGAGTCCCGGAGGTCCCATGGATGCTTGTAGTGGTTTACGGAATCCCCTTTAAACCGTAGGATCTAATACGACTGAAGAGCGTTATGTGTAGGGCTGACAGCTATACCTTGTAAAAAGAAACTATATCGAAATCTGCCCACTAGGGCCACTGCCCACTGCCCACCATGGGCTGTAGTGCCAGGGAATTAGTTAGATAAGTTAAGTGACAATTGCTTTAATTAGTTAGTGGGTTAGGTTGTTAATAGTTGATTTTCTCAAGTGTTTTATTAGTATTAATATTAATATAATCCTATTTTGTCTTTGTAAGTCATGAAATGTAATTATTTGATTTAATGGTTCAGAGGACTATTTTAGTATTTAATACAGTTTCACATCGCAGTGTGCCAGCCAATCAGAAGCCTGAGTGGGCTGGAGATTAGGCTTTTGCTTAACTTGCGTTCTACGAACGTGAGATCATAATGTCCGATGGAACCCAGTTTTTTAATCTTTAAAAGATGAAGACAAATAATTGCATGAAATGGTTACAAATGATTGGGATGGTCATACATTCGTATCCTTATATATCAAGTAATCAACCAAAGAAACTAACTAATTCCCTCGCCCTACAGTCCATGTTGGACCATGGCCTTACTGGCAGATTTCAAGACAGGAGATTTCTTCGTGAAAGGGTTATCAGTCATATATCCTACAGTTATATTGTTACCGGAATCTACGGTTTAAAGAGGATTCAGAACCACTGCAAACATCCATGGCACCTCCGGGACTCAAACCTTAAACCTGGGCCACCGAGAGCGGAGCATCTATCATCATTTATATTATCAGCTAGTCATCAGGCCCCCAACCTAAGAAACACATGTAAATATTTATCTGGAAAATATATTTTAACATTTATTATCTACTTTAATCTCAAAAGTAAATTATTATCACTAATTGTAATTTACTTATACAAATTTTCGAAATTGTAGTGTTTTTATACTAAATTTGTGTAATTTAAGAGAATAGTTGATAAAAGTAATAAAGGTCTTTATCAAGTAAAATTTCGAAAAGGATATTTTCGTGCTTCAATGGATATAGTGGATAGCTTACTTTTTATTCATATAAACTGAATCATTTGATAAATTAGTCATTTATTCAATAGCTTGTTTAATAACTTAAACATAATCAGAATAAGATTTTGATAAAAAGAGAGAGAATCATTTTAGAGTTTTAGGCCTTTTAAACAAATAATAGTATATATATATATATATATACAAATAGGATTCCACCCTTTTATCGTAGATGTCTTTACTGCTGCTGTATTTGTAAAATGGCGCAATTATTGTTTTTGACAGGTGTACTAGTAAGATTTCATTTTTAGTATGTCACATTTGTTATATGCGTAAACAAGTATTATTTTTACTAGATTGAATATGTTGAATTTTATTTCAAATAAACATCATTTGCGGGAAGTTTTATTACATTATATTATTAGAAAAAAGTGACGCCGAAATGTATCGTTTTTTTGCAGAAATTCACCTCCATCATGATTCATCGAATACAACTTGCAAAGAATGGTTTCGACGGTTTAAAAACAAAGATTTTGACACAGCTGTAAAAGAGCACTGCAAACCACCAAAATTTGAAGATGTGGAATTGGGAGCATTTACTCTATTAAGATTCATCTCAAACACAATCGGAATTATCTTCTGTATTAAATATGACTCAACAATGTGTTTCCTAATGTTTGCAGAAAATTAAAAATGATACAAAAACAGACAAATTGGCATGAATTCATTTACATGAATTAAAAGAAAGAGAACGTCGAAAGACCATTTGTGATATGTTGCTTGAAAAACAAAAAAAGAAAGGGATTTTTGAATCGAATTTTTATTGATAATAGAAATGGATACTACTGTGTCCCAAAAGTAAGACCAATTTTAAATTTAAAATTCCCGGGGCATATGGCATTTCAATTTTTTTTTCTTTTTTAGGTTGCTGGCACCGTTCTTGACATACGTGTGAAATTTGATGGAAAAATATTCATTAGTGTTTGAGTTACGCTTGGCTTTGTGAGAAGCTAAAACTGATTCTGGCGATGTTTGAAATGCCTGAATGAATTGAGCAAAGAACTTGCATTCAATTTTATTTGCGGAAGCGTGTAGAATGTTGCAGAAGGCATTTGATTTCCTAAATCGGAAAGAAATGTTTACAGGTGACATAAACAGTTTAAAGAAGGCAGATAAGGCGTTGAAGGCGAAGAGCCCTCTGGTCGACCACCAAACTCTATCGACGAAGCTCACGTCCAAAAAATTAAAGATTTCGTGCTTGCAAACCGTCGATTTTCAATTTGCTGATGAGGTTGGAATTTCAAAAAGGTCGGACAATTCCATTTTGAGCCTCAAACGCGTCAAATCTCGATTGGTACCGAAAAAGCGGAATGCACCAGCTCACACTGCATTGATTCTTCGTGACTTTTTCGCCAAAAATGAAAACCCATATCTTTCCATAACCACCGTATTCACACCGTGCAACTTCTGGTTATTCCCTAAACTCAAAAGACCACTACGGGGACACCATTTTGAGTCGGAGGCGTTTATGAATTACCATTATTTACCATTTTGAAGGCGATATAATGAATTTGGAAGAATAAATGAAGAGGTTTTGAAAAAAAAAAACTAATTGGTCTTACTTTTTGGGCACAGTAGTATATAACGAGAATTCTAGGAGTGAAAAATTCCGTCACAACCAAAGCGAAATATTCATTGTGTCAAGGTTCAATCATATTTGAACATCTGATAAGTTGAATAATTTGTAACATATTTTGAGGGGGAATACAATTAATAGTCAAATGAGAAAAATCATAAATAGTCATAAAAATAGTCAAATGAAATTTATATTTCAACACGTATGCAGTTTTTTCTTTGCCCGTAAATTAGCATCAAACATCATTCTAGCGGCCTGGTGGCTAAATGGCTAGCATTCGGGCCTTTGATACCACAACTTCAGGTTCGAATCCCGGTGGTGGCTGGGATGTTTGTGAGGGGTTCTGAGTCCCCGTTAAACTGTAGGTCCCGGCCTAATTAGTCCAAAGTGTGCACAAAATGATAACCCAAACCAATGTCATTCTTAAATAATCACTTACCATTTTACTGGGAATTAACATTAGAATATTTTTTTATAATTTATTTATATTGTCCCAGCTTACTATTTTTTTTTAGCATTCAAATTTTTAACTACAAAGCAAAATGTTACTAAGAATATATTTTTTTTTATAACAAATTAATAAAATTGACTCTTAAAGTTTATTTTTTGATTAATACTAAATCAAAAAACTATTGAAATATATAAAAAACACTGAAAACTATATTAAAAGCACTGAAATCATTTTCCAATTCCGTTTGTACAAAAAATTAAAAATAAAATTAAACAAAGCGGATGAAATCAATACCTTCAATTGATTTTCTATGCCACCTAACAAATAATTATCGGAGGTGATTTCTCTAGCGAGGAAATCCCGTGCAACTCAAGGTTAAATTACTTTTATCAAACATTGTCCTAGACCCAAATGGTCAAGGATTTAAAAGTAATTCAAAAGTCTGAGTTTGATTGTTTGTATTTTTATTCGTCACAGTTACAGTTAATTTATTAAGAATAATTAATAACAAAGATGAGAAATTCGAATATTGTTTTTTCTCACGTGTGAATGTCTGCGGTTGAGGATCGTTTTTTCGTTTTTCCATTTCTTGTAAATAGCAACCGATGAAGTCTTCTTTCGTGAGCTCTTCTTTAGATGCAAGTCTTCTATCAACTTCTTTTCTGAAAAAAAAAAAGTAAATAAAATTTTAAAATTTACTTTTAATTATCCAATATATATATTTTTTTATCTTGATAGAGTTTTGATTTTAAAGTTGAATAAAAAGTAATATTCATCTCTAAATTCAAATATTGATTTATAAATGTGGAATGGAGCAATCTAATTTATTTTTAAATTATACAGAGTTTAAAATTTACTTTTCAGTTTTTTGAAGGGTAAATTTTTCTAAAAGTATAGCAATTTAAGTTTTTCTTTGAAAATTGAGTATAATTGACAGAATTGAAAATGTTTCAGTCATTTATATTCATTTTACAAAAATAAATAAATAAATACAAATAAAAATAAAAATAAATCAATAAATAAATACAATTAAAATAAAATAAATAAATACAAATAAAATAAATACAAATAATAACAATAAAATAAATACAAATAATAAAAATAAAATAAATATAAAATAAATATAAATAATAAAAATAAATATAAATAATAATAAAAAAAAATGAAAATAGGTAAATAAAGAAAAATAAAATAAATAAATAAAAAGTATATTTTGAATCATGTTTCTTACAACATTTTATAGAAAACTTTGTATTTTAATAAACAAATGTCCTTTTTAGTTAATATTTTGATAGAATCTATCAAATTGCAATTCCCTTAAAAAAGTATAATCGGATAAATATTTGTAAACTTCTACATGTGGATTAATAAAATATTATTTTATGTATTTCAAACTGCGTAGATCATCTGCTGTTAAAACTGTCAGTGATTGCTATAGAGAAGACATAAGGAAAATTTTAATGTTAATTATATTATATCTAAGTTTAGTTCTGGAGGAGACTGGAAAAAAATTGAGACTTATGTAATGATATTTTTTTTCCATTTTATTTTTAGTAAAGCATTAATATCTGTGCAAAATCACTCAGATTTTGTGTCCTATTTTTTGAGAAAAGAGCACACATCATTGTTTGGTATTAAGGCACTGACGATCCTTCCTCCACCCTCAAAGCTCGTTCCCACCGAAGCAAGAGGTGAAGCGCTGACCAATCACTAGCCTCACCACGTTCGCCTGAAACCGGTTTGAAATCCACCGCTTCGAGTTGACCGATTTTCAACCCGAAGCGGAACTTCAGTAGGCGTAATGCTATTTCTGACGTTTCGCTGTGAAGGGGGTCGAAAAAAGTTTCTTACCTGCCACGTGAATCTTCAACGCTGCACGCCTCAGTGGGAACGAGCGTTTCGTCCTTGGCTATTTAATATCTTATCATAATGAGTAGAAGAGTGGTTTTTTGCATATTTTTCTAATCGTAAATGGTTCTATTTGTGTTGCCCCTCCACATAAATAATTACATTGCCAGGCTTAAATGCATTGATATTATTATCGTATCGCACAGCAGATCATTTTAAGCTGCCTTGGTACTATTTAAAATTGAAATTCGTGTCCCTTTCTTGTTGAACGTCGGTGTACCTCTTATGTACACTGTAGTATTTTTCCCACGAGAGTTGTAGCTTTTCTGTTCCCAGGGAAAAGGGATGTACATTTTTTAACAAGTTCATAATAACAATCTATCACTCAAATCTGACAGCAAATAAACACTGTCATGGATATTTATACTATATGTAATTAGTATTTTATTCTAATGAGATTAACCTGCCACTCAAATCTGACAGCAGATGATCAGTGTCATGGATAATGAGACCTCATGAAATTAGCGATTGTCTATTCGACCTTCACAGGTTGAAATAATTACAGACGGAATATGGACAGATGATCAGTGTCATGGATAATGAGACCTCATGAAATTAGCGATTGTCTATTCGATCTTCACAGGTCGAAATAATTACAGACGGAATATGATGAGTTGTTGCATCGTGATGGGTGATAGACCATGGGCCGAGGAAGTGTCCACTGGAACGATAAGTGACGGAAGCTGACTGATTACGGATTTTCTTAAAGGGAGGTTTTTAAAGAAGAAAGATGTTCTGCGACGAGTCGACAAGAAGTTTTTCTCTTTTTCTGTGAAGTGATTGAACAGACCGGAGTTTCCGCCTGATTTCAAAGTGAGCCTCTTCTAGTTTCGTGTATCACGCCGTGTGCTAATTAAAATCTGCCACAGAACTGGTGAAATAGATTCGACGTAAATTTGAGAACTCTAAAAATCGCCGTCTTTGGAGTGAACTCCACTTGGGAAAAAAAGTATCTTTAATTTTCCTTTTTTTTGTAAATAGAGTTCTGTATATCTATCTATCTCTCTATATATGTATATGATGAACACTTTATATTTATGTTATACACTTTATATGTATGAGAACACTTTAAATTTTATTTGTATATTACGGAATTTCTTATTTTTCAGATTTTATTTTACGAATATAACAGTTGGACTGACATGTTCGTAGGTTGACACATAGTTGGTGATACTAGTATTAAATCCATATGACTTTTAGTTAGACCTAACCTTCAAATGACACGTGTATAAATTTGACAGCTGTTGCACTATTAGTATGTGAAAGCTCTGTTCAAAGTGGGTGCCGCGCGAGCTCAAAATCGACCCAAAACAACAACCAATTGATGATTCTAAGCAGTGTTTGGAGCTGTTCAATCGTAATAAACTCGAATTTTTGCGTCGATATGTGACAATGGAGGAAACATGACTCCGTCATTTCACACCGGAGTCCAATCGACAGTCAGCCGAGTGGACTGCATGTGATGAACACTAACAATGCTATAACTCACATACTAATAGTGCAACAGCTGTCAAATTTATACACGTGTCTCTTGAAGGTTAGGGCTAACTAAAAGTCATATGGATTTAATACTAGTAGCGCCATCTATGTGTCAGCCTATGAACTTTTCAGTCCAAATGTTATATATATATATATATATCCATAAAATAAAAAATTCCGTAATATACAAATAAAATTTAAAGTATTCTCATGAACCAAAAAGTGGCCTTCTTCTTGAAGCCGTTATAGATCTAGTATAGACTGAGGCGTTACAGCACAATCGACAGGTAATGAGGGGAGAGCATTGTCTTCTTTTGATGGGCATTTAAGGGCACCGCCAACGGATCAGTCAAAACCCAGGTTGCCACCTCAGCAGCATTTATTTCGACCAATATAATTTATTTGATTATAGTATATATTTAATGTAAATAAGAAAACCAATAATAATTTGAAAAAGGATTTTAAAAAACGAAGAAACTAATACGAAATTTGTCTTACTTGAAAATTGCTTCGAATTTCCTCAAGAGTTTAATAAAATCTTGAAAACCGGACAAGTTGAGTAATTCTGATAATTTTACCAGCCATGGAAGGGTGATATTGACATCGACAGCTGAGAAGTACTTTAACAGTCGTCTAGATAGAGTTCGCATCGTCTATAATATATAAAAAATATATTATACAAGGTGACATAAAATGACATTCCCTATTTGGAGACATCTGCAGCTAAAACTAATGAACGCCATCAAAATAAACTTGATATACAGGTTGTGAATGGAATAGAGAGGTAAATTCCGCGAATAATGTCGCCAATAGAAGAGATAATGCAAATTTCCTAGTGTGTACGTAACAGCAACGTTTTCATACCTTTTAAAAAGGAGAGGGGCTGATGTTCAATCAACATTTGTTTGATTGATTGTTGATCTAGTTGATTTGTGCTTAATATTAATTAATATGCGTAATTTGTAACAAGTTCAGGTAATATGTAATTACCTGAACTTGTGGTAATAGTTTGATTTGTCGCTGTAAGGTCATTTTTTTGCTCACTTTAGGCTAATTAAATTGAGACCCACAGTTTAACGTGGATTTCGAACCATTAACAAACATCCATGCCACATATGCTGTCCTACACCATATTAGTAAAGGATTCCTTATAACTCTAGTGTGTATTATTTTGATAAACCACTTGTATTTTATTGTAGCAATTGTTAGAAATAATTTAAAAAAAAAATTTGCTATCATGAATTCGTTTTGATGATATTGTGTTGATTGATGTAAGGTAAAAAGTCAATAATAATCCGTCAAAGTAGGCAACTTGTTGAAAATGATTTCGTGAACATCATTTCTTTTGTTGCTAATATAATCTTCCGTGGTTTTATTAATGACTATGAAAATCAGTATTTTCACATTAGACTCTCCTATTATTCCAGGGTACCTATCTTTTCACCAGCAGGAACTATTTGGAATTGGACCTATAGACTCGAATACTTATTAGGATAAGCATTCTTAATGGGGCGTTTTGTTATAAATGGAATTATTGCTAAACGAGTACAACTTACTTGAATCTCCTCTTTATCAGATTCAGTGTCCAGATGTCTTCCAAAAAGTAAGGCCAAGGAAGTCAGGACTTGAGATATTGCTAATGAATCCTGATGATCTATAGGTTTGCCTTCGGCTTTCTTCATTTCGTTCACAAACTCAGATGCTTCCTCCTAGTCAGCAAGAGAATGACAACGTTTTGAACAGTTAGAATTTCATTAAACAAATTATAGAATGCAATCAAGTATGCTTCAAATTACAATTTTTGTAACAGAACCACATTTTTTATTTAAGCCAGAGGTGGCCAACCCAAATGATCTTGCGGGCCACTTTAGAAATGCATCTTAACTCCGCGCGCCGCATATAAAGTTATATATATCTCCATATTAGATTTAGACCCACTATAGACATTTTTTTGGAATGAAAAATTGAAATAGAATGAGTTATTATTATTGTGTTTACTATTATTCTTACATGTGAATATAGATAATATAATAATAATGATACTAAACGCATATTGTAAGAAAAGATATATAACGCTAAAAATGAAATATAAAAAATATGTAAATATAAACGAAATAAAAAAAATGAAATCATTAAATATATTTATTTTACTAGCGCGACATTTGTTTCTCCACTCAGCTTTTGCAAATCGATCTCAATTCGGGTATTTGCTGTTGCAGGTTAGCATCCATTGTGTTTGAGCCTGTTTTGTGTTTGGTCAATTTCATTTTCCAAAAAAAAAAGGTTCTTGGGTGTAAGTTGAACCAAAAGCACTAACAACTTCAACTAAGAGTCTGGTTTGCTCTGCTATCAACAATCAACTGTGCGTATCTAGGGAGGGTCACTGCGGTCACTTAAAGTGAAACATAGAACCTGCTATATTAGACGTTTTAAGATAGTGCGCAACATGAGTTCGCAGAATATAATTTATTTATTCTGTGAACTCAGAACTGTAAACTTATAAATAAAACAGGCAATATCTGTCCTGTATTCTCAAGAATATTATTTTAAAATCAAAGTTAATTTTTTTCTCATAATTTCGTCAGTTAATTTTTGAATATAGGGATGCACACATAATATATTTTTTTAGTACATTGATTTTCTCTACTTTGGCAATTATAAAATATATTTTGTAAAAGTGTGATAAATCTCACGGGCCGGGAAAATATTCAAAGGCGGGCCGCGGGTTGGCCACCTCTGGTTTAATCCATAATCAATATAATTTAGAAACATCCTATGAATTAAAAAAAAAGCAATTACGAAACTTTTGTTCTTTCATGTAAATTTTAAAATCACATAAATTTCAACAACATAAGATGCTGCTATTGGCAATTGGTTATCATTGAAATCATACCTGTATCATCTTTTCCCACAATCCTTTGCCAAGACCTAAATTTCTCATAGTTAGAAGAACAAAACGCCTTTGCTCCTGCCATTCCTCTCCGTTCATACCGGAGAAACCTAGAAAACATTGGTTATGAAGATCTAAGTAATTAATCCTATATTTAGGTATTAAAGCATTGATTGCATTTCTCTTGTCCCCAGGGCCGGATTTAGATGAAAAGAAGCCCTAGGTTATTCCACTTATAAGGCCCTTTCACCTCCATTTTTAAGTTTGTAAATTACTTATTGTGTGTGTTTATCATATGTATAGAATTTCTCCTTATTTTGGATTCAGTGTTTACCGTTTTTAGAATAGTGATAATTTGAATGTAAGCCCCTCTTAATCATGAGGCCCTAGGCTGAAGCCTAGTTAGCCTATAGGAAAATCCGGCCCTGCCTGTACCGAGGATTTTTTCTTGAGGACTGTCAGCAAAATAAAGCGTGATCGTTCATGAATACTCAATAGGTCATACTAAACTATAAGTAATAGAAAAGGTATCTGAAGTCGGAATTCCATACATTAATTATTTTAATAATATTTTTTAAATTGCGCTCATTTGATTCAAATACGTAAGAAAGAGAGCATTAAAACTAAAAAGCATTTATTGTACAAAAATAAAACTTTAATTTCTAAAAAAAATTACATATAAACTAATTATAAATCCAAATACAATCTTCTTTTAACTTTTTCCAGCACATCTTTTATGCCATCGTCTTAGTCACTTGGCCATCAGGCCCTCAAGTGTGTTTTAGTCCTGCAAAATGACTTAGTGAGTTTCTAAAAAGACGGTAATATGTTATAGTAAGTTTGAGAAAAATGAGTTTATGAAGATAAATTTCAAAACCAAATTCTAGGTTTGTTTTGTCACTCTATTGTCATTTTTTGCACACTTTGGGCTAATTAGACACGGACCACAGTTTAATGTGGATTCTGAACCTCTAACAAACATCCATGCCATCACCAGGATTCGAACCCGAAAAACGAAATGTAAGAGCGCCAGCCAATTGGCCATCAAGCAGTTAAATTCTTCTAGGAGAATCTTAGTCATTTTTTTTTGTAGTGTGCAAATGGCCATAGTGATGCTACAAGATTACTTCTAAGCTGTTTATCATCGAATGCCATTTCACCTGCAAAAAATGCTTTTAGGTATCATAGCTGATGAACAGTACGTGGATATTGTTTGATTATCATCTATCACCTCCTAATGAACTATTCCTTTCATCTATCCCCAATATACTCAAAAGAACCATGCCGAAAAACGTTCAGGACAAAAAGGCCGAAAGGAATTTGGACAGGACTTGAATGATAGTTAAACCATAGATATATAAGCTTGTCATTATTATAGAAAATATACTGATTTATTATACAGGGTTAGAAGTTATTATGGTGTTATCAAGTTTTATAAGTATCTTTAAAAAAAGCCGGAAAGGATTTTCGTTGCAACTTTATAAAAAAATATAAATTTTAAGAGGATATCTATTAACGCCTGAAGCTTAAAAAGTGGTAATAATTGAAGCCATTCACGTTAAATTCATAAAGCGAAGTACTTTTTTTGAAATAAAATCGCATAAGTTACCAAATTTTATTTTGCGGTCTGAAAGTAGGATATAATATAAATAATTTAAATTAATGTTATGTAAAGAAAGACGACAATTACCTCCCCTTCCAACCAGAAAATCGAAAGCATGAGGAGGTCTAGCCAGTGTCATCGGATGATTCAGTAGTTCTTTAGCCGCATCGTAATCGTTGACACCGATTACTAATTGTGGTCCGATATAGAAACTGAAAAGAAGAAACAAGTAATATAAAAAAATTTTTTTAAAGTTAATTCCTAATTTTTTTTTACTATATTGCAGAAAAGTCCTTTACAAATAATGTTGAAATTTTCCTCTTACATCTGGCGCCATCTATTATTAGATGCATGCAACTTAAATCTAAAAAAAACTAAAATGAGTGAATTAATATTTGAAAAAACTGTATTAACAACAAGTGCCATCCACTACAAGTTCAGCAAAATGTATTTGAACTCGAGGGGATGAATAAAAAGTATTTTATGAACGATTGGAAATTTGAACAAGATATATAAATATATATAGGGAGAGTGTGAACTAATAGTAGGAATTTAAAAACAAATGAATAAGGCACAAAATTACTACATGAAGATTCTTTGTTATGCCTTTTTTTATCTACACACTATACTATGAAAAAGTGCCGAATGTCGCTAGAATTTCAGTCGAAAAAGAGATAGTTGGTTCTTTAAGTGATAAGCAACCAATTATATTTGTTATAATTCAACATTCATTTGTTATATATATATATATATCAAGCATTCATTTCATTCAAACAGACACTCATCCGATTTTATACAGGGTGATTATAATTAAAGTCCCACTTTCAAAATGCTGTAAAAAAAGAACAATGAATTCAAATTTGGTCTGAAGATACTTGAAGAAGGGGGAAACGGCACTGCCTCAAAAACAAGTTCCAAAGTGTATCAATAAATGGGACTGTAAGTTACATAAAGAAAGTGAAAACTCAGCTTCATGCAATGTATTTGGCATGAGTTGCACATTGAACCAACTGTAGTGTTCAATGTGCTAGATTGTTTCGGTTTTAATGACGAAAATAAGGACTTCAAAGCCATTCAACAGTTGTGACACTGTGAGTGGAAAGCCCATCCACCACTGCAAGGTCATACCAAATTGGAATGGGAAAAATTGGTGGAATTTTTTTTTTTTGATGCTATACCATTTCCCCTTCCTTCAAGTATCTATTTGGATATCTTCAGTTCAAATTTGAACTCATTGTGACGGGTGGTTCTTTTTTATACCATTTTGAAAGTGGGACTTTAATTATAATCACCCTGTATGTGTGTGCGAATATGCTTGTGTCTTGAGAGTTTTTTTCTCTTGTTCCTTTGTTGAGAATATCTTCAAAATATTGTAGCTGTTTTCCTATGGGAATTTTGGCGATTTTCTGGACATCTCACTAACGTGGATCTTGCACAATTCATTTCCACTTTATACTATTTTTGATAATTCTTTTCATGGGTCTGATTGAGAAACACATGAAAATTTATGCAGAGCTAATTTTTTTCACGGCTATGTTATCACGTATCTGAAAAATTCTTGTCCATTCTTTTTAATTTTGTTCTTGTGTTATTAGAACTATATATCTTCTTTTCATAATTTTACGATGTAAAGTTGTCCGTCCTACGCCCTACACTCTACAGTCATATCAGATCAGGACTTGCGGTTTAAATTGGATTGCGAATCACTAAAAACATCGATGGCACAGCTGGGACACAAATTCGAAACATGTAGCACCAAGCGCCAAAGAGCAAAAGTCACTCGGCCATCAGGCTATTTTGATCTATAAATCTATCAATCTACCTTTCTCTCTCTCTCTCTGTGTATATATATATATATATATATACAGAGAGAGAGAGAGAGAGAAAGGTATATATATATATATATATATATATAAATAACAATAAATAAACGTATATATATATATATATATATATTTAACATATAAATATATATGCATATATATGTTCTGATGACCATCAGCCAACCGTATATTTCATTATTTGAAAATTATAATGACCATTATTTCATCGTTGCAGCAAGGCCAACTTTTTAAATTAAATTTTTTTTGTTTTTTATTTTTTAATTTTTATTTAACTTTCCCATCATTTTATAAATATTATAGAAGCGTTGGAAATTATCATTTCTATTAGTTCATTAAAATTTTCATTTTCGAATAATAAACCAATTCGAGAGAGACAAAGAGTATTTGGCCGATTCATTATTAATCATTTGTGTCAAGACAAAAGTTTTCTGTTATACTTATTAAGATAATTAGGTTTAAATAAATCTAAATTAATTTGTGGGTACAATCTAACAAATCATTTATAAAAAACACCTATTTCATTCATAAAAACACATATGGTGCAAAACAATTAGATAAGAAGTAGAAGTTTTGTTTCATAATTTGCAAGTTTTTTTTTCTTTTTTTCATTTTGTTGTTTTTCTGAACCAAGTTAGCGTTACGGGAGCCATATTTATACTTTCGAACTTTTGAATAATACTTATTTTGTTTGTAAATACCGCATATTTGATTAGGTGGCAATTTTACGTCATCAGATCAAAGAATCTTCGAAGGCGGATAACGTAGTACACGTGCACAGAATAACATTGCAATAGATTAGACGAAGAATGAAAGATCATTTATCTTTGATGTTGTAACAAATATATAGATTAGACGAATTGTAAAGATCAGAAGGTGAAGATATAACTCTTTCTATCTTTTGTTTTGTAAAATTTTAAGGCATTCAATATATATAACTGTGATAATTCAATCGAACTTGATATAGAAAATAATAAAGTAATTTGTAAAAAGTATATTTTTGTAAGTTTGTTAGCATTATAAAGTAATTATTATTTTTATTTGAATAATAAAGTAATTTGTTTAATACTTCCAGACTTTTATTCAATCATTACAAAAAAAAAAAAAAAAAAAAAAAAAAAAATGGATTTCAAGATTTCAGCACAACATTTAAGAAAAATATTTATAAGCATTCTTTTGATTTGATTATTAGTATCAGCTAATTTGGAGCTTAATGGCCGAGTGATTAGCGCTCTGGCGCTCGGTTCCACAGGTTTCGGGTTCGAGTACCCGGCGGTGCCATGGATATTTGTAGTAGTTCGGAATCCGTTTTAAACCGTAGGTACTGGCCTAATATGACTGTAGCGGCGTGATGGCCGAGTGGCTAGCTCTCTGGCGCTCGGTACCACAGGTTTCGGGTTCGAGTCCCGGCGGAGCCATGGGTGTTTGCAGTGGTTCGGAATACAGTTTAAATTGTAGGTCCCGATCAGTTTAGCCTAAAGTGTGCACAAGATAATCATAGAGCGACAAATAAAACCAAACTAATATGACTGTCGAGCCCTGGACATAAGGCTGACAACCCTACCCCGTAAAAAGAAAACATCTCCATCTGCCAGTAGGCAAACGGCCTTGGCCCATCATGGGGCTGTTGTGCCACTGATGATGTATGATAATGATCAACTAATTTATCAATGATTTTTTTTAAAAATTCATTTTGAACACAAAGACTTTCAACAGAACAGATTTCTGATCCTATAAATATATAATTTTTCAAATTTGAACAGGTACACAAAAATATACACAAATACAATTTGTACCTATAACTTAACAGGTGGCCTGAAACGTTCGTAGGTTGAGACATAGATGGCTCTACTAGTATTAAATCCATATGATTTTTAGTTAGCCCTAACCTTCAAAAGACACGTGTATAAATTTGATAGCTATTAGTATGTGAGTTACAGCATTTTTAGTGTTCATCACGTGTAGTCCATTCGGCTGACAGTAGATTGGACTCCGGTGTGAAATGATGGAACCATGTTTCATTCATTGTCACATATCGACGCAAAAATTCGGGTTTATTACGATTGAACAGCTCCAAACACTGCTTAGAATCATCAATTCGTTGTTGTTTTGGGTCGATTGTGAGCTCGCGCGGCACCCACTTTGAACAGAGCTTTCGCATATCCAAATATTCCTTCACGATATGTCCAACACGTTCCTTTGATATCTTTAGGGTCTCAGCTATCTCAATCAACTTCACTTTACGGTTATCAGTAATTATATACGTGCATTGTCCTCGATGCTCATTTTGCCTCGTTTAAATTTAGCAAACCACTTCTCTACGGTTGATTTTCCTGGTGCAAAGTCCGAATAATGTTTATCAAGCCAAGCCTTGGCTTCAATAGTATTTTTTTTTCGCCAAAAAGCAATGCTTTATTAAGACACGAAATTCCTTTTTATCCATTTTTTCAAACTAACAAAAGTTGCTTCACTAAAAAGTCTATAACTCACATACTAATAGAGCAACAGCTGTCAAATTTATACACGTGTCTTTTGAAGGTTAGGGCTAACTAAACATCATATGGATTTAATACTAGTAGCGGCATCTATGCGTCAGCTTACGAACGTTTCAGCCCACCTGTTACATAATTTTTCGACTAAAAAGCTCATACCACAAAAATAATTAAGATAATACAAACTTGGTTTATTGGCCTTTCAGGGCCAAGTTTTTTTTTAATTTTCAAACAAAAGTTTGGAATAGCACAAGAAGCTAAAGAATTTTAAAATTGAACTTATTGAAATTATATTCAAAATAAAAATTTTTATGCAGCAAAATACGTATGTTTTATTAAGTTTTTCCGTATTATTTCACAAGTGAAGTTTATTATCCTTTCAGTTTTTTTAACATTATTTACAGATGATAAACATATTTATCTGATAAGGGTTTTATTTTTAAGTGTCTTTTTATGAATTCCCTTAGAAAAGTTCCAGAATGGGTTTAGAGCAAAGATTACAGCTGTTGGTTTTGAAGATTTTGTCAACATAGATACCAATTTCAAAATTCGTGTTTTATCTCTTAAGATTTTTGAGAATTGTGACTTCAAAACACTTAATATACAAGATTATTGCTGTAAAATTTATAAATTTAGGCTATTTTAAAGCCCTTTTCATATGTAAAAGTATATTACATTGATTTATATTTCATTTACAGAAATTAAAACACAGTTTTCCAATATTAATTATTTTCCATAAATATGATAACTTTTTTACTTAACATTGGTAGAATTCGCGTTCAGGAGATGAGCGTGCCATACAGGTGAAAAGACAGAAATGACCCATGAATTTATCTCCCTGTCGATGTATGATGCTTTACACACGTTGTCACAATCGCCGTTTGGGCTTACTGTTTCTGAAAGCAGTGACTGGGCAACGATAGCTTCACTGCATTCGATATGAGTCCTCTTGCACGCTAACTATGGAGAACGACAAGTGGGGAAACTATAACAAATTAAGTTTTAATGCTCATTAAATCATCTTTCAATACATTTTCTCTATGTTTAGTTGCCTTCGTGTACTAAATTTCGTGAACTAAGCTTGAACAACATTTATGTTTCGTTTTAAATGCGATATTGATTTTTAAATCTCTAATTAAAAAAACATTTTTTTTCATTACAGTATTACTTAGCTTCACTTGATATACACAGAAACATTTCTTTTAGTGAATCGATTCTTACATCTGATATCACAGACCATAAACATGAAATGAAATATACATATACATCACTAAATCTGTTTATGTATCTATGTATATAAATATACATAGATACATAAACATCCCATTTAGTGGATTAATTCTTACACGTGATATCATAAACACATACACATCACTTTTAGGGGATCAATTTATACACAGAATATCATAGATATAAAAATAACTTTTAACGAATCATTTCCTACAGATGATGTCAGAGACCATACATATCATTTTCAGAAGATCAGTTCATACTCATATTACAGACGCATACACATTCCTTTTAATAGACGAATTCATGCACATATTACAGGCAGATCAATTTTAATAGATAAATTCATACACATGGTATCACGAACATAAAAGCATTACTTTTAGTGAATCAATTCCTTCACATGATATCAGTTCCTACTTAAAATTTTTAATATATCAATACTTATGAATGAAAGATGCAAACAAATCAATTTTAGTAGATCAATTCATATATACATAAACATCATATATAGGGGATCAATTCCTACATATCATAGACACATGATATTACAGAGACACGCACATCACTTTAGTGTGTCAACAGTGATCCCAGGTATCTGCATAATTCGGAATAAATAACCTCAGAGAGGAATTTCTTCCATTTATTTTCTTAAAACCGTTATTAGGCTTTTCCGGTCTTCAAACAGGGTATTTTTGGTTTGTCACTCTCCGTCATTTTATGCACACTCATATACACGGGATCTTTCGGTTCGGTTCAGTTGTCGGGTTTCAAACTGAGCCTTTTTAAGTTTAGAACCCCAACATGCTAATAACCAAGTGATACCAGAACCCAATGAGTTAATATTTACTCACCTGAAAATATTTCCGTACTTCTTGGCTACGTCTCGCAGTGTTTCATTCGGTTTTTCGCCCAGAAAAGGGACATATCCCACTAGAGGAAGACCAAGGGGACCCGGCGGATATCCACGGCTGCGAACCCAGTTATAAACGACAGTACAGATCAGGAAAAGCACAAAGGCTCCTAGGAAGGTGGTAACGGCCGACTCTATGTACGCCATTTTTGGAAAATGAGAACTGAAGTATTTTTTCCTCTTTAATAATTACGGTCAAAATAAATAATCGTACCTATTGTAGTGAAAATTCCGAATTGGAAGATAAGCAGATAATAGGAAAGTAGGTGATAAGAAATTTACGTAAATGGTTGAAATTATCCATATGTTCAATCTCATTGAAATACATATAACGTGAAAGAAGCTGGAAAACAAGCAGGTCAAGAGCTTTCAAGTGATAAAACTCCGCTATCTTGCTTTGTAATTATTAAAGCTAACTGCTTTGCGATTATTAATTAGAGATTAACCAAAATTATAACAAACTTATTTTTATTTATATCATAGGTTCACAATACTATTTAAATAAATTATAGTTTAAAAAAACTAAAAAACATGCTTTTAGAGTTAATCAAACTAAAAAGTAAAAAATAATTGTTAATATAAAAATAAAATGACTGACGAGAAAATGAATGTTACTGTTCTAAAAGCGTGGGGTGCTTTGTATGACATTTTTAAACTAACTCCATTTCGGAGTGAAACTAGTGAAAAATTATAATGATTGATATCGAGCACTCCACGCTTTTAGAACAGTGACATTAATTTTCTCGTCAGTCATTTTATTCTTATGTTAGCAATTATTTTTTACTTTTTAGTTTGATTAATTCTAAAAGCGTGTTTTTAAACTATAATTTATTTTTTACTTTTTAGTTTGATTAATTCTAAAAGCGGGTTTTTAAACTATAATATTTAAATGAGGTCCCGGTACGGAGGACGGGAACTGTAGTTCTTACAATAATTTAATTGTGAGTAAAACAGTAGCTAAATGCGAATAGGTCGATCCAGCCAGGATTCGAACGGGGAATCTCCTGATCCGTAGTCAGGCCCGTTATCCGTTGTGCCACTGTCCCACGTAGGTTCGAATGTCTTAGGTACTTTCATTCTACATGGGTTAAATTGCTCTTCATAAAATAAAAATCACTAATCCTGGCGATCCTAATCATGATGAGATAATAAACTTATCAAAATATTTTAGTGCCGTCGGTCCCTGATAAGTCTACAACGCTAAAATGAGATCTGATCGCTTAAAGTAGGGCAAAATCGAGCCCAAAGAGTCAGTTACAAACAAACATACAGGTGAAACTAATAAAAGTGTATTAAAAAAATATGTCATCAGCTGGCATATCCGTCTTCAATAATTTCATCGGAAATGTGTTTATGTTCATTTCAAAGTTTTATTAATTTGAACTAAAAAACTAAAACTGTCAGTATAGATGTATAATGCTGCAAACTTTGTGTATTTGTATTTTTCTTAACTTACAAAATAGATAGTAACCTATCCATTTTAAAAATTATAAAGGGGTCTGAATGGAAGAGTGTCTAGCGTTCTGGCGCTCGGTACCACAGGTTTCGGGTTTGTGTCCCGGCGGTGCCATGCATATTTATAGTGGTTTTTGAATCCACTTTAAGTCGTAGGTCCCTGCCTCATATGACTGTAGATTGTCACGAAGCCCTGTACCTACCATCACAACAGAAGCTGCCCTCTTTCCCTTCAACCATGAGTCCATGTAGGTCCGTGGGCTTGGTCTAGATGTCTAGACCATATCGACTAATGAATTTCATTATATTACTTTTGTTGGTTTACCATGTAGATTTTCAGGTTACCCACAATCGAAATATGCAACAGCATAAACTTAGTCAGTGCCAGTTTCACGTCATACAATTATCTGACAATTACAAGATCCAATGGTTTTGTAAGATATGCATATATGATGCTTTGATAATCTGTTTGTACAATGCAATATGTTTTTCTAATGAACTCTATTATAATCGGATGTCCATGAACACGTTAACGTTAACTCTATACGCATGCACAGAAAGGGTTTTAAATCCATCAATTTTTATTTGTTGAAATTTATAAAAAAAAATGCATGGGGCTCACTTTATTTACCTTATTGGATGACCTAGTAATAAAGGAATGTTAACATTACATATATAAAAAGGGGCCATACTCCTTTCATGTCAGAATGTTTGATTTGAAATATTCAGTCATATACACATATATTTTTAAGTCATTTACACTCAGGGACATAAAAATTAGCCAAGAATGATTTGTCAAATTGCTATGAAATTTGTCATGGAAATCTGTGTCAAGTATACGAATAATCGATCAGAGGTACTCGGTATGGGCCTGATGGCCGAGTGACCAGTGCTCTGGCGCTTAGTGCCATGGTTATTAATCCATTTTAAACCGTAGGTCCCGGTCTAATAAGACTGCTAGGGGTAGAACTGACAATCCTACCCCGTAAAAAGAAAACATCTGTCTCGAAATCTGCCAGTAGGCAGACGGCCTTGGCCCACCATGGGGCTGTTGAGCCGCAGAAAAAGAGGTACCCTGTATGCAGTCCGAGGGGCGCTTTACCATTAACGATAACCTTTAGACAGCGTTAAAAGAAATATCAGTGGCTGGCGGAGTTTGTGAGAATCATTGGGATGCCAGAGACTAAGTGGTCTAACTCTGAAAGACAAAGTAATAGAATGATGAGAAAATTGTCAGAAGATATTGGGACTGGGAACGACAGCAAGTTCACACACAGAATCCTGGTACAGGACGTCCTTGATCGATCATTAACCAAGATGACCTTTTCGTCTCACTACAGTATCATTTCCGACATCCGTATAAATGCTGCACCATTGTAATGATCACTGTGCCCATATTATTGCGAAGCACTTGAAACACAACTACTTGTTAATACAACTTTTTAAGCGTGTCACTCCTGAATTGTCATTATCTCCGTTTGGAGTAGTGTGGTTAGACTGTAGTGGAGTGGATACAGGTCGCATACCTTGAAATTTTAAGACTGAATTTGTGTTCTGAAATTAATAGCGTACTTGTTTGGACTTCTGGGGTGAATGCTCCAATGCTCTTTATTGTTTGGAACGTCAGAGTAGGTACCACACGAAGTGCGATCGTTTGAGATGATATTTCCTACGTCATTGGATCTCTTCTAGTAATGTTCCTCGAAACCATTGCAGCCCAACTGTATTTTTGTGACATGTTTGTCATTTGTATTGTTTTTCATGGCAGGACACTCAAGAAGCTTTTTTCGAGAGGGTATAATTCAGTCATTGACAGAAAGTGTGTCAATAGGATTACCTCCTGAGAGTTGACATGCTTTCTCGGCCGCCTCGATCTCCAGATTTGTCACCGATGGAAAATTCATAGAACGATATGTATCGACATGTTGTGTAGCGCAATGATTTGATCAAACTAGAGTTACACTTCCAGCAATTGTGGAATGTAGTTAATAAATAAAAATAATCTGTCTGTAAATAAATAATTTGTTCGATGGTATTTAGCTAGAAATTTATCTATTAATATTTTTTATACTTTCGATTTAAAAGTGCTTCATCTTAGTAATCTATTTTTATTATTGAAAATTTACTTTTTATTTTATTATCTTTCAAATTTATTATGTTTATTTGTATATATATTTAGCACAATAAAATGTATTTAAATATTGGGCCAATCGTTGGTTCTAATAACTTATGAAATATTGAAGCGATATTTCTTGTTGTCTAAAGATTTTTTTTTTTATTAAATTCCTTTTATTAGCTCACATCCTCCTTATATATATCTTGTTCAAATTTTTAATCGTTCATAAAATACATTTTATTCATCCACTCAAGTTCAAATAAATTTTTTTTGAACTTGTAGCGGATGACACTGGATGTTAATGCAGTTTTTTCAAATATTAATTCATTAATTTTAGTTTTATATGGGAGAAGTATTCATATATTCACGCTGCTCTTTCTTCTCAATTGCTCATCATTAATTAATTAATAATCTCATTTTTCTCATAACTAATTATTAATTAATTCATGATTATCAATTATTTTATTCATTCAATTACAAATTATTTTTATTCATTTAATTATTAATTATTATTATTTTATTCTAAAATATCTTTATTATTCATTTAATATATATTATTTAATTTTTAAAATAATGTAACTACAAATTGGAAATAATATAAAAAATCGTCTGATTTTACTTTATTCATTTAATTGCTAATTATTTTTATTTTATTATCAAATATTTTTATTATTCATTTAATATATATTGTTCAATTTTTAAAATAATGTAACTACAAATTGGCAATAATATAAAAAAATCGTCTGCTTTTAATTGAGCTTATTTTTCTGGATATTATTATTCTTAATATTTTACGTTTGGAATTTGAAACGATCGTGTTTGAGTATTCTTGATAATGTATTCTATATTTTTTAATTTTAAATGATCAAAAAGTTTTTAATTAAATTTGAAATATAGCCTAATATATTTGCTTTAATTATTTTTATCGTATGTATTTGCTTTTATTATATTTGCTTTTATTATATTTGCTTTTATTATTTTTGCTGTTATTATTTTGCTGTATATCGAGATTGCTGTTCTTTTTTTTTTCAATTCCTTCTATTAGCTCATTCTCTCTATATATATCGTGTTCAAATTTTCAATCGTTCATAAAATACTTTTGATTCATCCACTCACGTTCAAATACATTTTTTTAAATCTTGTAGTGGATGACACTTGATGTTAATACAGTTTTTTCAAATATTTATTCAGTAATCAAATTTAATTAATTAATTTTAATTTTTTTTTACATTTAAGTTGCCTATATCTACCAATAGATGGCGGCAGATAAATTTTTAAAAAATGAATGAAAATTATTTATAAAGGACTTTCTGCAGTAAAGTGAAAGAAAAGAAGGAATTGATTTTAAAATATTTGTTTTTATATTACTTGTTATCAGTTAAGGGACAGAACATCCTTCATGTACTAACTTGTAAATTGCTAAATTTAAACAAACATTACATTTAAATGTATTAGAAGATAATTTTAGATGCTCTCAAGTGTTGTGTAGTTATACTAAGTTATGTAAATATATTTTATGAATTTATCTTAATATTTTACTTAAAATATCTCTCTTCGTTTTTTATTTACTTTATGAGTTGTATATAGTACTTGTGTATAATGAAATATTCATTATTACCTTTATATAGGAGTTTTATCCTTATCACATTTGTATAATTTTTGGTTTGTTTACTTAAAATTTAATGTGTAATCCTGTTAATTTGCATATTGTTGAATTATAATTAAGATTAAGATATTTTATTTTCAATATTCTTATAATTAAATATGAATTTTATGTAAATATTTTTGTTTGACATTTTATCAGTTATATACTTATGTGAATGTTTACATACACGTGGTTGATTTCTATTGTCAATGTGGGAGCTGGATATTATAAATATACTCATCTAAAAATTTGTGTTATCTAAAGCAATTACTGGCTTCGTTTTTTTAGCATCATCGCCACCCCTATGTTGATCGTGCTTTTCCCGAAGGGAGTAGTAAGGATCCATCATGCATTCACTAATTATGACCTTGAACTCAAGGTTAAAAGAGCTTTCTTTCAAGGACGGGTTCATCCATACGTTAGACATTGGTTTCGTATGTTCTTTTTGCCCCTCCCCCCCTTGTGCAGAATACCACGCAGTACGGAGAGTACAAAGACCCTTAAATTAACATGTTTTTAAGATAATTTTGCAAATATTTGTTATATAATTTTATTTTGTTTGTTATATAATTTAGTTGTGCAGTGCAGTCGTGCTGTCTTAAACACACAAACCATGGCTATTTGAGCTATATTCTAGCATCCTATCTTATAAATAAAATTTTACTTTAAAAAGAATTACCTATCATGTTAATTTTCAAAAACTTTCATATTTTGATAAATAATTAAAACATCTAACATGATCCTGTTTTATTTTAATAAAGAAGTTAAATTTGTGATATTATTAACAAAAATCCACATCTATTAAGTGTTTTTTTTTTCCAACAGTGCTTTGAGCCGCGTATATCTCACTAGCACCCCTAACAAGTAATCGATTCGTCCGCTTAATTTTTTAAAATGGATATTTACTTTCCCACATAATCGAACAATATTAAGTTAATGCAAAAAAGTCAAATAAATAAATTGATGCGTAATATTACATTTGTATTTATCTATCTACACATAAAGAAATGAAATAAATACAGTTATATTGTTTATTGTGCTGTCAAGTTGAAGCGAGCATACATGTCCTGAGGGCTTCACAAGTTTGTGCATTTCCATTTTAAGTTAAGGTAAATATCCGATGGAACGAGGTCAAAACTTGTAGTTTCACGTTGGACAAAGCAGAGAAACAGAACCCACATCTGCGATGAGGATAAGGATAAAAACATTTGTGTTTTAAGAGGTTTGTCCCTGAAATGCTGTCCTTGAGATATACGCTCCAAATTGCAGTGGTTTCAAAGTATACTTTGGTTAATACTAATTTATTTGATCAGAGGGGGAATATTACGCATAAAAACAATTAAAGAAAGTATGGATTCCAAACGAATTTCTTGGAAAATTTTCACAAATGAAGATGAGCAATGTCATTTCATGATCATAAATACCATTTGTTCAAGCAATGTTATTCATATAGACAGTTAAACTTATTTTAAGGCTTAGGCTTTATATATATATTATTAAAATAGATAGTTCTAGATATAGATATATAGATATCAGTTTAGTTTTGTTTAAATATTTTATTTCAAGGATAAAAATTTCAGGCACTTTTTAAATACAAAAAAGATACTTCCCACACTCACTTCATATGCTGATCAAAAGAAGGTTTCACAATGTATCAATTAATGTATGAAATTCACAATAAATGTATAAATTAGAAACAACCATAATAATATTTCTTCTGCAATTTTAAAACGGGACATGTATTTGGCTATAAATATCGTAAAATTAAAAAAAACAAAAACAACAACATTACATAGATAGCGATCCTGCATCTGGGTTATCACATTATTGACAAATGTTCTGATCTTACTTTGCTTACTTTACTTTGTAACAACAACAACAACAACAACAAAAAAAACCACATTTTATTCATTGAAACATTGATTTGTCATCATTATTGATTGAAATATTGATTTGTCATCATTATTTAAGTATTTAGTGTAGTGAGCATCTAGGTGTAAGGAATAGTGTAACTATTGATTATTAACCTGTCTTTCATAGTGAACCAGGAAAATTTCAACTGTGAACCAGAAAAAAATCAAATAAAAAATATCATAATATTTTCAATATTGGCCCAGGAAATACTATACAAACTATTATATTTCTAATATAGACACAGATATTTCTAATATAGGCATTATTATGATATTTCCAATATTATCTGCGCGTCATTATTATATTAAAAATATCGTGATATCTTCAATATTGACCCAGAAATCTTTCGATTTCAACAATTAATTAATGCTGAACATGGCAAGTTAATTTTGATAGGAAAAAAATAATAATTTATAATTCTCCATCATAAAAAAGGTTCTTACAATAAAAAAAAAATGATACATTTTGATGCTCCTTGCGTAATTCATCAAATACACTCGAATTAATTCATGCACACTGGTTAATCATGATCACACACAATATGCGCGAGATAAAGAAAAAGTAAGCTTTCTTCCTTGATTGGTTCATCATTTAATTGTTCGAAGCTTTTGAAGAAGACTTGTAGAAGCAGAATTCTCATCGCTCAATGAACCGCAGTGGTTGAACTTTAGGCATCAAGCCTCCGCCTACGTACACGGGCTTCATGTCTGGCGGCTGGTCATCTTTTGGTCTGACGTAGAACTTTTGCATGATGCTGACAAAGTACAGGTACATTGTCATCATGGCGATGCCTTCACCAGGACAATTACGCTTGCCTGTAAGATCGTTAATAGTATTAGCATATAAATAAACGCCAATTTTTTCAATTCCTTCTATTAGCTCACACTCTCCCTGTATATATCTTGTTCAAATTTTCAATCGTTCATAAAATACTTTTTATTCATCCACTCAAGTTCAAATGCATTTTTTTAAACTTGTAGTGGATGACACTGGATGTTAATACAGTTTTTTTTCAAATATTAATTCGGTAATTAAATTAAATTAATTAATTTTAGTTTTTTTTTTAGATTCAAGTTGCATATGTCTACCAATAGATGGCGCCAGATATACTTAAAAAAAATGAATGAAAATTATTTATAAAGGACTTTTCTGCAATAGAGTGAAAAAAAAGTAGGAATTGACTTAAAATTTTTTTTTATATCACTTGTTTAAAGTATGGTAGTATGTTGTTGCAACATATAGTTTTATTGGAAACAAATCAATTACAATAAGGATCACATACAAAGAAAGAAAAAACAGAACAAAGTAAACATAGAGTAAGACAGCAATCGATAATAAGTCTGTCTCAAACGCCGCAAAATGTCAAAGTGAGAGCGAGAGAGTAAATAAAGGGTGCTTTATTTAGGTGCTTTATTTTATTTTAGGTGCTTTATTTTAGTCCATGAGACTTACGGCTTCCTAATACTATTGTAAGACTTTTCCTTAGCTCTGAGCTTCGCTGTTCAGTGCAGGACATTTTAAAAGATGTTCTGAATTGATTATTCCAGCTCTACATATTGGTCAAGTGTTCTAGGCGAGGACACCTATCCTCTTTAGGTGTTCCGCAAGACAATCGTGTCTGGTTCTTAATCGAAAGTCGGCAACCGCCTCTTTACGTGGTCTAGTATTAAAGATTTTCCAGCTGTCTTGAATAGTGTGCCACTTTTTTGCGCTCAGATTTAGTTATGAGATTATCTTTCAGTTTCTTAAAAATTTCCATATGAATATATTTTTCGAAAGATTCTGGTGAAACTTGTTTCTTTCCAATATTCACATGGCTTCCTTTCTTTGCAAGCGATTCTGCTGCTTCGTTACCTTTAATTCCCACGTGTGATGGTATCCACTGGAATACAGTCTGCTTGGATTTACTTCTTAAATATTGGATAACTTTCTTAATTTGAGTTATTATAGGGATTTCAGTGTGATGATTTAACGAGACAGCTTGTTTTGTTGCTCTGGAATCTACAAATATTACCACTTTAGAGTATGGTAGTATTTTATAGTACTTTTTAGTATGATAGAATGGTGGATACTTATTTTAAGGTACGTAAACTTGATTCTTTCTCTCTTTTTTTACATATATTTTCTATTAAGGGATACCAAACCAAAACTAACATGTCTGAAGTAAATGCTGAGAAATTAACCTCCCCATTCCGCATTGTGGTTTATTCAATTCCTTCTATTAGCTCACACTCTCCCTATATATTTCTTGTTCAAAATTTCAATCGTTAGTAAAATACTCTTTATTCATCCATTCAAGTTCAAATACATTTTTTTTGAACTTGTAGTGGATGACACTGGATGTGAATACAGTTTTTTCAAATAATAACTCATTCATTGAATTTAATTAATTAATTTTAGTTTTTTTCTAGATTTAAGTTGCATGTATCTACCAATAAATGGCGCCAGATAAACTTAAAAAAATGAATGAAAATTATTTATAAAGGACTTTCTGCAATAGAGTGAAAAAAAGTAGGAATTGACTTATATACTTGTTATTAATTGTTAATTAACTTGTTGTTAATTTTTTTATATTAATTGTTAATTAACTTGTTGTTAATTTTTTTATATTACTTGTTATGTGTAAAAGCGTTTTCAAACTTGGTGTTCTAAAAGCAGTGATAGATAGTAGCACAAAATTTAACTATTTCACTATTTAACTATTGCTCACTTGCCATCCGAAGCTACAGTTCGTGGTATTATAGTGTCTCTGGATACCACTGATATTTCGCAGCCCTTGTAAACGCTAATTAATTAATATCATATAATTTTAATGGTATGAGATCTTGCTAGCGTTATTTATGAGGTATCTCAATCTTCAACACGCCACAGTATCTTACCAAACACTACATTTTAGCAGAAATGACACAATTGATAATAAATTTCACGAAGAAAAGTTAAATGAAAAAAATCATTTCTGATATGCGTCAATGCATTTTTTTCTTAAATTAAAAAAAAAATTATGCTAATAATTCAGTTGCCTTACTTACCAAACGAGAAGGGTCCATATCCTTTGACTTTTTCAAATTTAGTTCCATTTTCAACAAGAAATCTTTCTGGGTTGAACGTCATGGGGTCCTTGAAGTATCTGGGGTCATGAGAAATGGCCCAATTGTTGCATACTAGATGGGATCCTTTTGGGATGGTGTATCCATGAAACTCAAATGAATCCAGAACACTAATGAGAACAATTGTGTTTTAAATAAATCCAATAGAAATTTTTAACAAAACTAACACAGATTGTTTCAGTGTCCGAGAATTAGTTGTTCACGTAACAAAATTACGGAAAAAAATTAGAATTAATTAACTAATTCCCCGGCATTACAGTTTACGTTGAACCATGGCCGTCTGCCAACTTTCAAATTTTGAAACAAGAGATGCTTCCTTTTTTACGAGGTAGGGTTGGCACCTCTATGCATAATGCTCAACAGTCATATTAAAGCGGGACCTATAGTTTAAAATGGATTCCGAACCACTACAAACTTCCCTGATACCGCCGGGACTCGAAACCGGAAGCCAGAGCAGCAGGCAGTCCGATAATTGGTTGTCACGAAAAAAAGTAGAACTAACTAACGCCCCGTCACTACAGTTCAAGGTGGGTCAAAGTCATCTGTCTACTAGCAGATTCTGAAACAGGAGATGTTTCCTTTTTTACGGGGGAGGGTTGGCACCTCTATGCATAATTCTCAACAGTCATATTAGACCACGACCTACGGTTTAAAGTGGATTCTTAACCACTAGAAACATCCATGGCCCGACGGATTCGAAGTGCTAGGAAAAAAATTACGACTTGTTTGCTCGAGACTGGACTCTTAACTTACAACAGAATGACGATGTGTGTATTCTTTACTGGAGGGCCAGAGAAAACATGCACTGATCACACGGACTTTTACCATGGCTTTTTAAATTTTTATCCTTAGAACATTTAACTTGTTTTTAATTATTTTTTAAGGCCATTTAGTTGCTTTTGTTAATAATATCTGGTCTTTTACCTTTGTAATTTTGATTAGTTTATATGTTATATTTGTTTACACGGTAAGTGGCCAATTTTGTATGGATTAAGTTCTAATAAAGCCATAGGTAACAACAACAACAAATGTCTATCCTGTTTTATTAATTTTTAATTGCAGAAATGTAAGTATAAATTAATCAACTCGGATTCCCCAATAGAATATTCTTCTAATTCTTCGCCATAGCTTTCGAGATCACCATACTATACATTGCTGATGTCCTCATTAAAAATATCTGCGCCTTGATTCATTTTGAAATACAAAATAACGAATAATAAATGCAAGCTCTAATAAACAATCATTAACTTCATCTCCTATCTTATGGACTCGTAACTTGCAATAGAATGGTGATTTGTGTACTCTATACTGGAGAGATAGAGAAAACATGTACTGATCACACGGGCTTTTATTATGGCGCCTCTAGTTTTTTTAAATTTTTATCCTTAGAACCTTTAACTTGTTTTTAAAGTCTTTTGGTCGCTTTTGTTGAGAATGTCTGGTCTTTTCCCTTTGTAATTTTGATTTGTATGTTCTTTTCAAAAAACAAAAACAAAAAATTTCTTTTTAAAACTGTTCTTTTTTCATTTCCTTCTATTAGCTCACACTCTCTCTATATATATCTTGTTCAAATTTTCAATCGTTAATAGAATACTCTTTATTCATCCACTCAAGTTCAAATACATTTTTTTTAACTTGTAGTGGGTGAACACTCGATGTTAATACAGTTTTTTCAAATATTAATTCAGTAATTAAATTTAATTAATTAATTTTAGTTTTTTTTAGATTTGTTGTTGTTGTTGTTTCTTATCCCACTTGGCTGGCCAAGCCCACGAGCCCATATGGACTCATGATTGAAGGGGAAGGAAGCAGCTTCTGTTGTGATGGAGCACCCGTAGGTAGAAGCCTGACTTTTGCTCCGTGACGCTCTCACAGTCATAGAAGACCGGGACCTACGGCTTAAAGTGGATTCCGAACCACTACAAACAAACATCCATGGCACCGCCGGGATTCGAACCCGAAACCTGTGGCACCGAGCGCCAGAGCGCTAGACACTCGGCCATTCAGGTCCCAAATTTGCCAACGGCACGCAGTGTTCCCAGGTGGTCACCCACCCAAGTACTGACCGCGCCCAATGATGCTTAACTTCGGTGATCTAACGAGAACCGGTATATTCAGCATGGTACGACCGTTGGCTATAATAAAAGTGCCGTGACCAGGATTTTATTTAGATTTAAGTCGCATATATCTACCAATAGATGGCGCCAGATAAACTTAAAAAACTGAATGAAAATCATTTATAAAGGACTTTTCTGCAATATAGTGAAAAAAAGTAGAAATTGACTTAAATTTTTTATTTTTTATTTTTTATTACTTGTTCTTTCTATGGTAAGTGGGCAAATTTGTATGGATTTAGTTCTAATAAACCCGTAGGTAACAACAGTAACACATTTTCATGCTGTTTCCTTTTTTTTTTATTGCAGAAATGGAAGTATAAATTAATCCACTCTGATTGTCCATTAGAATAATTTCTTAATTTTTCATCAAAACTTTCGTGATCTTCCTGGTGATGTAATCATTAAAAACATCTTCCCTTTGACTCATTTTGAAAAACAAAATAATGAATAAAAAATGCAAGCTCTAATAAACAATCATTGACTTCCTCTCCTATATTTTGGGTACTGAAAGACAGAGTCAAATGTTTGTAAGACAGCATGTGCATCACGATAGAATAATTATCCGAACACGTATGATAATTCGAGTGGGTTCGTGTTTGTCTTTGAATAATATAAAGTAACCCAAAATATTACTAGTTTTAGTCCAGAATTAAAAGTTAATTCCCACACGAGTTAACTCGCGGAATTAATTTAACTTTAAATATGTATACTCATGATAATCCGTTAAGAGGTTAGTTCTAATACAGGGGTTGGCCAGCTCGCGGCCTGCATTGAAAAATTTTCCGGCCCGTGCGATTCATCACACTTTTACAAAATATAATATATTTATTTTATAATGGCCAAAGTAATGAAAAGTCAATGTATTAAAAAATACATAGTTTGTGCAACCATATATTCAAATATATATATACACTGAAGTGACAAAAGTCATGGGATACCTCTTAATATCGTGTCGGCCCTCCTTTCGCCCGGCGAAGTGCAGCAACTCGACGTGGCATGGACTCAACAAGTCGTTGGAATTCTTCTGCAGGAATATTGAGTCATGCTGTCTCGATAGACGTCCATAATTGTGAAAGCGTTGATGGTGCAGGATTTTGGGCACGAACAGACCTCTCGATGATGTCCCATAAATGCTCGATGGGATTCATGTCGGGCGATCTAGGTGGCCATATCATTCGTTGGAATTGTCCATAATGTTCTTCAAACCAATCGCGAACAGTTGTGGCACGGTGACATGGCGCATTGTCATTCATAAAAATCCCATCGTTGTTTGGGTACATGAAGTCCATGAATGGCTGCAAGTGATCTCCAAGTAGCTGAACATAAGCATTTCCAGTCAATGTTCGGTCTAGTCGAACCAGAGGACCAAGTCCATGCCATGAAAAAACAGCCCACACCATTACGGAGCCACCACCAGCTTGAACAGTGCCTTGCTGACAGTTAGGGTCCATGGCTTCGTGGGGTCTGCGCCACACTCGAACCCTACCATCAGCTCTTACCAACTGAAATCGTGAATCATCGGACCAGGCCACGGTTTTCCATTCATCTAGGAACCAACCGATATGCTCACGTGCCCACGAGAGTCGCTGCAAGCGATGTCGTTCTGTCAGTAAAGGCACTCGAGTTGGTCTTCTGCTGGAATAGCCCAAGAAAGCCAAATTTCTCCGCACTGTTCTAACAGACAAGTCCCTTGTACGTCCCACATTGATTTCTGCGGTTATTTGACGCAGTGTTGCTTGTCTGTTAGAATTTACGACTCTTTGCAGACGTCCCCGGTCTCGGTCGTTAAGTGCAGGCGGTCGACCACTGCGCTGTCCATGGTGGGATGTTATGCCTGAAATTTCATACTCTCGGCACACTCTTGACACAGTGGATCTGGGAATGTTGAATTCCCTAACGATTTCCGAAATGGCATGACCCATGCGTCTAGCTCCAACTAACATTCCGCGTTCAAAGGCTGTTAATTCCCGTCGTGCGGTCATCATCACGTCAAAACCTCTTCACATGAATAACTTGAACAGAAATGAAAGCTCTGAGAAAGCACTGCGCATTTATACCTGTTCTACGCGATGCTACTGCCATCTGAAAATTTGCATATTGCTATCCCATGACTTTTGTCACTTCAGTGTATATATCTATATATTTATGGCACAAAAAGGTTGTTAACGCTTTTGGTTAACTTACACCTACGAATCGTTTATTTGGATAATGAAATTGACCAAAAAACACAACACGCTCAAACATAACGCACACTAACCTGCAATACATTACGATGTGCAAATACTGAAATTGAGATCGATTTGCAAAAGCTAACTGAAAGAGTAGGGAAACAAATATTTTTTAATAATTTTATTTTTTTATTTCCTTTATATTTATATATTTTATTTTTAGTGACATATATTTCTTTACAATGTGCGTTTAGTATCATTATTATTATATTATCTACATTTAAGTGGTTTGGTTTATCGCTCTACGGTCATCTTGTGCACACGAGAGCTAAACAGACAGGGACCTACAGTTTAAAGTGGATTCCGAACTACTCACAAACATCCATGCCACTGCCAGGATTCGCCTGTGGTATCAAAGGCCAGAGCGCTAGCCAATTGGCCATCAGACCGCAAGTGAAAGAGTGGAGAAACAGATATCGCACTAGTAAAATAAATATTTTGTAATAGTCTTAATTTTTTATTTCGTTTATATTTATTTATTTATTTATATTTCATTGTTATATATTTCTTTACAATGTGCGTTTAATATTATCATTATTATATTATCTGTAAGAATCATAGTAAACATAATAATAATAACTCATTATGTTACAATTTTTCACTCCAAAGAAATGTCTATAGTGGGTCTAAATCTAATAGGGGGATATATAATTTTATATGCGGCCGGGGGAGTTATTTCCTCAGTGGCCCGCAAGATCATTTGGGTTGACCACCCCTGTTCTAAAACTATGAAAAAATAACTTAAAATAACTACTTTCGAACTTACTATCTGTTGGGAAAAAATGGACTAATAGAGATATATCGCATCATTTCAAAGACAGTGGCTGTGGTGTAGGGAAGATTCCCTTTTTCGCTGAAGTACACAGCGCCGTCTCTGCCGATCACTCTGTCTATTTCGTCGCAGACCTTCTGCTGCACTTCCGGGTGTTTCGCCATCAGCAGCAGCAGCCAGCTCACAGAAGCGAGAGTGGAGTCTTGTCCGGAGAGGAACATTATGAATAAATTACCTTGTAGATTTATACCTGAAAAAAATAATTAAAAATTATTTAAAATTTTTTTAGACATACTGCTGTGTCCAAAAAGTAAGACCAAGTAGTAAGTTTCAATTTAAAATTCCCGGGCATATGGTATTTCAATTTTTTTCTTTTTTAGGTTGTTGGTCCACTGTCCTTGACATCTGTGGAAAATTTGACGTCAAAATATTCATTAGTGTTTAAGTTACGCTTGGTTTTTGAGAGACGCTAAAACTGATTCCGACGATATTTGAAATGTCTGAATTAATTGAGCAAAGAACTTGCATTCGATTTTGTTTGAGGAAACGTATAGAATGTTGCAGAAGACATTCTGTGAGTATTCCTATATCGGAAAGAAATTTTTACAGGTGGTATAAACAGTTCAAAGAAGGCAGAGAATGCGTGGAAGACGTAGAGCCCTCTGGTCGAAAACCAAATTCAATCGACGAATCTCACGTCCAAAAAATTAAAGATTTCTTGTTTGCAAACCGTCTATTTTCAATTAGAGACCTTGCTGATAATGTTGGAATTTCAAAAGTATCGGTCAGTTCCGTTTTGGGCCTCAAACGCGACAAATTTGTATTGGTACCGAAAACACTGAATGCGCCAGCTCACACTACATTGATTCTTTGTGACTTTTTCTCTAAAAATGAAACCCACAACCACCGTATTCACACCGTGCGAAATAAAGAGTTTTTGAAAAAAAAAACAATTGGTCTTATCTTGTGGGCACAGTAGTATGGAATACAACAAAAATCACAGGTGCTACAACAATTCTTAATTGTTTGCAATAATCAGAAAAAAATTAACGAATTGTTCTTTTATGATTCTTCTGTTAAATATTAAATATTTAAGAACAGTTAACTTCAAATTGACCGTTAACTGTAACAGCAACAATTAACTTTGAAAGCTTAATCGTAAACGATGTGGTCTTAACGCAGGCTAATAATCCTTGGGAAAATGCTTAAGATTTTGAAAAAATAATTAAACTCGTTCTGAATTTTTTAAATCTTTTTTAAACACGTAAATACACAGTCCAGTCACATTAATGTGACCACCACCACCTACTTTCGACGTCAAAGTGAAATAACCAATCACAAAAGGCAGGTGGCAGCACATTGCAGTAGAGTGTATATAAAGGATGACCTAAGGCATCGGAAAGCATTTCAATCGTTGGCGTAATGCAGAAACGTAGCGATTTATCCGACGTTCAAAAGGCATGATTATTGGCTTTCGGGACAAGGCTGGCAAAATGGCACTATCCAAAATCAGCGGCGTGGCACATGTGGTGCGCCACGGGCTATAGATGACACAGGCGAACGAAGCCTACGGAGATGCGTTCGGGCGAATAGACGAGCAACTGACCTCCCAGATGAACCAAGAGGCTACCAAGAGAGTATGATCAGCGAACGTTGCTGTGCATGGGCCTCCGCAGCAGACACCTGGTTAATGCACCTATGCTGACTGCTGTTCATCTGTGACGAAGGCTGGAATTTGCACGCCAGTACAGAAACTGTCCACAGAGTGGCGACAGGTGGCTTTTTCCGATGAATGACGTTTTATGTTCCATCGGACAGATGGACGTTGTCATATACGGCGTGAAACGTCTCAAAGCAAACACCCTGCAACAATTGCCGGAAGGATCCAAGCTGGAGGAGGGAGCATTACGGTTTGGGGAATGTTTTCCTGGCAGTCACTGGGTGTACTCATCATTGTGGAAGGCCCGATGGATCAGCACAAGTACGCATCTGTCCTTGCGGACCATGTCCACCCCTACATGCGAATTATTTTTCCTCAGAATGATGGCATCTACCAGCAGGGCAATGCGAGGTGTCATACAGCTCGCAGTGTATGTGCGTGGTTCGAAGAGCACCAGGATGAGTGGTGATCCCCTGGCCAGAAAACTCACCGGATTTAAACCCAATCGAGAATCTGTGGGACCACCTCGATCGGGTTGTTCGCGCCATGGATCATCAACCGCGTAATCTAGCGCAGCTGGCCACGGCACTGGAGTCAGCATGGCTCAACATTCCAGTGAACACCTTCAGAAATCTAATTGACTCTCTCGCAGCGGACCGCTCTGCCAAAGGTGGTTATTCTGGCTTTTGACAGGTGGCTGGACTGTGTAGTTAATTATTTTTTTATTTAGCTTATTCATTGGAATAGTGAACCGTATATACACTCGACTTTACTTTCAGTTCAAATAATAAATAAATAAAACATGAACTTTTGCACTAAAATCATATCTCCTCTAGCATCAATTTTTACATAAAACACATTATGTTTCTTTTTTAATTCTATTAAAGATGGATTTCCAATGATTAGTAAAACCTCAAGTCAAATAACGCCAGCCAATTGGAAACCTGGTCTACTATTCATTCAGGTTTACGACTGGCTGGCGTTTAATAATGCAAGATTTCAATATCCAGTGGCAGGTAACTTAAACTTTTAGATAAATTCTTATAAGATTATTTTTAAATATTTTTTATCTTTTTGAAATTGCTGTATTATGTAGTTTATATTTGACTTAAGTCCATTTGTGGCACCTTCTCGGAATAGAATACTTTTTCTAAATTCCATTACAGATACATTTCCATTTTTCTATTTATTAAAATTTACAAACGGATTTTTAATTAATCCGTTAAGTTCTTCAGGGATTTTCTATTTAAATTTGATTAAAATGAGTGAATTACCACTTTTTAGAAATATTTTGTAAAAGATTTTCTTTCCTCTAAAATTTGCCTAATTTATCTTCTTCTTCTTCGCCTATCCTAAAAGTCCAGCTGGGCTAGACTAGGTCCATGAATCCAAATATCCGAAGAAAGTCCAAGACCATCAACGGACTGTCAAGGAGATCCTGACATCTGAGCCCCAGGCACTCCAAGATGTGAGATGGTGACGCCTGCTCAGAGGAGCACTTGGTGCAAGTGTCGAAAGCTTTCAAACCATCTGAGAAAGTCATAGTTCTGAGGTGTCCACTGAGCAAACGGGTGATTGCAGTTTGTCCCTGCCTGTCACAATTAAGTGCCAAAGTACCTCCAGGTCGATGACCCCGATACCACTGGTGCACTGGGGGAGTAGACCAAATTGTTTTTCCATTTAACTTAACTTGCGAGTAGATCTCTGTGTAGGTAAGGGGCTCAAGTGAAACCAATACCTCACTAGCACCCGCTTTGGCCAATGCATCTGCCATTTCATTCCCCTCAAGGTCGACATGGGAGGGGATCCACTGTATGTGGATCTGATGATCCACTGAAAGATGTTTTAGCTTTTTGAGAATAGATACACCTACCCTGTCACTAACACTGGACCAATTAGCCAAGTGCTGAAGAGAACTCCTGCTATCAGTTAGAATCCAGATTTCATTTCCTGCAGTAACAGTCGCTAAGTACTCAAGGCCTTCGTTTATAGCAATGAGCTCGCTACGGAATACAGAGCAGCCATCATGATTCCTTCTCTGAATCTTCATGTAATTACGCCTAATTTATCTTATGCACATTGGGCTTGAATGGCCCAGTGGCCAACGTTCGGTAGCACAGGTTTCGGGTTCAAGTCTCGTCGGTTTGTAGTGGTTCGGAATCCACTTTAAACCGTAGGTCTAACAGGGTCGTAGAGAGTTGCGGGGGTATTCTTACTCGCGTTCGTAGCTTATCGTCGAGGTACACGCACCTCCTGGGATGCTAAGTGAGTAACATTGGTGCTTACCTTAAGGCATCCAAGACAATTGTCTAATTGTTTGCCAGCTGCATTAGAACAAAAAAATATCTTATGCACATATAAAATCAATTTTTATTAATTATTTAATTTTTGACTAGCTATAAATAAAAGACACAAATCTTTCATTAAAAAAATCAACCAAATTCATTTGAATTGTTAACGACTTCAGGTCTTACGTGTAAATGTATGTGGCTTCGAATCCTGCTCTCGCTTTTCCATTTCTTGTAAATAGCAACCGATGAAATCAGAACTCGTGTGTTCTTCTTTCGAATTCATTCGTTTGTCCACTTCTTTTCTAAAATAAAAAAAAATCAGGCTGTCTACATTTTCAGCACAAAAAAATTAAAGATGATAAACAGATAAAAATGCTACAGAATCAGAACTAAGAGAGCTCTTCTCCCAGCTCACTGATTTTCCAAAGCTCCCCGAAAGAATATGCTTTTGAAAGATTCATTCACTACTAGGCCCTACGCTTATTTAAACCCTTAACAAGCAGTCTGATTGATGACCAATTGGCTAGACAGGCTACTACAAGCTGCACGTTCGAATCCTGGCAGTGGCATGGAGGTTTGTGAGTGGTTCAGAATCCACATTAAACTGTAGGTCCTTGTCTGATTAGCCTAAAGTGTGCAAAAAATAACCGTAGAGCGACTAATCTAACCTTAACCTTTAACAATCTTATCTAATAATCTAGGAACACCACAACTTAACGTATGAAATATAATTCTTAATTAAAACGTTTATTTTTAGCTACCTTGTACTACCTTGTTACCTAACTTTCTATCTTGTTTAGCTACCTTGTAACAAGAGCAACAAAAGTGAAAATATTTTGAATGATAGTAGCAACAATGACAATAGTACAATTATCAAGACATATGAACCCAAAACATGAGTTCACTCGTGATGTACCACGCCTGCCAACAATGATTCTATCATGGGTTTTCAGAATTTTATTCAATGTCCTTCGGTACTCAAAAGGATAGATGAGGTCATGATGATGGCTTGCAATTAATTTTCATTATATATTTTTGAAAAGGAGCCAAAGTGAAAACATTTTGAGTGATAGCAACAACGATGCTTCGTAATATTATCAAGACATATGTGCCCATAAATAAGAAGAAGGTGAAAAGTAATTCTTAATTCTTGATTAATACGTCTATTTTAAACTACCTTGTACTATTCTATGGCAAACTTGAGTTAACTCGTGATATACCATGTCTGGCAACAATGATACTATCATGCTTTGCAGAGTCTCTTCAATGTCCTTTAGTACCCAAAAAGTGAGTGATGATGATAATTTAGTGAGGTTATGATTACTTATGATGGCTTGCAATTAATTTTCATTATATATTCTTCAGAAACTCTCTTCAATGTCCTTTAGTACCCAAAAGAATGGACGAGGTTATGATTACTTACGATGGCTTGCAATTAATTTTCATTATATATTTTTCAAAAAAAGTCAAAGTGAAAACATTTTGTGTGATAACAGCAACGATGCATTGTAAGATTACCAAGACAACTATATTCACTATTTTGGAAGAAATGAATGATCTTACAAAAATGTTTATTAACAAAACTTTAAATGCTTGTACTTACTGAAAAATTTCCTGCAAGTTTTTGATCAGTGTAACGAATTCTTTAAAACCAAACAAATTAAAAAACTCGACTATTTTCACAAGACACGGAAGGGTGAAGCCAATGTCTACTCCAGATGCTTTCTCCATCATTTTTTTAGTAAAACTTCTAATTTTCTGAAATCAAAGAGAATAAAGTAGCAATTAGGTTCCAATCTATAAATATTGCAAAAAATCTTAGTAAATAATAAATATTGTGATAGTTATTATTGTTTAATTTATTATTATTATTTTTTTTATAATTTTATATTATTAGTGGCCTAAGGGCAATATATTATGTAAGTAGGCAAGTATAAAATGGATTAGGGCTAAGTGATCGAGTATTCTAACTTTTTTGGCAAAATGTACACAAATAAAAGTTCTTTACCATAAAAATTATTATCTCCTTTTCAGAAAAACTTTCCATGTGCAAAAGTGAATTTCATACAACAAATGTTAAAAACTAATATACCCCATTGTGAAAAAATATTAGGTTGAAATCTAGAATACTGTACCCCTGAGGAAGTCGCCGATCTTGCAGCCCGAATAGTTCGCCAAATTCTTTAGGGTTACAAGAGGAATTCGTAACTTCTTCTTTTTCCGAACAATATAATTACTATTTTATTGTTAATTAGATTATTATTTACAAATTTTTTATTTGGGGTAAATAAGAACATAAATATATATTCTTTTCAATAAATATTCCAATAAATTATAGATTATGATATTGTTCTTGTAAGGTATGTCAGCCACTGATACAGAATATAAACATTTATGAAGTTGCCACTCAAAAAAATACGAAACAAACAACAAAACCGATTTTTAGCTTTATTAATAACTTATATTTGATTGTCAAACAATTAATTTCTTTTTAATGCTGTTTACATAGTTAAGATTTTGTGACAACCATTATTTAAATTCGTGCGAAAAAGTGTTATTTTTAGAATATTAGTTCACTGCGAAAACGCCCGCTGAACGCATCACATTTTTCTGATGTTCCTTTTTAATGCTGTTGTCGTAGTTGAGGTTTTGTGGCAACCGTTATTTGAATTCGCGCGAATAAACTTTTTAATTTTAGAATGTTCGTTCACGGAAAAAAAAGGCCTTAATTTTTTCAGTTTTTGTGATGTTCTTATTTTCTTCATTTATTTGATATGTCTATGCGAGGACAGATTATAGTGAAGCAATAGAAAGATCATTTTCACCCCCAACAAAGAATATAACAGAGCAAAATCTGAGTTATTCTTTCGTTTCTTCTTCTTTTATATTAATATTGTTTTATCATTCAAATTCGGCTTCGTGAACAACATGGAATATTTTTTGACATAACAGAAAAAAAAATTTAGCATATAAGCGAATAACTTTTGTGTAATTTTATTATAATAGGTATTATTATCGTTGTTAAAAGAATACATTTTTTGAGTTAGCAAAACAAAATTCCACATAATATTTTGGAGTTAAAACGATAAAATTTGGCGTAAAAGCAATTTAGGAACAAAACTTTCTCAAAACAGTGATGTATTTTGGTGTTAAAGCGATAACATTTGGCGTAAAAATAAATCATTAAAATTTTGCATTATAGTGTTAAAATTTTGACTATAAATTGATATAATATGGCGTAAAAGCAATTTAGGCATAAATATTTTGGCATAACAGTGCTAAAATTTGGATCTAAAGCGATAACATTTGGTGCAAAAGCATTTTAGGAATAAAACTTCTCTTAGTGAAACAATTTGTTGATAAATTTTGGCGTAAAAGCATTTCAGGAATAACAGTTTGGCTGGATAGTGAAAATTTTTGTAGCAAATGCGATAAAATTTGGCTTAAAAGCTGTTTGGCCATAAATTATTATTGACTGTTTATTATTATTGGCGTAATAGCGATTTTTGGCGATGAGAAAAAAATCTCGAAAATTATCTACCATGCATAAATTTCATTAAAAAAAAAAAAATTCTTATTCTTATTCTTATTTGAAAATCTGTTTGTTTGTTCTTCACACAAATTCAGTTTACAATTTGGAACTTTCAAATATGGCACATATATAAGCTATGGCTTACGTCAGACGTCTAGGATAATTTCAAACCTGTAATTTTCTACCTGATTTAAGCCGTTTAATTACCTCTATATTAATTAAAAAAACTTCCTTTTACACACCAGATGACGCCATATAACTAATTAAAAAATAAAGCAGGAAATATATAGTATACAGTATTTACTTTTTCAATCTATTTTTGAAACTAAAACTATTGAATTTTTAAAAATGAATGGTAGTAAATTGTGAAAAAATGTCAATATTGCCAATTTGAGGACATTTCTAAACAATCCTTTAGTACATAGTATGTATAAAATAATTTTAACAAAACGGAAAGTTTCTACATGATGCAAAATAAATAATAAACCAAGTACGAAATAAAGTAATAAATAAACCATATACCAACCATATAAATAAATAATTTAAACAATAAATAAATATTAAAATTGAATGAATTTAATTAGGAATAAATATGCAAAATTTATTACATGTTATTAGAAAAATATGCAATAAAAGCAAATATTATATAATCTAAATAAATAATACCAAAATATCCTGCATGTCTGATTCTTGCTCTTGATCCAAGTGTCTGCCAAAAAGAAGAGAGAGACTATTCGCTATTTGAGAGAGAGCCAAGGGTTCAACGAAAATGACGGGTTTTCCGTTTTCTTTTTTCATTTTTTTGACGTATTCGGCAGCATCTACCTAATAACAGTAATATAGAAACTACGATAAACAAGTTGAAAATAGATTCTGTTATAAAAAAATGTTTAAATTCATTTATAACAGTTTTCTACTATATAATTTTTCTATATATTCTATATTCTATAATTTTTCTATTTTTCTATTTTATAATTTTCTAATTTTTCTTCTTTATATAATTTTTCTATTTTGGATTTATTTTATTCAAAGAGTCAATTTCGTTCATTTCAGAGCAAAGCCTACATATATTGTTTTTAACAAATATTTAAAAATTTTTATCTCTACATAAACATTTTCTCTCAAAAAACTCAATACAAAGTTAGTGTTTGATTTACACCTATTGTGCTTAAATAAATTACTTCCTTCCTTTCTTATTGGCGCTACAGCCCCATGGTGGGCCGAGGCCTTGTCCCTACTGGCAGATTTTGAGACAGGAGATACTTCTTTTTACGGGGTAGAGCTGTCAGCCCTAAAAGTCATATTAGATCGGGAGCTACGATTTAAAGTGGCTTTCGAACCACCACAAACACCTATAGCACTTGTGGGACTCGAACCCAGAAACCGTGGGAAGGAGCTCGAGAGCGCTAGTCACTCGGCCATCAGGCCCTAAATAAGGTACTAGTAGTAATAAAAAAATATTTATAATGAGTTTTACAATGCTAGATATTACCAATTCAACTAGTCACCATAGTACAATAATTTTTACCAGAACAGTATTTGCTTGAACAACTTGTGCTGTGTTTTGATACTTACATAGAATTTAATTCAAAATAAATTGTGATTATTAGTTAGTGAATAGTAAAAAATTTACGCGTTTTAGAAAAAATAATGCAAAGAGTACAAGTTAGGGCCCGATATGAGTGTAATCTTGGTCCAGTGTTGTACATAGATACAAATTAAATTAGTTCTCAAAATAAAAACGCGATGTTTAGCTGCCATATTTATTAAAATTTACTCGACAGCACTGCACAAACTGCATCACAAAACACAATTATATACCAAATATTTACAAAATCATCTTTAAAGTTAATTTTTAGGGTGTTCGTAACCCTCCGTACTGCCTGGAACTCTTCTCCCGACTGTTGCCTTCTCCATACTGCCTGGAATTCTTTTCTGGACTAGTACCCTCCTTATTGCCTGCAACTCTTCACTCATTTCCACACACTCCCTTTTCTCTTTATCCCTCTCTCATTCTCGGTTCCAGAGTCAAATGGGTGAAAAACACCGAGCAAAGTCCAAAGTCTAATGCAAGTTCAAATCTTCCTTGAAAGGAGGATCTATCAACCTTAAACTCTTCCCCATTGGCTATATTTCGTTTCGTCAAGACATGGAGAATCCTTACTCAAAGTATTATAAACCAAAACGTATCATCATTGCATACAGACTTTTATCGTTGTCAGAAACTATGAAATTCCCTGTTCGACAAGCCTTTTGTTAACAATAAATCGAATTTTTTGGCGAATTCAATTAATTAACAAAATACGTACAAGTTTTACATTTCTTTCTTTGATTTTATTATTTGATTTTTTTTTTTACTAAAAAAGTAATTCTGATTTTAAGTCTCAGCTTATATTTTCTCTATCATATAAGTTATATCGCAAATGAGAAAAACGAACCTGATATAAAATAATTCTTCATTTATTTTCATTATTGTGTACAGTAAATCTATCTGTATATTTTTATAGTATTACGATAAAAAATATTGTTACTGTTTCAAATGGCGGGCATTTTGATCTGAACTTCTTCGCCTTTGGAATTGTAGATATGTAGAAGAATCAGCGTTATTCAGGGTGATCAAGGAGGGCATTAATTTTAAAATTGAAATTTAAAACAAACATTTCCAGTGGCAGTATCTGGGAAATTTGCCTCTTCCTCATTAATACCAATAAAAAGACCATTCAACCTACGGATTTATTGCGTCCATTTCCACTATATATATGGGAATTTATGGTTATATGTCGGTAATTGGGTTTCTTACCGAATTCCTTCAGTTTAGAAATCTAGTGATATCTACTAGAGACAACTGACGATAACAGTAAATAATATATAACATAACGAAATACTTTCTTTGGGGAAAAATTACTTGTTACTTAATATTATTCTTAGATGTCTTTATCTATACGAAGTATCTATGGCGGTTACCATAGATACAGCATTACATATAGACAGAATTTTTATCTTTTCAACTCTTTCCTTTTTTCTCATTCTTTATTGTTAGAAGTAATAATCTTTTATTATTTTTATTCTTTGGAAATGATTATTATTTTGGATATATAAATACGGATGCATAAATAATATAAGCGTAAATACATAAATAACGTATTGCATTAATTTAGATTGTGCAATGAAATGGTTTCCCACCATAAAACGAACTCCTTTACAACAAAAAAAGTATTTTGCCACTTTCTACCACAGCAATACTAAAACAGCGTGACTTGATTTCCTACCCATCGCTACACCGCAGTTGAAAGTAATACCTAAAAGAAAATTATTTCATCAATGAGTTTATCTTACTTGTATCATTGTTTCCCATAATCCTTTGCCCAAGCCTAAATCTCTCATAGTATGCATGGTGAAACGCCTCTGGTCGTGCCATTCATCTCCATTCATGCCAACAAAACCTAAAGGATATGAGAAAAATCAGAAATTTAATTACTTTATAATCCAAATTGCTATCATTAATAATAATCAGCAAGCCATAATTTCTTGCTCAAAATCTGCAGGACCGTATAATGAGCAGGCGTAAAGGTATTCGTACAATTTGCATCATCATATAATGAGCAGGCGTAAAGGTTTTCATATAATCTGCAGCATCATATAATGAGAAGGCGTAAAGGCTTTCGTATAATCTGCAGCATCATGTAATGAGCAAACGTAAACGGTTTTCGTACAATCTGCAACAACGGATAATGAGCAGGCGTAAAGATCTTCGTACAATCTGCAGCATCGTATAATGAGCAGGAGTAAAAGGTTATCGCAAATCTGCAGCATCGTATAATGAGCAGGCGTAAAGGTTTTCGTAAAATCTGCAGCATCGAATATTGGCCAGGCGTAAAAGGTTATCGTATAATCTGCAGCATCATATAATGAGCAGGAGTAAAGTTTATCGTACAATCTGCAGCATTATATAATGAGAAGGCGTAAAGGTTTTCGTACAATCTGCAGCATCGTATAACGAGTAGGCGCAAAAGGATTTCGTGCAATCTGCAACATAGTATAATGAGAAGGCGTAAAAGGTTTCGAATAATTTGCAGCATCGTATAATGAGGAGGCGTAAAGGTTTTTACAATAAGCAGCATTGTATAATCAGCAGACGTAAAGGTTTTCGTATAATCCACGGCCGCGTATAATCAGCAGGCGTAAAAGTTTTCGTATAATCATCAGCGGCGTATAATCAGCAGGCATAATTTTCTACCCAAAACATATTAATTTCACGTATAATAAGCAGTGGCTTATAATCTAAGAGCGATTTGAGCCTATTCTTTGATGCCCCGCATTCCAATTAGTACTGCTTTTATACACATGTTATAGTTAGGGAAATATTTTCCATTTTTTAAGAGCGTTTATGATGCTGCACTGGCGAGAAAAATTAAAGGAACAGCTATAAAAACTTATCTAACTTGAATAAATAAGCAGATAAGAACATGAAACTTGCACAAGATCTTTATTTTTTCATAAAGACCTTGTGCAAGTTTAGCATCTTGTTTAGATAAATAAAGTTTAAATCTAAGAAAGTTTAGCATCTTGTGCAATCTTCCTGACTCATATTCAAAATGCAGAATTGTGTATTTCTGCCAAAAATTTTTAATAAAAACACAGGAATATGTGATATAAGAGAACGAAATGTTACTTTTAAAATTTCTTAGAGACACACAGGAAAAAACACAGGTATGTGGCCACCCCTGATCGATATGCAAGTTTTACAGCGATTTTCCTTACTGTGGATTAGATTATCCAGAAGTACTTGCTGTAACATTGAGTATTCAAGGTGAATGGCCCTTTGAAAGGCCTGGAGAATGTGAAATGGAGAGCATCCTAGTGCGTTCCACACATTTTCTATCGGATATAAATCCTGAAAATGTGGGGGCCACTTCGTTCGTTGGATTCATTTGCCCTCAAGATAATCATTCACTAGTACAAAATGATGAGGATGAGCATTATCATCCATTCGGAGTAAGTTATTACCAAATGCACACCGAAACAAATTGACATGAGGATTCAGAACATCAGCTCTGTATCTTTCAGGATTCACAGTTGAGCTATCAAAAATGTGTAGGTAAAAGCGGCCATTCAAAATGGTGCCTTCTCATTCCATGACTCCACAACCGTTGTATAGATACCTTTCACAGATGTCTGCATGCTTATTGAGTGTGTTTTTCTCCCTCCATATTATGTAACACGTCTGGAATCCAAATAAAATCGGTATTCATCGATAAAGAAAACTCGGTTGCAGTTCTTGGTACTCCAGTCACAATGATATTTGTAGCACTGCATTTCGCTGCAGAAGTTAGTGGAACACTTATAGGTTTCCTTGTTTTGTTGTTGTTTCTTATCCCACTTGGCTGGCCAAGCCCACGAGCCCATATGGACTCATGATTGAAGGGGAAGGAAGCAGCTTCTGTTGTGATGGAGCACCCGTAGGTAGAAGCCTGACTTTTGCTCCGTGACGCTCTTTACAGTCATAGAAGACCGGGACCTACGGCTTAAAGTGGATTCCGAACCACTACAAACATCCATGGCACCGCCGGGATTCGAACCCGAAACCTGTGGCACCGAGCGCCAGAGCGCTAGACACTCGGCCATTCAGGTCCCATAGGTTTCCTTAAATACAACCTTCTTTTATGCAGCCTGTCATTCACAGTAAATTTGGAAAGACGAATAAAATTACTGCGGCGAACTCCAATGTAATGTGTCCAATGTAATGTTAGTTATTGACGTTTGCCAGTTCAATATTGTAATTGTAGTCAATTACAATTGTTGCCAAATAACGGTCCTGATAGTCTGCTGTGGCACATTTGGACCTTGACCTCGTTGTCTTTGCACATTACTAGTGTCTCTAAATCGTTTCCAGATTCTTGGTAGGACACTTTTGGCCACCTGTCAGTATCTGTCCTGCTTCCATTCTCCCTATCACACATCATTTCTCACAATCCGTTCAAATGTATATTGGAAGCCATATTCAACCTCTTACAGGAGGGTATTTTATCCAACTACTAGCATAATCCTTGCAAATTGACTGCAAATCACCCACGTGCACTCCTTTTCCCACGTGCCAGTGAACCAGTTCAAAAAGTTGCCTATTTTTCAGTAGAGAAGGGGAATTCCATTGGACCACGTAATAACTTTGACATTGGATACCAACTAATTAACTTTCATTGCAGTTCCCTTAATAAAAGTAACATAAACACACTTTTTATGGTGGTTCCTTTAATTTTTCTTGAAGGTGTGTTTATATATATACAGGAGATTATCAAAATAATGGAAACACCTGTGAATAAAAGTGATATTTTTGAATGCGCTTCGTAAGCATTTTTTTCTGATTCATAATTTAAATTTTTCCTGGTTTATTATGGAAAACTGGTTAATAATCAACATTATTCATTACACCGAGATGCTGACTACAATAAATACTTAAATAACGAGTATAAACTAGACGAGAATATACTACTGCGATAACAAATATTTTTTGACGACATTTCGTGATTTCCGACGATATTCAATCCCCTCCATCGTCATCCATAATCATCATATTTGCTTGAAAGGTGAAAATGTTATCAGTATTTATATTTAGTTATTAATGCTAAAATAGCTAAATATGTAGGTATCTAATAATAAATCTGTAAAATTGTTAATTATTATACGAAACTTCATTTCAGGTATATTTTTATCCACTAGACACTCCAGCGAAGTAGAACAGGTGTCAAAGTTCAACTGCTTTCCATCGTCCACAGTTTTTTGTATTAAAAAGTTTTTTTTATTAAATACATTTTTGGTTTTGGTTTTATAGGAAGAATTTTTAAGAAACTACAGAAAAAGACGTGTGCAAATTACATGAAGAGGATCGGCTTATAATCCACCCATTACGAAATTATACAAGGCTAATCTGTAGATTATTGTAAATTAAATTACTATTATTTGAGATAGTTAGGAATTTAATTATTAATTAAAATTGCTACTAAGTACAATAACTAGCAACTTACCGTACATTTCTGCAATTTAGCCGATTTTTTTTAAACTTTTTTTTCTAAAACCAAATTACAGGGATCGGCTTATAGACGGATTCACTAATGTCTCAAAAAGCTCAGGTATTTTTCCGTTAATCTGGCTCTAGAAATACTTCGCCAAATATCGCTACATATAGCATGTTTTTATATGTTTAGTTAATATTTCTTAAGTTTATGGAGAAAAAAAAATATATAATTTTAATTGAAATGAGCTATTCGCTTTATGAAAGTGAGTTGTTCGTGTTTGAAATCATTTATACTGCTGGTTTCTTGTATCGACGACAAAACGATGTTGGCGAAATTTGCGCCCGGCTAACGGAAAAGTGCCGAAACATAAACTAGAAATAAAAATAGAATATCGTAAGTAATTACCGATATAGCATTTTTTTTCATTGCGACCTGTATACGAGTTTTGATTTTTGAGTAAATTTGTTGAAGAAAATGCATTCTCTACATATACAGGGAACGACTTATTTTCGGTATTTAAGAAAAACAATGAAGTCTACAGAAATTCATTTTATGGTTGTAAAATTTTTGTATTTTGGTGATTAGATGCAATAATTCCTAATTATATCATTTATGTGATGAAGTATCATTGCTCAGGTGCGTGTTCATGTATTGTTATTTCAAATAGGACTCCAATTTGCCCTCTCACTTTTTATTTTAATACAATTAACACCAACTCGCCTATTTACTAAAATCAATGTATCACACAACTTACAAAAATTAAATTAAATCTTTTTGAGTATGTAAACAATAATCTAGTATAATTTTGTGATTATACAATGAAAATAAGCGATCAAAAAGAGAAAAAATATATAATATATAATACAATGTAAAGTTGTAGCAAAATTATCAATAAAATAGTTTAGAGATTATGCAAAGAAAACTTAGTTTTAAAATACACATTTTATGCATTACTTAATTAAAGTAAAATAGTCTATATTTTTTCCAAATTTAAATTTTAAATTCAATTTTGAAATTGTTAATTTAAATAGACAAACTTGAGGTCATTAATAATACAAATTACAGAAAAAGTTATATATTTCCGATAATTATAAAATTCCTCATACATTAGTTTACTAATAAAACTGAAATACAAAAAATACCCAGAAAAATTTTAAAAAAAATTTTCATTGTACTTTAAGAGATTCATAAAATAAAACAATTAAAATATTAATAAATAACAGGTTATTCAACAACAGTCAAAAATAGTGACTAACCAAACAAAATTATTACGCAATTGTAAAATTAACAACAATTTCAGATAATGGTAATTAGGATTTGAATGGGAGAGATAGAAATTAATTTAAATATTTAATTAATTAGATTTCCAAGTAATTAAAAAATTAAAAAAATAATTCATTAAAATTTCTATGAAAGTTCTTCGGGAGAAATAAATATCTTTAAATGTTTCGTTAAGAAAAATATTTATATTATTGTAAAATCAAAAAAATGTCCTTAAAGCAGTTTACTGTAACTTAAAGACATCATGTTACATATAAAAGTTAATTACAATTATTACTAATTATCAAACTGAGATTTAAAATTAAAATTTATAAATTGCAGAAATTAGATTTTTTTCAATAAAAGCTAATAATTAAATAAAAAAAAACAGTTCCTAACCTGTATTCACAAGGCGTATAACTATTGTTAATGCTTTAAAAAACTTTACAGTAACAGAAAAGCCAAAAAAGCCAAAACAATTTTTTGTTGCCTTTAAAAGAAGTAGATTATATATAAATTTATATTGTTTGCATTATTATGTATTCCAGATTACAGCATGGCCAATAAGCAATTCTAGGATCTCAAACATTCATCATCAATCTCTCAAAAGTCTATGGTACATCGTTTCAGCAGCTAACTGGCTATGAGTTTTCATCATATCCTTCCATTCGTCTGTAATGATAATTTCTTTAACATGATTTAAAATATAATCTTGAACGGATGTCTTTAATTCGTCGTCTTGGTGCAAATCTGACGTAATTAAAGCTTCACAAGCATTCTTTGAACACAGGTTCATTTTCAAGAAATTAGCACACTTATCCCTCAAATTGAAGATGCCATACTTAACTGCAGCGGCATACAACTTGCACGCATTCTTCCACTGGAGGTCGTTCAGACTATCGGCGTACACATATCGAAGCATTTGACGCATGGTATCCGCATGCACGTCAGGAATCTCAACGCACTCTTTTGCGCTTGCTTTCATGTCGCTGGTAAACATGGTTCTGAAAACGGAAGATCTTGCGCAAAGGATATTCTTGTGGACATGGAAAGTCTCTGTTGTCGTTTGAAGCTTAACATCGCAAAGAATTCGATCCTGAAGCAAGGTATTCAGATCTTCTCCCAAAGGATTCGTCATGTCTATCTGTCTTTCATCACACACGTTGCTAGCAAGTTGAGGCTTCAAAAGATTGTCACCATTGAATCCATAATAAGTACCTTCAGAAATATCTGTTTCGTTGCCGCAGTAGCAGGAAAATTCACAGGCCAGGGAAAGAGTGTCTTTTGGTAAATACCGATCTTTCTGTTCCATCAATATTCTTTTTGAAAGGAAAGGCGGTAGTTCGATGATTCCTTCATTTCCATCTTCTTCATCTTCGACCAAGAACTCCTTTTTAACTGACTCTATAGCCCTTCCAGATATATCCAAAGCCGACACCGAACAGCTGCAGTATTCTACAATACTTCCCTTTGGATTAACTAAATTTATTTGAATTTTGTCTTCTCCTTCAGGTCGCATTAAAAATAACTTCATGTCCATCAATGGATCGCTGATGGTTGGTATTCTGACGGATGCAGTTTTCTCGTCGTCTGGTGTGAGAGTGCTAAACTCCTTCAAAGTCCACACGAAATTTGCCCGATGAATAACTGGATAAGTGCTACAAAGGAAATGCACATTCTCTGTCATTTCACTGTCCCAAATTTTACATCGAAGGATCAGAGTATCATTTCGCAAAAACTCCTCTTTTCGGTGTTCAAAAATCTCATTTCGGCTTCAAAATTAGAGAAACCCTGTTTCTTGTTGGTAAACAAGCATTTTGTCTCTTTGCGAGCAATCAGAGGAGAACCATCAGCAGCGAGCATAGAAAGTTCGAAATCTTTTTCAGTAGTATCATTTTGTTCTGTTTTCCAAATGTAAAATGAGACGAAATTGTTGTTATCGCTTGTCATGTCCAGATCTAAGTAAAATGAAGTATCGCCTTTGGTATTCGGATAGAAGCTCTCGCTATATAACTTTGAGTACTTCAAGTAAAAAATGTCTTTAATGGACCATGTGATTATAAAAACTTTTCTTTCTTCCTCTATTGTGCATGCCATTTTTCAAACCCTCCTTCTGCGTGAGAAAACGCGTGCTTCCTTCGCTGAATAACCAGAGTATTCTATCTAAAGGCTTTCAGAAAAAGGTTTTCTACTGACGGGTTTTTTCCCGAATGACAATCACAGGACGTGATAAGGCCTTTACAATTTATCTTAGTATTGTGTTTATCAGTAAGTGTTTCCCCCTTATGACTATTGGAAAAGTGAAACTAATTACGTTATTTTAAATCAGTTCAGTTCAAGGAACTTTCATTACTCAAACTTATAAAAGAAAGGCAAAAAGACAAGCTATTTTATTTTGTCACATATCTGTAGAACATTTTTTTTTATCCCATAACAAAGTTTTTAAAGGAAATAAAAAAAATTACATAACACTTAAAGGTTTTTGTTATTTTTAATGCCTTCATGCATACTAATTAATATGCAGTCGACTTCCGATTACGTAGAAAATTAAACATCCGTTTTCAAAGCGGAAATGGAAAAATTGACTACTTGTTATGGGTTACAGTCAGTCGAAAGCGGCGCCATTTTTATATTTTAAAGAAAAATAGTATAAAATATATAATGGAATTTGTAGCTCTGTTTTTTCTGTTGGTTTTGAGTTAAAATTTTAATTTTTTAAAAATTAAGATTATTTTGATGTCAATTAAATATTCGTCGAAAATACCTTTTCTCTCCTATTACGCAACTGTGCCATTTCAAATTTTTTCATGTAATCGGTATTCAAACTACACCAGCATGTAAAAATAGTTGTCTATTTGCAGTTTTGTTCAATAAAACTATGTATCCATTATTCAAATTCTACTTTATAATTTTATATAATTATTATTAAATATTTTGCCAACATTAGAACAAAAAAGATTTATTATATCGTTCTTCTTTATTCTGTTTCCGACAAGTGCGATATAGAGATAAGGGATAAAAAAATATCTAGACCAGGGGCTCCACACATTCCAGCCTTAGGGCCATACTGTTTACTCCAGTAAGTACCACGGGCTAAAACCGTTTTAATTTTCTGTCATTATCTATAATTTCTAGACCAGTCGCCGAGTACGCGCTCTGAGCCAGCATACGCTTTCTTAATTAGCTGGTTCAATTACTACAATTATTATTGTGTTTATCGATACGACCGTGACACTTGACGACATCTAGTGGTCAATAAACATTCGTGAATAATCTCATCGGTTCGAGAAAGTTCTGGTGTATTCCACTCACTTGGAGATCGCAGTAATTGGAGTATTACCCCGATCCCTGTATTTTTTTATCCAACTTATTACAGTAACGATAAGCTATTCGCTGTGGTGGGCCGGATTGATGACACTGGCGGGCCGGATTTGGCCCGCGGGCCGTAGTTTGAAGACCCCTGATCTAGACTATAAAAAAAAAATCCTAACAAACACACACACAAAAAATAGGAGATTTCTTGTTATTGTTGCATTTATTTTATAAAGCTCTAACTACATCAAAATGCATAAATAAAGAAATTAATAATGTTTCTTTTTTATTTAAATACCAAACTACGATTCCTTTTTATTTTTTTAAAGTCTCTTAACTCTGGTGGTTTAAAGTCTTTAACTGCTCAATGACTTAAAAAAAATCTCGTCAAAAAGAAATTTAAAATTTTGAGGTTAAAATACTTTTAGTCATATTTTCTTTTCGAATATCTTAGATAGATTGTAGGCTTAGATTGTGTTATTATTAAATAAGTAATGATTTTTTGCGACTCAATTCAAGGTTTTTTTCTTCAAATACAGTCTGAAAGATTTTACATTTAAATGCAATCCAAGAAATATCAAAATTCCGGGAACTTGCTGTATTTTAATAGAGTTTTAAATTACAAATTTCTACAGGAAGTCAGTATTCTGTTTACATACTTATAAGCTGGATCTAGAAAACCAGGAATCACGTATTACAGAACTGAGAAGTAAAAGAGCTAATCCCAGAAAGTTTGTACGAATAATGATATCTGATGATATGTACTTGTACGATGTAATTGGGCAAGTACTATACATGAAATATGTATTCTGTGACGTTTTCACCAATTACAAATTTCTACAGGAAGTCTCAGCATTAGGTTTACAATCTTATAAGGTGGATCTAGGAGACTAGGAATCACGTAAACCATACAGGGCCGAAAAGATTTTCTAGATACGTAGATGGGGGATTAAGGTCAGGAGTTCTGAGAGTTCTTGCAAAAATTTCTCGTTTCATAGACTGACACTGAAGTTGTAGGATAGCCGATGATATGAATATGGAACTAGCGGAAATGTTTCTGGCATACAGAACTGCGAAGTGAATGAGGTAACCCCAGAATGTTTGTACGAATAATGATATCTGATGATATGTAATTGTACGATGATTAATTGGGCATGCGCTATACATGAAATATGTATTCTGTGACGTTTTCACCAATTACAAATTTCTACAGGAAGTCTCAGCATTAGGATTACAATCTTATAAGGTGGATCTAGAAGACCAGGAATCACGTCTTACAGAACTGCGAAATGAATGAGCTAAGCCCGGAATGTTTGTACGAATAATGATATGTATTTGTAGGATGATTAATTCTGCAAGTGCTATGCAAGAAATGCGCCTTCTGTGTCTTTTTCACTTACATATAAAAGTCAATGTGTCATTTGGCAAGAACTCTCCTTTTAGGAACTCAAAAAATCTCATTTCGAGATTCTGACTTGAACTTAATTTAACAAATCACTTAACTCTGTTCTTTCGTGTTAATTGCAGTCTTTTTTTTAAGTAACTAAGCAGTGAGAGATATAATGAAAAAGAAACATTGCTGAAATCTTAAAATAAAAATATTTATTAAATAATTGTAAATATTAAAATCCACGACATGAGGAAAAGGATAATACTTACCTCCTTTTCCGACCAGAAAATCGAAAGAATTCGGCGGCCTTGCCAAAGTCATCGGGTGGCTTAAAATTTCTTTGGCCGTTTCATATTCATTCACGCTGATCACCAGTTGTGGGCCAAAATAGAAGCTGAAAACGAAAATAATATATGTAATAAAAATTAAACATGATATTCGTTTTTGATTTTCAATTCATCATCAATATGAATATGTTCCTTAAAAAATAACAGTAAATTGACGAACGACTGAATATTTTCAAAACATCAGCAACAGACGTACCAGTTCCAAAGTTCATGTATAAGTCAATAAACTTTCATCATCAGTTTTAGTATTAAAACCGCCCAACTCATGGCTCAGTAGCAAAGTGTGTCATTGATGAACATTATTAGCTGAGGTTCAATCCGCTGGCGGCTTTGTTGTAGACACCGCTTCAGATGGCATTTGAGGTGTTCAGCATCTTGTCTCGTGAGTCAGACTACGTATGGTGGGAGTTTTCCATATTTTCGCCCATACGATGTATAAATGCGAGGAAGCTCCCCATAAACAGTCCTCCCAGATGGCACTACCTTCCTTCTTCATTGACATGGAGCCAAATCAGATTTACTTACTAGAGATTACTACAGATTTACTTACACGGGTTCTTGGTCTAGATGTTGCTGTCGACCAAGTGGGATAAGAAACAACAACAGTATATTAAAACCATTAGAAAAATATATACCTAATAAATTGGTTTAAACAAATTCAGAAAAAAGGCAGAAAAAAAAGAAAAGTTTAAAATTTATAGCTATTGGGGAAATTGTAAAAAGCCTTAGATGTTATTTAATGGTGCTATCTCAACTTAGATTAGCTGAGACAATAAGTGAGAAAGTATTCTACTCATACAATAAATAAACTGTCATTCGATGCCTAAAACAAAAGATAAAAATAAATTTTAATTCAGAAATTTATAATGTAGAAAAATTTAAAAGAATCGGTTAGATTTAACAAAAGTTTTGCATATGGTAACAGTTTTGATTAAATTTTAACGAAATTCAAGTAGAATATAGATATAATTTAAGAAGTAATTAGAAGATAATTTTGATTTACAAAATAATTTATGCTTGTGAATATATGTAAGATAATTTAACTCTATAAAATAATCTACGTGTATTTATTTATCTTGTGTGTAGATTTAAGATAATTTTGCTTTTATAATAATTTAAGTGGTGCATATATATTATGCGTGTATATTTAAAGTAGTTTTAATTAATAAAATTATATACGTTTGCTAATATAGTATGTTTGTATAGTTGAGGTGATTTGCTTTACAAAATAATTTATGTGTGTGTATATATTTAAGGTAATTTTACTTTATAAAATAATTTACGTTGGTGCATATTTTTAGAGTAAACTAATTTTGCAATAATTTGTTATTTTATTCCGTACACATGCCAATTTTTAATTTGCACAATTTTAAATATTTTTTATGTGAATACCTATTATTTAACTATGCACTTCGCTTATTATGCAATATCTTCCAGCCTTTTTCCATTGTTCATAATTTTGCAGCATCTGTTTCTACTGTCCAGTTATTTATTAGCTGTGTGTCCATTCAATTTCACGCACATCATTCCCAAACTGTATAGGGGTATCTCAGCTTTATGCACAGTGATGTGGTGTGGCGTAGTAGTACAATAAAATAGAAATCATTGATCATAGTTCTCAACTATTTTAATGATTACTATATATACAGCTGTTTCAAGTTTTAATTTAATTTTTAATTAAATCTAAAAAATTCTTCAAAGACAATGTCCAATTTTCTTTTTAAGTAAAATTTCCATTAAAAAAGAGGTAACAAGAAAAAAACAAAAACAGAGTTTAGCATTTTTTTTAAAAAACAAATTAGAAACAAACTTTATTTAAAATTAAAAAAAGCAAAGCAATAAATATAAAAGATATATTTTATTATTGCAACCAATGTACTCTACTCACATAGAAACACACACACATACAAACAAGCGCACACTCATGTGTATATACAAATACACATCACATAAATACAAATACACTCACATAGAAACATACACACATACAAACAAGCACACACTCATGTGTATATACAAATACACATCACATAAATACAAATACACTCACATACATACATGCATATAAATACACTCACATACATGCATGCATACAAATACACTTACATACATATATACAAACACACATACAAACAAGCACACACTCATGTGTATATACAAATACACATACATACATACATAAAAACACATACATACATATCATACAAACACACACTAATACATATCATACAAACACACACTAATACATATCATACAAACACACACTAATACATATCATACAAACACACACACTAATACATATCATACAAACACACACACTAATACATATCATACAAACACACACTAATACATATCATACAAACACACACTAATACCTATCATACAAACACACACTAATACATATCAAAAACACATACTAATACCTATCATACAAACACACACTAATACATATCATACAAACACACACTAATACATATCATACAAACACACACACTCATACATATATACATACACACACTCATACATATATACATACACACACTCATACATATATACATACACACACTCATACATATATACAAACACACACTCATACATATATACAAACACACACACTCATACATATATACAAACACACACTCACATACACACACTGATACATATATACGAACACACATTTAAATATGCACACTCAATATATACGAACACATACTTACATACATACAAACACACATACACATAACTAGATACATACAAATACACACATACAAACACAAAACACACACATACAGTGGGCCACAAAATTGATAATACACCTTAGAAACTTCGAGACTTTTTGCAATTACAAATTAAATATTGCTTTAAGATGATTGAATTTTTTACCTTATATACTTTAGTCTATGCTTTACCGTACTATACTTATAAAATTTTTACGTTGATTTATTTTTTACGAAAAAAAATAAAAGATCTGAGACGAGAGGAAAAACACCACCACAAAAATAAGTATACACCTTCATTAATTTCCTTTTAACGTACAAATTAATATTTTGTTGCATAACCTTTTGATTGAATTACAGCTTGTAATTTTCTGGACGTAGATTCTACTAGTGTTTTAGTGGTTTCAACAGAAATTTTAGCCCATTCTTCTCTCAGAACCTTCTTGAGAACTTCCTTGCTTGTGATTTTGTGCTCATGTACAGCTTTCTCTAATTGCGACCACAAATTTTCGATGACGTTTAGGACTGGAGACTGGGCTGGAGTGTGTAATTGCTTCTTGTAATGGTACAGCAAGTATAACTGCACAATCTTCGCTGTATGCTTAGGGTCGTTGTCCTGCTGGAATATGAAGCTTAACCCAAGCCCCAACTTACTGGCACTTTTTTTCAAGTTATCATTTAAAATCCCCAAATATACATGTTTGTCCATAATACCATCAATAAAAGCAAGCTCTCCAACTCCTCCAGCCGACATACAACCCCAAACGAGGACAGATCCACCTCCGAACTTGACTGTCTTATTGGTGTTTTTAGGTCCAGCTTCTCTCCATATTTTAAATCTTCCATCGCTTCCGAAAAGACTTACTTTCATCAGAAAATATTACAGTGTTCCAGAAAGAAATAGGTTTTAAACGATGTTCTTTGGCGAAAATCACTCTCTTTTGTCTATTCACATACTTGATGAGTGGCTTTCGTATTGGTGTACGGCCATGAAACCCATATTGGTGAAGGGTACGTCGAATTGTTTCAACTGAGATCTTTTTCCCAATTGTAGAGGACATCGATAAAGCTAGTTTAGAGGCACTCACCCTCGGATCTTTCTTTACTGAGTGAATGATCTTCCTCTTCGCTGTAGTACTCAGTATTTCTTTACATCCTCTTCCAGGAATATTGGCCACAGATAGAGTTTTTTTATACTTCTGTAGTATTTTTTGGACACAACCATGAGTTACACCAATCAACGAAGCGATTTCTCGAAGAAATTTTCCCTCTTTCGACCATTTTACAACCAATAAACGCTCAGATTCAGTAGTTTCTCTACGAGAGCTCATTTTACGATTTTTAATGAGAAAAAATACTATTTAAAAGCGTTAAAGTGCAATAGCACGTGTTATAAGCAGCAGCTACTCCTGAAACTCTTTAAAGAAAATTTGAAACTAAAAAAAGTGGTGGCATAATTTACAAATATAAGAAGTGTATACTCAATTTTGTGGCATGGTTTTCTATCTTTTCTTCGAATTGCTTAACTTTTTTCGTAATAAATAAGTTAACTACAGAATTGTGTTATTTTAGGATGGTAAAGCAGAGGTTAAAGTATCTAGGATAAAAAAATTTATCTATTTAAATCAATGTTTAATTTGTAATTGGAATAAGTCTAAAAGTTTTAGAGGTGTATACTCAATTTTGTGGCTCACTGTATATAGTGAATTGTAACTGTAAAACTACGCTACATAGAGACACAGAATACATTAAAAAACAATATACAAATTCCAAACTTACAATATGAATGATTAATAAAGGTGGAGGGTGAAGAAAAAAAAGGTAGATTTTAAATAACAGATTACCAAGTAATTCTTAAAAATAATTCCATGCAATTTCATAAAATTTATTTTTCAAAACCAATATGCAAAAACCGTTACAAAATTACGCATGTAATTTAAAAGTTTCTAAAAAAAAAACCATAACCTAATTAGATAATAAAATGAAACATTTTCGTTTTCAGATGTTATACATGTATATTTTAGGAAAAATCTATAATTTGACACATTAAAAAACCAAAAATTAAAACAATTTTACAATGTAAGGTATAGCCCACGTTCTGATTTTGTTATACAAAAATTAATCACAACCAAATGTTTTATACATTATTTTTCAATGGGTAACAATAAAGAAATAAACATCAATAATTAATATTTTTATCTATTTCCATCATCTGAAAAATCTAAGTCACTTTAAGAAACATAAAAAAATTTGTGTTACTTACCAGAAAAGATCTCCATATTTCTTGCTCAGATTCCATACCTTTTTATATCCTTCCTTCATGAGGAATGGTAAATATCCAACGAAGGGCAAACCGATCGGACCCGGCGGGTAATTCAGTTTTCGATTCTGTATCCATTTGTAAACGACAACCCCCAGCAAAACTAGAACTGCGAGAACATTGGTGACAGTCAATTCGAAGTACGCCATTTTGGTCTAAAAGTTACAGCGCCGAAAAGTGTTTTATGCTCCCTCGGCACTGTAATATTACAATCTGAACCGGCAATACGTAATTTCCGTCTCGAAATGAAAAGATAACAGCCAATAAAGTAAAACAGGAAGAAAAAAAATGACAGTTATCAGAGCATTTGCGAAGTATCCGATAACATAACTTTGAAGAGATGTTTTTATCCTAACGCGTGCAGTCAAAATTCAAAGTATATCCTGAATTGAAATCGAATGCAAACGAGAATAGTAGTTTCAAGGTTAACGTTTCACTCGGTCTTTTTTTTTCTACATAGCTTCCGCGTGGGTGTTGCTCTGTTAATGGACATAAGTTCAAACATTGTAGCTAATAAGTAAAAAAAAATAAAAAAAAATATTGGAGCATTTACTTTTGATGTCATACTTCTACGCATTTAATCATGGGTACGTCAACTGTTAGAATTGTTGGCTTCATGCCAGCAGTTCTGGGGGGTTCAGTAATTGAATAATCTTCAACAATTGGTGACATTTTCCTTCTTATACAATTATGCTAATAAACAATAATACGTCGTCGGACATGTGAACAAAATACGTCTTTCGTTGTTTCCTGTACTCTGCATTTGATAGCGTTCAATCAAATAATTATTTTAAAATAAAACAAAAAAAAAAATTAAGCAACTGTAATACAAAATTTCTAATTATATTGAAAAAAGAAATGTTTATTATTAATTTAATATATTATTTATTTCATTTTCTGTTTATTTTTATCTTAGGTATTTTTAAAAATTATAAATGACGTATTTTTTTTTCTTTTTTTGAATGTAAAGAACTATAAACTATTTAGCATTATTAGAGTTAAATTTCTGGAGAAAAAATTGCTAATAGGAAAACGCTCATGCAACCATCCTGGTGACAGAAATGAATTCGCCGAAACATTTTTTTCGCACAAGTAGTGGTTTTGAATTTTTTATCTATCTTTAAATTTTTTTTACTTCGTACTCTATCTCTATTATACAAAAGGTTCCAACTCGGGAGAAAAGTGATCAAGCTGCTAAACAAAAGGGTTATTGTTTACCTTCAAAATTAATATTCTAAAACAAATAATGGAAAAGGCTAATTGTTTGTGTGGAATATTAATATTCTAATACAAATAATAGAAAAATTGTTGTTTGCCTTGAATATTAATATTCTAATACAAATAATAGATAAATTATTGTTTGCCTTGAATATTAATATTCTAATACAAATAATAGAAAAATCATTGTTTGCCTTGAATATTAATATTCTAATACAAATAATAGAAAAATCATTGTTTGCCGTGAATATTAATATTCTAATACAAATAATAGAAAAATTATTGTTTGCCTTGAACATTAATATTCTAATACAAATAACAGAAAAGTTATTGTTTGCCTTTAATAATAATATTCTAATACAAATAACAGAAAAGACTTATTGTTTGCCTTTAATAATAATAGCAATAATAGAAACTACAAATGATAGAAATAATAGAAACTACAAATAATAGAAAAAGCTTATTGCTTGCCTTGAATATTAATATTCTAAAACAAATAATAGAAAAGGCTTATTGTTTGTCTTGAATATTAATATTCAAATATAAATAATAGAAAAAGCTTATTGTTTGCTTTGAATAATAATATTCTTATGGAAACAATAGAAAAAGCTTATTATTTGCCTTGAATATTGATATTCTTATAGAAATAGAGAATATTTATTGTTTGCCTTGAATATTAATATTCTTATAGAAATAGAAAAGATTTATTGTTTGCCTTGAATATTAATATTCTTATAGAAATAGAAAAGCTTTATTGTTTGGCTTGAATATTAATATATTTTTCTTGCAACCACCTTCGTTATATGTCCATTTTTCTTAAAAATATAATTAATAATTTAAATATTTTTTTTTATATCTTGACAAAGGATTAAAACAGAGAACGAGAGCCGGTTTTAGTTTAATAAAAATGTAAACATTTAAGCATTGCATAAATATTTTATTCAATAATTCTGTTTTTTTTAAAAAATTATTAGATGTTTTTCAATAACCTCGATATCTTAATTTTGTTATCTGTAAGATAAATATTACCACATACATGATCCATTTCAAAATTGCACTAAACAAATCAGATTAGGCTATTTCAAATGAAGCGTTAAAATTTACAACCTTACATGCAAGATTCCAATCTACGCAATTTTTTTTATCTCTTCAAGTTGTTACTGTAAACATGTTCAACATTAAAATTGCATTCAACAAAGTAAATTGGGATTGTTGTAACTAATACATTAAAAATACAAACGTGTTCGGATAAACATTTCCGAAAAAAAAATTTAGGCCTGAAAATAGAAAGTCGACAATTAAAAAACTGTTTGGCTAATCAATTTTGTGTTTGAAAACTACGAAAGTCAACCCAATATTATAAAGAATTTAAAGTAATGTTTTTTAAAGTAATGTTGCTTTTTATTATATTACAATTTTTATTTTACATTATTTATAAAAATTGTAGCAAGTATGGTTTTTTTTTGGGCTGTCCACGGATAAGATACAGTCAGCATCCTTCACAAGTTTATACTTCCCTTACATAAAAAAAAAAAATATATAATGATTAAAAACTTAAGAAAACAGAAAGAAATAGTATAAAAATCTTATTTATTTATCCTATTCAGTGAATTTAGATAATTAATTCACAAATTAGACACAAAAACAAAGGTACATATTTTCGCCCGAATCGTGGCAATGTTTTCAGCTAGTTTCAAGAGAGCTGAGGTTCAAACTACTAGACAACATGTGTAAAGCGCCTCACATCGTCAAGCGATAAAACTCCACTATCTTGCTTTGTAATTATTAAAACTAACTGCTTTGTAATTATTAGTTAGCGATTAACCAAAATTATAACAAATTTCAGTTTTATTTATATCATAGGCTCACAATAATATTTCAAAAAATATTTCATCAGCTGTCATATTCTTTGTAAATAATTTAATCGGAAATGTGTTTATGTTCATTTCAAAGCTTTATTAATTTGAACTAAAAACTAAAACACATGTCAGTATAGATATATAATGTTGTAAACTTTGTCTATTTGTATTTTTCTTAAATTGCGTATGTACAAGTATGTTTTTTTTGGGCTGTCCACGGATAAGATACAGTCAGCATCCTTCACAAGTTTATACTTCCCTGACATAAAAAAAAAATTATATAATGATTAAAAACTTAAGAAAACAGAAAGAAATAGCGTAAAAATCCTATTTATTTATCCTATTCAGTGAATTTAGATAATTAATTAAAGCGCTTCACAAATTAGACACAAAAACAGAGGCACATATTTTCACCCGAATCGTGGCAACGTTTTCAGCTAGTTTCAAGAGAGCTGAGGTTCGAACCACTTGACAACATGTGTAAAGCGTCTCACATCATCAAGCGATAAAACTCCACTATCTTGCTTTGTAATTATTAGTTAGCGATTAACCCAAATTATAACAAATTTCAGTTTTATTTATATCCTAGGTTCGCAATAAATATTTCAAAAAATATTTCATCAACTGGCATATTCTTTGGGAATAATTTTGGCAAATATTCTTTGGCAATAATTTAATCGGAAATGTGCTTATGTTCATTTCAAAGTTTTATTAATTCGAACCTAAAAACTAAAACACATGTCAGTATAGATATATAATGTTGTAAATTTTGTCTATTTGTATTTTTCTTAAATTACAAAATTGATAGTAACCTATTCATTTTAAAAATTATAAAGGGGCCTGAATGGCCTAGTGTCTGGCGCTCGGTGCCACAGATTTCGGGTTCGTGTCCCGGTGGTGCCATGGATGTTTATAGTGGTTTCTGAATCCACTTTAAGCCGCAGGTTCCTGTCTCATATGACTGTAGAGTGCCTCAGAACCTTTTACATACGAGTGCTCTATCACAACAGAACCTGCCCCCTTTCACTTCAACCATGAGTCCATACGGCCTCGTGGGCTTGCTCTAGATGTCTACCAAATGGGATAAGAAACAACAAAAATTATAAACTACTTTTAATTTTTTTAAAGTTTATTAGTATTGCATGGTATTCTCATGGTACCTGGTATCTAGCCAAGTGTTGCACTTACGATCAACTCGCAGAAGTATTTATTGCTTTACTAGAAGATTCTCTGGTGTTGTTGCTCGGCATTTTCAGTACATTTTAAACAGGATTCCAGTAATAGCTCATCCTTAGTAACGTTGAATCTGTTGTTAATTTGTTTTTAAATTACGAAATTTTAAGCAAATGTGCATTATATCTATTATTAATTATAGAACTAAGGATAGCTTTTCAATATTTAGCATGAAATCGGATGAATTTTGGAGGAACCAAAGAATTTATTGTAATTTACTAATTTTTGTAGATACAGTTTAAGATTTTTTAAACTAATATTTGTGGTATTCTAAATAATTACCAATGCTCTGTAAATTTAAAAACTTAAGATTAACCGCACAGAAATTTCCAATCTAATGAAACTTTCCCAATTTATCAATATTAACATACTAACATACTTTGAAAATGTTTTTTATAAGAATTTCTCGTAAATATCGACACGTTTAAATATTATGAAATGAGTTTTGAGAGTTTATTATGAACAATTAATAAAAGAATTTACCTTCATCTGTTACCTCCCTCATACTAGATTCTAACATTTTTGTAAATAATTGTTTTACTTTGAACGAATGGGTATCGTGGAATTCTACGAGCCCTGTATTTCACATGCTGTGAAATTTCCAGGAAATCAGGCGCCATTGAATATCCAACGAATTGGACTGATTACCTGTGACGAATTCAGGGAAAACCAGATGCCATCCAATAACTGGTGAGATCAGGTGAATTCCGTCCAGAGAATTCATAGAAACCAGACGCCTTTGAATATCCAACGAAATGGACTGCATCTGAGTAATTCAGGTAAACCAAATGCCATCTAATAATTGGTGAGATCAGGTGAATTCCGTCCGGAGAGTTCATAGAAACCAGCCGCCATTGAATATCCAACGAAATGCCATCTAATAATTCAGGTAAACCAAATGCCATCTAATAATTGAGATCAGGTGAATTCCGTCCGGAGAGTTCATAGAAACCAACCGCCATTGAATATCCAACGAAATGGACTGCATCTGAGTAATTCAGGTAAACCAAATGCCATATAATAATTGGTGAGATCAGGTGAATTCCGTCCGGAGAGTTCATAGAAACCAGCCGCCATTGAATATCCAACGAAATGGACTGCATCTGAGGAATTCAGGGAAACCAGATGCTATCCAATAACTGGTGAGATCAGATGAATTCCGTCCGAAGAGTTCATAGAAACCAGGGCCATTGTAAGATATGTATATATTATGTAGTAATTATCTGTTTGTACAATGCGATATTTTTTTCTAATGAACTCTATTATAATATGTCTATCAACATGTTAATCCTAAATGCATGCATATAAAGGATTTTGAATCAATCTTTTATTATTTTGTTAAAATTTATATATATAAAAAAAAACTGCACGGGACTCCCTATTTTTAACTTACTGGATGGCATAGTAATAAATGAATGTTAATATTAAATATAAAAAAAGGGGCCATACTCCTTTCATATTCGAATGTTTATTTACAAAATGCTATGTCACATGCACATATATTTTTAAGATATTTACACTAATGGACATAAAAGTTAGCACACCAAGAAAGAATGACGCCATTGAATATCCAATGAAATGGACTGCCTGTGAGTAATTCAGGGAAACCAAATGTCATCTAATAATTGGTGAGATCAGGTGAAGTCCGACCTGAGAGTTCATAGAAACCAGCCGCCATTGAAAATCCAACGAAATGCCTCTGAAGAATTCAGGGAGACCAGATGTCATTCAATAACACTTTAAATCAGGTGAATTCTGTCTAGAGACTTCACAGAAACATGATACCATTGGACATTTCAGTTTGAATAGAGCGAATGACATAAAAAGACAATTCAATAAGGCAGTTTGTTGGTGAGACTATTTCAGGGATAAACTTAGTAGATGCATTCGCGTACTGTATCCACTTATTTGTAGGAACTCTACCATGTCCTTGGAAAATAAAAAAACTCATTTATCTTGCGTCCAATACTTGCATATGCGAATCCTATTTCTGTTCCGTCGAATTTTGAGATCATACAAAGACCTGAAAATAAAATCCTACTTATTATTACAAATTCGTCCTGGTTTTTCAGAAATGAGGATATCAGACATGCTCTTTGCCTCCCAAGTTTTAAACAATTTGTGTATAAAATTGCACAAAATTTTTATAAATCCATTCCAGATATTAATAATTCTATTTTAAATGAACTAAGCAACTATGATTATGACATTTCCGATTTCAAAAATTGCAAAAGACCTCGTGCTGTTCTGAATATTATTCATTAACATTTCGTTATACTCCTTTCCAAATTGCCATGTAGTGTCTCCGCCGAGTCACAATTCCCCCTCCAATTATTTTTGTTTCTATTGTTTATTTTAAATTACCTTTTGTTACTTAAAAATATAATAATAATATTTAAAAAATAATAAATTTATGCATATATAAATTTAAAAAAAAAAAAAACTTTACAAGTTAATTTTTTTAAATAAATTAATATATAATCTTACTCCTTTTCTATCTAATTAATGGGCTTAAAGCTTAAGAAACTTCTCTCCTTCACAAAGCAGGAGATAGTGGTTGCTAGGCAACCAAGGCTCTCCGTCAACCTAGCAAATCGTCGTCAGTTTGTTGGTGACTGTAGGATGGGAACATTGAAAAATTTAATTTATGATAATTCTCAAATGTAAAATTGTTACACGTAAATATGTTAATATTTTTGTATATCTCTTTGATTTGCTATTGCCATCAGTAAACTAGTATTCGTAAGAAAGATGGCGTATTTTTTCCCAATGCATACTACTGAAACATGTTAACATAAGGCAAGAATGAACCACCACCATTAAGGCTTTACTTGTAGTTTTTTCAAATTATTTTTAATTAAAATTGCTTGTATATTACTATGTTCTACTCAAAAGACTTAACTATCACCAAATGTGAGCGGTTAACCATATTTGCTAATGAATTTCATTATAATATTTTTGTTGGTTTACCATGTAGATTTTTATGTTACCCAAAATCGAAATATGCTACAGCATAAACTTAGTCAGTACCAATTTCGCGTCATGACAATTACAGTTGTAGGATATTTTTTTTGTACGATATATATAGCTAATAATAATGGTATTTTGGTAATCTGTCGGCATAATGCAATATTTTTTTGTAATGAATTCTATTATAATCGGATGTTCATCAACACGATAACGTTAACCCGAAACGCGTTTATATAAAGAGTTTTGAATCCACGATTTCTTATTTATTGAAATTTATAAAACAATGCTTGGGGCTCACTATATTTACCTTATTGGATGGAGCAGTAATAAGGGACTATAATATCAAATACAAAAAAAAGTACCATACTCCTTTCATATCAGAATGTTTAGCTCAAAATGCTAGTCGCATGCATATATATTTTTAGACATTTATACTTAGTATGGACATGAAAATTAGCATACCAAGAATGATCAGATTGCTACGAAATTTGCAATTTAAATCTGTTTCAAGTACTGTATAAATACTTGACCTGAGGTACTCGATATGGGCCTAATGGGCGAGTGACTAACGCTCTGTGCCTCAAGTTTCTGATTCACATCCCGGAGGTAAGGGTTCGAATTCCACTTTGAACCGTAGGTTCCGGTCTAATAAGACTGATGGGAATCTTTCAAATTTAATATATTTATTTGTATATATTTATTAATTTATACCTTTTCAAGATTTTGATAAAATTTTTTCATATTTTTTATTTTTGTTGTTTCGCGTCACAAACTACACTAGTTTGAATTTTTGTGGATGTAACTTGTTTAATTTATCAAAACATGAAATTATATATCGAGATTAAATTGTATAATAAATGTATGAGATATAATAATAAAATGTAGTTGTTTAATAAATGTATGCATTTTTTTTTGTATCGCACCGGATTCTAATTTCGCGATTTTTATTATTATTTTTATTATTGCATGAAACTTAATGAAGCACAATTAAATGCCGCGAAACATTGGACCAGTTGCTAGTTCTAATAAATTTTGAAATACTGAAGGCGATATTTTCCTGTGTTGTCTAAAGATTTTTTTATTAGTTAAGGGTTAGAACATCCTTCATATTCTAATCTTGTAAATTGCTAAATTTAAACAAAAATTACATTTAAATATACTAGGAGGTAATCTTCAATTTAAGCAAGTGTTATGTATTTATAATAAGTTATGTAAATATATTTTATGAATTTATTTTAATATTTTACTTAAAATATTTCTCTTCGTTTTTTTATTTACTTTATGAGTTATATATAATTGTACATAATGGAATATTCATTATTATTCATTATACAGGAGTTTTACCCTATTTGAACTGAGGAGAAATATTAGACATAAAAACCATTACAGGAAGTATGATTTCCAAACGAATTTTTTGAAAAATTTTCACAGTGTGGGCGAAGGTATGAATACACTCAATTTCATGGACATAAATACCTTGCATTCATATAGTCAAACTCATTTTAATGCTTACGCTTTACACAAACACACACGCACATAAATATGTATATATATAGATAATCTATTGATAGAAAGAGAGAGATTAAATAGATATAGATATACTATGGATATCATGTTAGTTTTGTGTTTAAATATTTTATTTCAAGGATCAAAATTTCAGGCGCTTTTTAAATACAAATAAATTTATACAAATATTTTCCACACTTACTTTATATGTGGATCAAAAGAAGGCTTTTACATTTTAATATATTGATTAAAAACAGCCATAGTTACATTTAGTACTGCAATATTAAAATGGAACAAGTATTTGACAATAAATATCGTAGAAATAGAAAAAAAAATTACATAGTTAACGATCACTCATTTTGATTAGCACATTATTGACAAAGATTCCGATCTTCTTACTTTGCAACAACAAAAAAGAAGACATTGAATTGATTGAAACGTTTATTTGCCATCATTAACTAAGTATTTATTATAGTGAGAATCTCAGTTTAATGAATACTGTTGATTATTAACTTGTTTTTTATTGTAATTTAAATAGTAAACAAACAAAAAAATATCATAATTTTATCAATATTGACCCAGAAAATACTGTATAAAAATATTATATTTTTAATATAGGCAATAATATGACATTTACAATATTACCTGCTTCCTTATTATATTAAAAATATTATGATATTTTCAATATTGACCCAGAAAACTTTCGATTTCTGCAATTAGTTAATGAGATATTTTTCAACAAGGCAAGTTCATTTTAATAGGATAAATGATAATTTATAATTCACCATCGTAAAAAGTACTTACAATAAAAAAAAAAATGATGCATTTTGATGCTCTTTGCGTAATTCATCAAACACACTCGAATTAATTCATTTTTACAATAGTTAAAAATGATCACACAAAATATGCCAGATAAAAAAGTTAAGCTTTCTTTTTTGGTTGGTTCATCATTTAATTGTTCAAATCTTTTGAAGAAGAATTGTGGGTGCAGAGTTCTCATCGCTCGATGAACCGCAGTGGTTGAACTTTAGGCATCAGTCCTCCGCTTAGGAACACGGGCTTCATGTCTGGCGGCTGGTCATCTTTGGGTCTGACGTAGAACTTTTGCATGATGCTGACAAAGTACAGGTACATTGTCATCATGGCGATGCCTTCACCAGGACAATTGCGTTTGCCTGTAAAATCATTAATAGCATTAGCATATGTAAGGTTTAATTATTATTATATAGCCGCGAGAGGACATCACTCTGACCATAAACTGGCACCTTAACTGTGTAAACTGGTAAGTACATGCAGTTAGATTTAGAGACGACGACGGAGAATGCTAGGAGCGTCTGAACGAGATACACTGTCAGAGATCGTATGTGATGTATTCATGGTTTTTATTAAATAGAATTGCTATCGTGGAAGTGGCATAGGGTGCCGTGTATGTAAAGTATTGTAAATAAATTACTGTATATAGAAATATTGGAGTGTTTCCGTCCACCTGACACAATTAGTCGCTAGCAAGCAGATAACACATATAAATAAATGGCATTTTTTTTAACTATGGTAGTTTTCTAATTATGATAATAAGAATTCATCATCCTGAAAATTCATTATCTTTGGGTCATATCAGGTAATGTCAAATTAAATAAGAGATAATAAAAATGATACAATAAATTGGCAAATGATAGCAATCAACACATCAGTCATCGTCGCACATTATGCACCATAAAGTTGGTTTAAGTAAAAATATATCCTATGTTAATATTATCAACATATATTTATCATATTGTTTCAGTATAAAAAAATCGAAGCGTTATCACTAGTTTGCAACATAATGCCGTACAACAGCTGTTACTATTTTTTTCACCTACTTGTAAATAATTTAAGTAAGGCAATACTTTATATACTACTACCTTAATACTATTTATGATAATACTTAAGGATATGGTACGGTATATACTGTAGAAGTACATAAATTCGTAATAATGCTGATTTATATCAATGTAATTTTGGTATCTTGTCAAAAACTACATTGTAGTAGAAATGATTGTACATTTGGTACAATTGATAAAATTTCACGAAAAGGAAATAAAATGAAAAAAAAAAAAAAAAATCATTTCTAATATGAGTCAATGCATTTTTTTTCTTAAATATTTTTAAAACTTTATTTTAATATATTCAGCTGTATTACTTACCAAATGAGAAGGGTCCATATCCTTTGACTTTTTCAAATTTAGTTCCATTTTCAACAAGAAATCTTTCTGGGTTGAACGTCATGGGGTCCTTGAAGTATCTGGGGTCATGAGAAATGGCCCAATTGTTGCATATTACATGGGATCCTTTTGGGATGGTGTATCCATGAAACTCAAATGAATCCAGAACACTAATGAGAACAATAGTTTTTTTTAAAATAAATCCAATAGAAATTTGGGAAAAAAAAAAAAAACTAACACAGATTGGTTCAGTGCCCGATAAATAGTTGTTCACGTAACAAAATTACGGAAAAAAAAATTAAGTAATTAATTCCCCGGCATTACAATTTATTTTGGACCATGGCCGCCTGCCTACTTTCAAATTCTGAAACAAGAGAGTTTCCCTTTTTTACGAGGTAGGGCTGGCACCTCTATGCGTAATGCTCAACAGTTATATTAAAGCGGGACCTACGGTTTAAAATGGATTCCGAACCACTACAAACTTCCCTGACACCGCCGGGACTCTTAACCGAAGCCAGAGCGGTAGGAAAAAAATTACTTACTACTTGTTTGTTACTTAAAAATTACTAATTTTTGCTCGGCACTAGACTCTAACTTACAATAGAATGGTGATGTGTGTACTATTTATTGGAGGGCTTGAGAAAGCATCTCCTGATAACACGGACTTTTATTATGATGCTTCTAGTTTTTAAATTTTTATGTTTAGAAAATTTAACTTGTTTTTGACTATTTTTAAGGTCTTTTGGTTGCTTTTGTTGAAAGTGTCTGGTCTTTTCCCTTTGTAATTTTGATTTGCTTATATATTCTTTTTTTTTCTACAGTAAGTGTAAGCCATTTTTGTATGGATTGAGATCTAATAACGGCGTAGGTTAAAACAAAACAAATTTCTATCCTGATTTATATATTTTTTTATTACAAAAATGTAAGTAAAAATTAATACACTCTGATTTTTCATTAGAATAATCTTTTAATTTTTCGCCAAAACTTTCGAGATCACCGTATGATACTTTGATGATGTTATCATTAAAAATATCTTCGCTTTGACACATTTTGACAAACAAAATAACAAATGCAAATGCAAGCTCTAATAAACATTCATTGACTTCCTCTCCTATCTTTAGGGTACCGAACGACATCAAGTTTAATGTATGTAAAACAGCATGAAATCGTGATAGTATGACTATCTGAACACACATGATTACATGAACATGATTATATGACTGTCTGATAACTCTAGTATGTTCATGTTTGCCTTAGAACAATATAAAGTAGCCCAAAATATTACTAGTTTTAGTCCAGAATTAAAAGTTAATTTCCACATGCGTTAACTCGCAAAATTAACTTAATTTTACATATGCATACTTATGATAATCCGTTAAGTTAATTCCGTGGCCAACCACTTGGTTAAAAAATTTTCCGGCAAAACAAAATTTTTATTTTATGATGGTCTAGTTTTATTTATGTGTTTATTAAATTACCTGACAACATTAGAAAAAAATGTTTGATTTGAACTAGCGAATATATAACAGATATTGATAATACGAGACATAATATATGACAGATATTAATGTATATATATATGACAGATATACAGAGAATTTTTCAATTTGAGAAATCTGGCATTTTCCGCTTTTGAATAATGTTTTTTTTTCGAATTTTTCACGCTCAAACATTGAACGCTAACCTGCAGACCCATTACGATGTGCCCCACATATGATTTGTACTTTGCTGATGTTATATTTCTTTAAAAATTATTTATCTATGTTTGACACATTTTGAGAAACAAAAGACAGTTACCTACAAATTCGAACCACTCACAAACATGCCCCCGGCAAATGCAACCTGGAATAAACACGGCAAAGCGCTAGCCAATTGGCTCTAAAGAATGGAGAAACAAATATCGCGTGTAAATATTTTTTAATTATTTCATTTTTTTTCTAATGCAGCTGGCCCACGGACGCGCCCCTTAAGCAAGGCGAAGCGCTGCACCGATGTTAGTCACTTTGCAAGATCCCAGGGGGCGCGTATTAGACCGCGCCCCCGATCTACGGTCCTTTAAACCGGGACCTAAAGTGGATTCCGAACCACTACAAACATCTATGGCACCGCCGGGACTCGAACCCGAAACCTGTGGTACCGAGCGCCAGAGCGCTAGCCACTCTGCCATTCAGGCCCTTTTTATTTCGTTTATATTTATATATTTTTTATATTTCATTTTTAGTGTTATATAGTTCTTTACAATGTGCGTTTATCATCATTATTATTCTATTATCTTTGTTAACACGTAAGAATTATATTAAACACAATAATAATAACTAATTAGGTTTCAATTTTTCACTCCAGGAAATGGTCTATAGTGGGTCCAAATCTAATATTGGGATATATAATATTATATGTGGCCAGCGGAGTTATTTCCACAGTGGCCCACAAGATCATTTGGGTTGACCACCCCTGTTCTAAAACTATGAAAAGCTAACTTAAAATAACTATTTCTGAACGTACTATCTGTTGGGAAAAAGTGGACTAAGAGAGATATATCGCATCATTTCAAAGACAGTGGCTGTGGTGTAGGGAAGATTCCCCTTTTCGCTGAAGTACACAGTGCCATCTCTGCCGATCACTCTGTCTATTTCGTCACAGACCTTCTGCTGCACTTCCGGGTGTTTCGCCATCAGCAGCAGCAGCCAGCTCACAGAAGCCAGGGTGGAATCTTGTCCGGAGAGAAACATAACGAATAAATTACCTTGCAGATTTATACCTGAAAAAAAAATTAAAAAAGTAATTAAAAAATTTTTTTTTAGACATTTGGAAAATTTAGAACATTTGGATTAATGGACGATTTGTTAAAAAATTAACAAATTGTCCTTTTATGCTTTTTCAGTTAAATGTTAAATACACTATCGACCATTAAAATTGCTACACCAAGAAAAAAAAGTAGATAACAAAATGATATTTATTGGACAAATATATTATTCTAGAAATAACAAGGGTTTAAATTTTCAAGAAATTTGGGTGCATAGATCCTGAGAAATCAGTACCACCTCTGGCAGTAATAACAGCACTATACGCCTGGGAATTGAGTCAAACAGAGATTAGATGACATGTACAGCTACAGATCCCCATGCAGCTTCAACACGATGCCACAGCTCATCAACAGTAGTGAATGGCGTATGGTGACAAGTCAGTCACTCGGCAACCATGAACCAGACGTTTTCTATTGGCGAGAGATCTAGCGAACGTGCAGGCCTGGGCAACAGCCGAACATTTTCCGTATCAAGGAAGGTCCGTACAATACCGGCAACATACTGTCGTGCATTATCCTGCTGAAACGTAGAGTGGGAAACGAAAAAGATGTGGTCTTAACGCAGGCTAATAATATTGGGAAAATGCTATGATATTGAAAAACTAATTAAACTCTTACTTAATTTATTATGTTTTTTAAGCACACAAATAGTTAATTATTATTTTTATTTAGCTTATATATTGAAATAGTAAACCATATACGCACTGTCGCTTTTAATTCCAGTTCAAATAATAAATTAATTAATGAAACACCAATTTTTGCACTATAATCACATCTTCCCTAGCATCAATTTTTGCATAAAACAAAATTATTTTCTCTTTTCAAAAATTCTCTTAAAGATGGATTTCCATTGAATACTAAAACCTCAAGTCAAATTACGCCAGCCAATTGAAAACCTGAACTACTATTCATTCCGATTTGCGATTGGCTGGCATTTTACAATACATTTTAATATCCAGTGGCAGCCAACTTAAACTTTTAGATAATTTATATTATTTATATATTATTTTTAATTTTATAATTTATATTTGACTTAAGTCCACTTTAAGTAATGCCTTTGTGATTCACTCACAAATCCGAGTACTTTTTAAATTCAATTACATATACAATTTCAATTTTTCTATTTATTAAAACTTATATACTCAACAGTCAAAACATTATGACCACCCCTACATTTTGCAATGAACTCGCCTCAATGACGTGGAAGGCACATGATCAGGTGGAAGTGGTATTTAACTGGTATTAAGTGGTGGTATTAATCCATGCCAAGGCGGGTTGAAGCTGTGTTGCGCGCCAAAGGTGGGCCAACTCGTTATTGACAGGTGGTCATAATGTTTTGGCTCTTGAGTGTAAAAGATTTTAAATTACGTCAACTTGGTAGCATCTTCAGGGATTTTCTATTAAAATTTGCTTAAAATGAGTAAATTGTAACTTTTCAGAGATATTTTGTAGAACATTTGATTTCCTCTAAAATTTGCCTAATTTATTTTATGCACATATAAAATCAATTTTTATTAGTTATTTAATTTTTGACTAGCTATAATTAAAAAAAACCCAAATCTTTCGTTAAAAAAATCAATCGAATTGTTAATGACTTCGGTACTTACGTGTAAATGTGTGTGGCTTTGAATCCTGCTCTCTCTTTTCCATTTCTTGTAAATAGCAACCGATGAAATCAGAACTCGTGTGTTCCTCTTTCGAATTCATTCGTTTGTCCACTTCTCTTCTAAAATAATAATAAAAAAAAAATCAGTTTGTCTTCATTTTCAGATCAAATAAATTAAAGATAATAAACAGATAAAAATGCTACAGTATCAGAACTAAGAGAGCCAGTATTAGAACTCTCAGCCCACTGATTTTAAAAAGCATCCCCCCAATAAATATACTTTTGATAGATCCATTCACTTTTATGCCTTACTCTTTTTTAACCCCTAAACACTCGTATCTAATAATGTAGGAACACTACAAGTAGGGATGCAATATCGGACCAAAAGTTCAATACCGGTATTCGGTATTTTTTAGATCTTAATACCGGGATACCGGTTTTAATACTGGTAGTAGAAATTTTAGAAAAACAAAGAGAACACAAGTGTATTTTTGTTTTATTTGCCAGGTTTATTAGAGAATGTAAATATGACAAAAAACACTCGAAATGGCAAACTATCTAATGCTGTCATTTTACTTATAATTCCATCCAAATTATCTTTTTTTTTCAAAATAATCTAAAATCCCTGATGGCTTGGGCTTAGAAACTGTGCTTAAGTTTGTATCTTCAAAGCAATTAGATTCTTTCCTCTTTAATAAATTTGTATCATGTTTCGTTTTTAAATGTGTATGGAGTCTGCTGTACTTCCTCCATTCAATTTGATTAATCTTGAACATTTTTTACGTTGTGCCACCATATTATTTTCATCATATAAATAATGAAACCAAACCGAAGTATTATCAACTGATTTTTTATGTTCTTTAAAGTTATTCTTATTCATTATTATGGGGTATTATTTATGAGTATATATATAATAAATTTGAAAAATATTTGGAACTCTAAAGTATGATATGCAAATACAATATGAATAACAGACTCACCAATTTTAAAAATATCGAAAAATTACACTTTTTCATAACTACAACCTCGTTTTCTTTATATAAGAATTCTGAATAATAATTCACAGATAAAAATTCTAAATTTCTAGTAAATACCGAAAAACCGGTATTTTAACTTGTGAATACCGGTATTACAAAATTGTACAAATGGATCAAAATACCGGTATTCGGTATCCCGATATACCGGTATTGCAATTCCTAACCACAAGTGAACGTGTGAAAAGTAATTTTTAATTCTGGATTAAAACATGTATTTTAAGCCACCTTATACTATTCTAAGGCAAATATGAGTAAACTCGTGATATGCCACGTCTGCCAACAATGATTCTATCATGGTTTTGCAGAATTTCATTCAATGTCCTTTGGTACCCAGAAGGATAGATGAGATCATAATGATGGCTTGCAATTAATTTTCATTATATGCTTTTGATAAAGAGTCAAAGTGAAAACATTTTGAGTGATAGCAACAACGATGCTTCGTAATATTATCAAGACATATGTGCCCATAAATAAGAAGAAGGTGAAAAGTAATTCTTAATTCTTGATTAATACGTCTATTTTAAACTACCTTGTACTATTCTATGGCAAACTTGAGTTAACTCGTGATATACCCTGTCTGGCAACAATGATACTATCATGCTTTGCAGAGTCTCTTCAATGTCCTTTAGTACCCAAAAAGTGAGATTACTTATGATGGCTTGATGAATTTTCATGATTTTCTTCAGTGAAAGTTATGATTACTTATGATGGCTTGCAATTAATTTTCATTATATATTCTTCAAAAAGTCTCTTCAATGTCCTTTAGTACCCAAAAGAATGGACGAGGTTATGATTACTTATGATGGCTTGCAATTAATTTTCATTATATATTCTTCAGAAAAGTCTCTTCAATGTCCTTTAGTACCCAAAAGAATGGACGAGGTTATGATTACTTATGATGGCTTGCAATTAATTTTCATCATAAATTCTTCAAAAAAGTCTCTTCAATGTCCTTTAGTACACAAAAGAATGGACGAGGTTATGATTACTTATGATGGCTTGCAATTAATTTTCATTATAAATTCTTCAAAAAGTCTCTTCAATGTCCTCTAGTACCCAAAAGAATGGACGAGGTTATGATTACTTATGATGGCTTGCAATTAATTTTCATTTATATTCTTCAAAAAAAGTCAAAGTGAAAACATTTTGGTGATAACAGCAACGATGTTTAGTAAGATTATCAAGACAGTTATGGCCATAAATCGGAAGAATAACTTATTTTAATGTGCTATCCGAATGGCTAAATGTATACTATTTTATATAATAAAATAAATAAAGTCTTATTGTTCTTATTTGTAATTAACGATTATATAGTACTTCGTAAATATTTTCTAAAAAGCATTAATTTTTTCTTCATTTTCATACGTGTAATGAAGCTAATATTCGAAAAATAAGCCAAGCTATTTTTATTGCTTGTCCATCATTATTGCTTGGAAATATTTAATATCTAAAATTTTTTCCTTCTTTTTCAGATCATTAACAGGAATTACATTCTTTTTTTCACATATTTTAATAACTTTTATACTTCTGAATATTTCTTTTGATTTAATTTCTAAAGCATTAATGACGTACTGCCATTTCCCATTTTCCAATAAAAAGCAATGTCACCAACCGATGAGTGTTTTTTAAAATGTAAAAACAAGTAAAAAGATTTACTATTTTGGAAGAAATGAATGAGCTTACAAAAATGTTTATTAACAAAACTTTAAATGCTTGTACTTACTGAAAAATTTCCCCCAAGTTTTGCATCTGTGTAACGAATTCTTTAAAACCAAACAAATTGAAAAACTCGACTATTTTTACAACCCACGGAAGAGTGATGCCAACGTCTACGCCAGAAGTTTTCTCCATCATTTTTTTAGTAAAACTTCTAATTTGCTGAAATCAAAGAGAATAAAGTAACAAATAGGTTTCAATCTGTAAATTTTTCAAAACACCTTAGTAAATAATAAATATTACGATAGTTGTTTAATTTCGTAATTATTGTTATTGTTATTTATCATTTTATATTATTCGGGGTCTAGGTGTAATATATTTTATAAGTAGGCAAGTCTAAAATTGATTAGGGCTAACTTATCGAGTATTCTAACTTTTTTGGCAAAAAGTATGCAAATAAAAATTCTTTACCATGAAAATTATTATCTCCTTTCCAAAAAAACTTTTCATGTGTAAAAGTGAATTTCATATGACAAATGTTAAAAACTAATATACCCCAAAGTGAAAAAATATTAAGTTGAAATCTAGAATACTGTACCCCTGAGAGAACCGCCAATCGTGCAACCCAGAATATATCGCCAATCTTGCAACCCAGAATATATCGCCAATCTTCTGAGAATTTCTTTAGGGTTACTATACTCTAGAGGAATTTTTGACTTCTTCTTTTCCCGAACAATATAATGGCAATTTATTTGTACTTTAATAGTTATTTGCTGAATTTTTTAGTTATAATAAATAAAGAACATAAAATATGTATTCTTTTAAATATTTATTTCGATAAATTAGTATATGGTGCAGAAAATAAATAATTTTTATGATGCTGCCACTCGTGAAAATACGAATCAAACAAGAAAACGATTTTTTAATTTATTAATAGCTTACATTTGATTATCAAATATATATTTTCTTTTGTATGCTGTTGAAATAAGTAAGGTTTTATAACAACCACTATTTGAATTCGCGCGAAAAAAGGTATTTTTTATTTTTAAAACATTCACGGCGAAAACGTCGATCGAATGTTGATACTGTTGACATAATAAAACGTAAGTTATTCTTTGGTTTCTTTTTTGCTTTTTAAACATATTTTTTTTTCATTATTCGAATTCGGCATTGTAAACAACATGAAATAGTTTTTTGACATAATAGGGGAAAAAATGGCGTACTAGCGAAAAATTTTTGGCTAATTTTTTTGTAACAACGATTATTATCTTTGTTTAAATGATACATTTATGTGAGTTTGCAAAACATAATTCCACATAATAGTTTGGCGATAAAGCAATTAAATTTGGCTTAAATGTAAGTTAGAAATTAAATTTTGGCAAAATAATGATATATTTTGGCCTTAAAGCGGCAATACGTGGCGTAAAAAGAAAACATTAAAATTCTGCCATAATAGTAGTAAAATTTAGGTGATATAAATTGGCGTAAAGGCAATTTAGAGATAATTTTTTTGACGCTAAATTTCGGCTTAAAAGCGATAACATTTGGAGCAAAAGTATTCCAGAGATAAAATTTTTTAGTGATAAAAATTTGACGATAAAGCATTAAATCTTGGCGTAAAAGCACTTCAAAAAAAAACTTTTCTCAGTGAAAAAATGGGACGATAAAGCGATAAATGTTGGCAATAAAGCATTTCAAGTATTAAAACGTTAGCAGGATAGTGATAATAGAGAGTTTTTGCATACCGTATGTTAGTTACCGTAGGACGTCCGTTAGCTTTTTCTCCCTAGCGCGCATGCTCAGTTTCTTATGAGCATGCGCTCTAGGGAGAAAAAGCTAACGGACGTCCTACGGTAACTAACTTACGGTAAGCAAAAACTCTCTAATATTTGGCGTTAAAGCGATAAACTTTGGCTTAAAAGTACTTTAAGGAATAACCTTTGACCTAATAGCTGTTTGGCTACTAATGTTGACGTAATATCACTGTTTGGCGATGAATTTAGGCGAAATAGCATTTTACGATGACACCAAACTTCGGCAGCCATTGTTTACTTGGCGATTTGGCATCCCAGTGAAGAATTTTGGCGTAATATGATTTTACCGCCAAAACTCTTGGCAATTTGGCGATGTATTTAACACAAAGGTTACATGATTCTAGATTTTTACCGAATACTGTACCCCTGAGGAAGTCGGCAGTCTTGCAACACAGAATAGGCTGCCAATTTCTTCAGGGTTACAATACTGTAATAAGAGGAATTCGTAACTTCTTCTTTTTCCGAACAATATAATTACTATTTTATTTAATTGTTACTTGGATAATTATTTGCAAAATTTTTATTTCTAGTAAATAAGAACAGAGTTATATATTCTTTTGAATAAATATTCCGATAAATTATTGATTATGAGATTGTTCTTGTAACGTATGTCGGCCAGTGATATAGAATATAAGCATTTATGAAGTTGCCACTCATGAAAAAAACCCAACAAAACCGATTTTTTTCTTTATTAATAACTTATGTTTGATTATCAAATAATTAATTTCTTTTTAGTGCTGTTAGTTAATATTTTGGGTCAACTGTTATTTGAATTAGCGGGAAAAAATGTTATTTTTAGAACGTTAGTTCACTGCGAAAACTCTTCTCGAACGCATTAAATTTTCTGCTGTTCTGTGATGCTTCTTTTTAATGCTATTGACATAGTTGGGGTTTCGTGGCAACCGGTATTTGAATTCTCGCTCATAAACTTTTTAATGTTAGAACGTTAGTTTCACGGAAGTAAAACGTAAGAACGTATTAATTATTGTTATTTTTTTTTTTTTTGCAGTTTTGTGATCATTTTCACCTCCAATAAAGGGTATAACAAAATACAATGTGAGTTATTCTCTCGTTTTTTCTTCTTTTTTATTAATATTGTTTTATCATTCGAATTCGGTTTCCTGAACAACATGAAATATTTTTTTACATAATAGAAAAACAATAGTGTATTAACGAATAACTTTGGCGTAATTTTATCATATAATTTGGCGTTAAAGCGATAACATTTGGCGTAAAAATAAATCAAAACATTTTGCATAATAGTGTAAAATTTTGACTATAAATCGATATAATTTGGCATAAAAGGCAATTTAGGCATAAATATCTTGCTATAATAGTGCTAAAATTTGGAGTTAAAGCGTTAACATTTGGTACAAAAGATTTTAGGAATAAAACTTCTCCTTAGTGACAAAATGTGGCGATAAAGCAATACTTTTTGACGTAAAATCGGTTAAAATCTAGGATACTGTAACCCTGAGTAAGTCGCCAATCTTGCAACCCTGATTATTTCGCCAATTTTCCGCCAATTTCTTTAGGGTTGCAATACTATCATTAGAAGAATTCGTAGCTTCATTTTCCAAACAATATAATGACTATTTATTGTTATTGTGATTATATTATTATTTGCAGAATACTTATTTGCAGTAAATAAGAACAGAAATATATATTCTTTTAAATTAGTATTCCTATAAATTACTGATTATTACGAACTTATTCTTACAACGTACGTCGGTCACTGATTCAGAACATAAATAATATTTATGAGGTTGCCACTCAGGAAAGTAAGAAACAAACAAGAAAAAAGATTTTTTTAAAATTTATTAATAATTTATATTTTATTCTTAAATAATTAATTTCCTTTTTAAAGATGTTCGTTTAGTTAGGATTTTGTGACAACCGTAATTAGAATTCGCTTGGAATATTTGAAGCTTTAGCTTTTTAGAACGTTAGTTAACGTTACAATTTAAATTTTTAATAATTAAAATAAATTAATAATAATAAAATAATGTGCCCGGAACATTTGATAATTATCTGGCAGAGTGCATGTGGCGGATGTCACAAATGTGACATCCGCAAAATAATTTGTAATTTCACCGATGGAATAAAATTTTTGTTTTCACCACAGAGGAAGGACATACCACAATAAAAGGTAAGTTATTCTCTAGTTTCTTCCTCTTTTTTATCTTTTGTTAATATTAATTTATCATTCGAATTCGGCTTCGTAAAGAACATGACTTATTTTATGACATTACAAAAAAAAAAAAAAAAAAAAAAAAAAAAAAAAAAGAATTCGCGAATAACTTTGGTGAAATTTTTTTATCGTATCGAAACTTTATCAATTAACAGCGATTATTATCTTTGTTTAAACGATACTTTTTTGTGACTTAGCAAAATAAAATTCCACATAATAATTTGGCGATAAAGCGATTTAATTTGGTGTGAAAGCAATTTAGGAATAAAATGTTGACAAAATAATTATATATTTTGGCGTTAAAGCGCCAATATGTCGCGTAAAAAGAAAACATTAAAAAGTTGACATAATAGTGGTAAAAATTTGGCGATAAAGCGATATAAATTGGCGTAAAGGCATTTTAGATATAATTTTCTTGTTATAATAGCGCTAAATTTCGGCGTAAAAGGGGTTTCATTTGGCGCAAAAGTATTCCAGAGATAAAAAATTTTAGTGATAAAAATGTGGCGATAAAGCATCAACTTTTGGCGTAAAGGCGCCTCAAAAAACAAGATTCACTTAGTGAAAAAATGTGGCTATAAAGTGATAAATATTGGCAATAAAGCATTAACTTTTGGCGTAAAAGCGCCTCAAAAAACAAGATTCACTTAGTGAAAACATTTGGCTATAAAGCTATAAATATTGACGATAAAGCATTTTTTGGCTTAAAAGAAGTTATATAACAAAATTTGCTTAGTGAAAAATGGCTATAAAGCGATAAATGTTGGCGATAAAGGATAGTGATAATATTTGGCGTTAAAGCGATAAACTTTGGCTTCAAAGCCTTTTCAGGAATAAACTTTGACTTAATAGCTATTTGGCTAGTTGGTTGCTAGTTGGCGTAAAAGCACTGTTTGGCTATAAATTTTGGCGAAATAGCACTTTACAATGACACCGAACTTAGGCAACCTTTTTGTCTGTTTACTTGGCGATTTGGCAACACAGTAAAGGATTTTGGCGTAATATCATTTTACCGCGCAAACTACCTGGCCCATTCCTTTCTATGCTTACTTACCGACTGGGCAACTTGGCGATGTGTTTGGCACAAAGGGTACAGGATTCTAGATTTTAACCGTAAAATCTGTTTAAAAATAAAATTTAGCTCAGTGAAAAAATTTAGAGATAAAGCAATAAATTTTTTCGTAAAAGCATTTCAGGAATAACATTTTGGCTGACTAGTGATAATATTTGGTGCTAAAGCAATAAAATTTGGCTTAAAAGCTATTTGGCTATTAATGCTGGCGTAATAACGATTTTTGGAGAGGAATTTTGGCGTTTTACAGAGTCGCATAACTTTAGCAGCTATTTTGACGATTTGGCATCGTAGTGGCGGATTTTAGCGCAACATCGTTTTACTGCGAAGATTATGACATTTATTAGTATAACTACGACAGTATACGTACTATATAAAATAATTTTAACAAAACAGAAAGCTTTTATGATACCAAATAAATAATAAACCATATACCAAATAAAACAATAAATAAACCATACACCAACCATATCAAATAAACAATTTAAACAATTAATAATTATTAAAATTGAAAATAAAGCAAATAATTACACATTAAGAAGAAATGTCCTAAATTTATTACATATTATTAGAAAAATATACAATAAAAGCAAAGATAATCTAAATAAATAATACCAAAATATCCTGCATGTCTGATTCTTGATCTTGATCCAAGTGTCTGCCAAAAAGAAGAGAGAGACTGTTCGCTATTTGAGAGAGAGCCAAGGGTTCAACGAAAATGACAGGTTTGCCGTTTTCTTTTTTCATTTTTTTGACGTATTCGGCAGCATCTGCCTAATAACATTAATATAGAAACTATGATAAGCAAGTTGAAAATAAATTCTATTATAAAAAAATGCTTAAATTCATATATGATATTTTTCTACGATTTATTTTATTCAAAGAGTCAATTTCGTTCATTTCAGAGTAAAGCCTACATGTATAGTTTTTAACAAAAATTAAAAAAAAAAATTATCTCTAAATAAACATTTTCTCTCAAAAAACGCGATACAAAGTTAGTGTTTGATTTACACCTATTGTGTTTAAATAAATTACTTCCTTTCTTATTAGCACAACAGCCCCAGGATGGGTCAAGGCCTTCTCCCTGATGGCAGATTTCTAGGCAGAAGATATTTCTTTTTACGGGGTAGTGTTGTCAGCCCTACGCCCAACAGTCATATTAGAACGGTACCTATTGTTTAAAGTGGTTTCCGAACCACTACAAACATCTATGACACTAGTGGGACTCAACCCAGAACCTGTGGGACGGAGCGCCAGAGCGCTAGTCACTCGGCCATCAGGCCCCAAATAAGATACTAATAGTAATAAAAAATAATTATAATAATTTTTGCAAAGCTACTGTTACTAACTGAGCTATTCTTCATAGTACAATAATTTCTACCTGAACGGAACAACTGACAACATGTGTTTTGATACTTAAAATATATTTAATTCAAAATAAATTGCTGTTATTAGTTAATCAATGGTAAAAATTTTATGTTTTACAAAAATTAATGCAAAGAGTACCAGTTAAGGCCCGATATGAGTGTGGTTTTGGTTCCGTGTTGTTCATTGATACAAATTATTTCACAAAATAAATACGCGATGTTTAGCTGCCATATTAATTAAAGTTTACTATATTCTTAAATTTTACAGCTGCACCACAAAACATAATTATATACCAAATATTTACAAAATCATCTTAAAAGCCAGTTCGTTTGAGGGTCTTTGTAACCCTCCATACTACCTGGAACTCTACACTCGACTGTTGTACCCTCCGTACTGCCTGAAACTCTTCGCATGACTGTTGTACCCTCCGTACTGCCTGAAACTCTTCTCATGACTGTTGTACCCTCCGTACTTCTTGGAACTCTCTCGACCGTTGTACCCACCGTACTGTCTGGAACTCTTCACTCGACTCTCTACACTTCCTTTTCGCTTTATCCCTTTCTCATTCTCGGTTCCACAGTCAAAAGGGGGGAAAAAACCCGTGAGAAGTCCGAAGTCTAAAGTAAGGGTCAACCCTTCCTTGAAAGGAGGAAGACATGGTGAATCCCTACTCAAAGTATTATAAACCAAAACATATCAGCATGGCATATAGACTTTTATTGTTGTCAGAAACTATGAAATTCCCCGTTCGACAAGAATTTTATTTGTAATAAATCGAATCTTTTGGCGAATTCAATTAAGTTTTAATTAACAAAATAAATACACGTTTTAAAATTTTTTTTAAATTTAATTATTTGCTTTTTTTTTAGAGGAAAGTGATACTAATTCTAAGTCTCAGTTTATATTTTCTCTATCATATAAGAATATATCGTAAATGAGAAAAACGAACCTTGAATAAAATAATTTTTCATTTATTTTCAACAGTAAATCTATCCGTGTATTTTTATAGTATTACAATAAAAAAATGTTGTTGCTGTTTCAAATGGCGGGTACTTTTATCTGAACTTCTTCGCCTTTGGAATTGTAGATATGTAGAAGAATCAGCGTTATCCTGGGTGATCAAAGAAGCAGTTATCTTTACCATTGTAATTTAAAATAAACACCTCCAGTATCAGTATCTGAGAGAAATTCGCCTCTTCCTCCTCGATACCAATAAAAGGACCTTTCCACTATATATATGGTAATTAGTGGTTACGTGTCGGTAATAGGGTTTCTTCTTGAGTTCCTTCAGTTCAGAAATCTAGTGATATCTACTAGAGATAACTGACGATAATAGTAAATGATATATAACATATCAAAAGCACTACTTTCTTCTGGAAAAAATTACTTGTCAGATAATATTATTCTTAGATGTCTCTATCTATACAATGTACACTGGTGTGCAAAACTTAAGCAACAGGTGGTTTTTTTGCCATAACTCCACGAGAAATCATCTGAGAGACATGACATTCAGAAATGAGGGAGAGTTTTATGTACGTAATTGATGACGAAAGCATCGGAGCTGAAAAAGGAATGCAATGCCTACGGTATGGAATCAAACAAAATCAAGCTTTATTGAACGCATAGTATCGTGATTTATGATTGTCTATCCAAGAGGAAGAACAACAAGCAGATGTTCCTTAATATGGGATATGCCCTCCCGTCGCTGCACTGGTTGCTTCGCACCGTCTCCGCATACTCAGAACCAGCTGGTGCAACATTTCTTGCGGTAGGAGTGCCCATTCCTCAATCAGCCTCTGTTTGAATTGTTGGGTGTTCTCCGGAGGATGTAAGCGTGCTGCAATGCGTCTCCCCAAAGCATCCCACACATGTTCGATGGGATTTATATCTGGGGAGTACGCTGGCCAATCCATTCGAGTGATATCTTTACTTTCCAGTAGCTCCTCAACAGCAAGAGTCCGACGTGGCCGTGCATTGTCTTCCGTAAAAATGGCACCTCGAAACAGACGCACATGGAGAAGGAGTACCTCCTCACAATAGCGATCCCCGGTTACAGACCCTCTGTCGAAAACGTGGAGCCCAGTTCGCCCGTTCAGCAATATGCCTACCCAGACAAGAACTCCATAACTACCATAACGGTGTCTTTCCTTGAGGTTACTGGGATAAAACCGGGTCCCGACGTCTCTCCAAATCAAAACGCGTCGAGAATAGCTTCTGGTACAGAACCGGCTCTCATCCGTAAAGAGGACACGACTCCATTGATTAGTTCTCCAGTTTTTGTGCTCTCTGCACCACTGTAAACGGTGGCCAACTTTCAACGGGAGGCAGCGTTCAGGATGGCGGGCGAATAGACCCATTTTGTGAAGACGTCTGGCCACAGTAAACCGTGATACTTGTCGCCCCGTTGCTGTACAGAGTTGCTGAGCAATGGCGCTTGCAGGCTGCTGTCGGCCTGTTTTCGCCTGCAGGACGATATATCCGTCCTCCCCTGCAGTTGTCTTCCTCGGGCAGCCACCACCAACCTTTCTAACAGCTGTACCTGTGGTTTGGAACGCTTTCCAAGCGCGCGAAACGACACTTTTGTTGATTCCGAACTCTGCAGCTGCACTGGTGACAGTACACCCCTCCTCCAGCTTTCCGATCATTATTCCACGTGTGAAGTCGTCCAGGTGATTTCTTCTAGCCATATTTCACGAACTGACTCACTGCCACTTACAGCGAATATGTTGAATTGCGTCTCCGTCCTTCCTTTTATTCAACTGTTGAGCTGCGAGCGCCGACATCGCGCGTTTTGCGTACGCTCACGTCGCCTCCGACGTTTCGTTCCTAATATTGACTTACGTGTTCATGGTACTGATCTCCAGACCTCCTTTTCAGCAATTTCATGGCTATCTGCTAAATTTTTACATTGTTGCTTAAGTTTTGCACACCATTGTATCTATGATATATCTTTTCGTTTTTATTATTCTTTATTTTTAGAAGAAATGTTTTTTTTATTATTTTATTTTTGGAAATGATGTCCTAATTTTTATTTTGCATACATAAATAAGATAATACTAGATGCATGAATAATGTAAAAAAATTATTTCATCGTTGAATTTGTCTTACTTGTATCATTGTTTCCCATAATCCTTTGCCCAAGCCTAAATCTCTCATAGTATGCATGGTGAAACGCCTCTGGTCGTGCCATTCATCTCCATTCATACTAACAAAACCTAAAGGATATGAGAAAAATCAGAAATTTCTATACTATATTATACAAATTGCTATCATTAATGATAATCAGTAAGTCATAATTCCCTGCATTGTATAACGAAAAAGCGTAAAGGTTTTCGTACGATCTGCGCCATCGTATAATGACCAGGCATAAAGTCTGCAGAATGGTATAATGAGCTGGCGTAAAGGGTTTTGTATAATCCGCGGTGGAGTATAATCAGCAGGCGTAAAGTTTTTCATATAATCCGTAGTGGCGCATAATCAGCAGGCGTAAAGGGTTTCGTATAAAGGTTCGTAAAGGTTTCGTATTTTCGACCCAAAAAATATTAATTTCTCGTATAATATGCAATGGCTTATATTTCATGACCGATTTGAGCCTATTCTTTGACGTCCCGCATAACAATTATTCCTCTTTTTATACTCATGAATGATGAGGATGAGCATTATCATCCATTGGGAGTAAGTTATCAAATGCACACCGAAACAAAGTGACATGAGGATCCAGAACATCATATCTGTAGGGTTGCGCTATTAAAGATGTGTAGGTCAAAGCTGCCATTCAAAAGGCATTCCGTTCTCTCATCTCACAACCGTTGTATCGATGCCTTTCACAGATATCTGCAGGATTATTGCGTGTGCGGCTTATTTACTAGTTTTTCTCCCTCCATATTATGTAACACGTCTGGAATCCAAATAAAATCGGGATTCATCGATAAAGAAATCTCGGCTGCAGTTCTTTGTACTCCAGTCACAATGATATTCGTGCCATTGCATTTTGCATTGCATTTGCATCAGAAGTTAGTGGAACACTTATAGGTTTCCTTAAATACAACCTTCTTTTATGCAGCCTTTCATTCACAGTAAATTTTGAAAGTCGAATACCGTTACTGCGGCGAACTCTAATGCAATTTTTAACGTCATTTTAATATTGTAATTGTAGCCTATTGTAATCATTGTCAAATAACGGTCCTGAAAGTCTGTTGTGGCACATTTCGACCTGGACCTGGTTTTCTGTGCACATTACTAGTGTCTTTAAATCGTTTCCAGATTCTTGATATGAGACTTTTGGCCGCCTGTCAGTATCTGTCCTGCTTCCATTCTCCCTATCGCACATCACTTCTCACAATCCGTTCAAATGTATATTGGAAGACATATTTGACCTCTTACTCTTTTTTTATCCAATTACTTGTACAATCCTTGAAATTTGACTGCAAATCGCTCATGTTCATTACCACGTGCCAGTGAACCTGTTCAAAAAATTGCCCATTTTTCAGTAGAGAAGGGAAATTTCATTGGACCACGTAATAACTTTGACATCGGCTACCACCAATTAAAATTTCATTGCAGTTCCTTTGATAAAAATAACTACAACACGTTTTTATGGTGGTTCCTATAATTTTTCTTGATGGTGTGTTATTATATATATATTTTAAATATAAGATAATGGAAATCGGAAAGAAGGTATATATTTAAGAACTACGAAGATAACAAATATTTTTCCGACGATATTCAGTCTCCTCCATCGTCATCGATAATCATCACATTTGCTTGAAAGGTGAAAATGTTATCAGTATTTATATTTAGTTATTAATGCTAAAATAGCTAAATATGTAGGTAACTAATACTAAATCTGTAGAACTTTTAATTATTATACGAGTACGCAACTTCATTTCAGATATATTTTTATCCACTAGCACACTCCGGCGATGTAGAACAGATGTCAATGTTCAACTGCTTTCCATCATCCACAGTTTTTTGTATTTAAAGTTTAAGTTAATTTTTGGTTTTGGTTTTATAGACCGAATTTTTAAGAAACCGCAGAAAAAGACGTGTGCAAATTATATGAAGAGGATCGGCCTTATAATCCATCCATTACGAAATTATACAAGGCTAATCTGTAGATTATTGTAAATTAAACTACTATTATTTGAGATAGTTAGGAATTTAATTACTGTAAATTAAAATTGCTAATAATGACAATAACTAGCAACTTACCGTATATTTCTGCAATTTAGCCGATCTGCTCCAAACTTTTTTTTCTAAAACCAAATTACAGAGATCGGCTTATAGACGCATTTACTAACGTCTCAAAAAGCTCACGTACTTTTCCGTTAATTTTTCATTGTACTGCAAATATCGCTAAATATAGCATGCTTTTATATGTTTAATTTAATTTTTCTTAAGTTTATGGAGAAAGAAAATATATAATTTTAAATGAAATGAGTTATTCTCTTTATGAAAGCGAGTTGTTTGTGTTTGAAATCGTTTATATTGCTGGTTTGTTGTATCTACGCCAAATCGATGTTGGCGAAATTTGCGCCCGGCTAACGGAAAAGTACCGAAACGTAAACTAGAAATAAAAATAGAATATCGTAAGTAATTACAGATACAGCATTTTTTTTTTTCATTGCGATTTGTATACTTTTTTGAGTTTTGATTTTTGAGTAAATTTTTTGAAGAAAAACGCATTCTCTACAGGGAATATTCAATATATTCAATATACAGGGAACGACTTATTTTCAGTATTTAAGAAAAACAATGAATTCTACAGAAATTCATTTTACGGAAGTAAAATTTTTGTATTATGGTGATTAGATGCAATAGTTCCTAATTATATCATTTGTGTGATGAACTATCACTGCTCAGGTGCATGTTTATGCACAGTATTTTAAAATAGGACTCCAATTTACCTTTTCATTGTTTTATTTTAACACAAACTGTCATATTTACTGAAATGAATATATTATACAAATTAAAAATATAAATTTAATTATTTTGTGTATGTGAACAATAATCTAGTATAATTTTGTAATTATAGAATGATAATAAGCGATCAAAAACTGAACAAATATATAATATATAATATAATGTGAAGTTGTAGTAAAACTATCAATAAAATATTTTAAAAATTATACAAAGAAAAAGTAGTAATAAAATGCACATTTTATACATTATTTAATTAAAGTAAAATAGTCTATATTTTTTCCAAGTTTAAATTTTAAATTCAATTTTAAAATTGTTAATTTAAATAGACAAATTTGAGGTCATTAATAATACAAATTATAGAAAAATTTATATATTTCCGATAAACATAAAATTCCTGATACATTAATATAATAATAAAACTGAAATACAAAAATTACATTTAAAATAAAATTTTTCATTGTACTTTAGGAGATTCATAAAATACAACAATTTAAATATTAATAAACAACAGGTTATTCAACAACACTAAAAAATAATGACTAACTAAACAAAATTATTATGCAATAGTAAAATTAACAACAATTTCAGATAATGGTAATTAGGATTTGAATGGGAGAGATGGAAATTAATTTAAATATTTAATTAATTAGCTTTCCAAGTAATTCAAAAATAATTAATTAGTATTTCTATGAAAGTTCTTCGGGAGAAATAAATACCTTTAAATGTTTTGTTAAGAAAAATATTTATATTATCTTAAAATTAAAAAACGTTCTTAAAGGTTAGATCCTTAATTTAGTGTAATCTTAAAGACTTCATGTTACATATAAAAATTTTATCAATTATTACTAATTATCAAACAGTGAGCTAAAATTAAAATTTGTAAATTCCAGAAATTAGATTTTTTTAAATAAAAGCTGATAATTAAATGAAAAAAATAGCAGTTACAGCAAAATAGCAAAAATAGCATAACCTATATTCACAACGCATATAACTGTTGTTAATGCTTTAGAAAACTTTACAATAACAGAATATACCTCAATTTTAATAACCAGGAAAACTAAATTAATTATTTGTTGCCTTTAAAAGAAGTAGATAACATATAAATTTATATTGTTTGCATTACCATATATTCCAGATTAAATTTTAAGCAAATAAAAAGTGCGACAAAAGCAGATGCAGCATGTCCAATAAACAAATCCATTATCTTAAACTTACATCACCAATCACTCAAAAGTCTATGGTACATCGTTTCTGCAGCTAACTGGCTATGAGTTTTCATCATATCCTTCCATTCGTCTGTAATGATAATTTCTTTAACATGATTTAAAATATAATCTTGAACGGATTTTTTTAATTCGACGTCTTGGTGCAAATCTGACGTAATTAAAGCTTCACAAGCATTCTTTGAACACAGGTTCATTTTCATGAAATTAGAACATTTATCCTTCAAACTGAAGATACCATACTTAACCGCAGCGGCATATAATTTGCACGCAATCTCCCACTGGAGGTCGTTCAGAGTATTGGCGTACACATATTGAAGCATTTGACGCATGGTGTCCGCATCCACGTCAGGGATCTCAACGCATTCTTTTGTGCTTGCTTTCGTGTCGCTGGTAAACATGGTTTTGAAAATAGCAGATCTTGCACAAAGGATATTCTTGTGGACATGGAAAGTCTCTGTTGTCGTTTGAAGCTTAACATCGCAAAGAATTCGATCCTGAAGCAAGGTATTCAAATCTTCTCCCAAAGGATTCGTCATGTCTATCTGTCTGTCATCACGCACATTGCTATCAAGTTGAGGCTTTAAAAGATTGTCACCATCGAACCCATAATAAGTACCTTCAGAAATATCTGTTTCGTTGCCGCAGTAGCAGGAAAATTCACAGGCCAGGGAAAGAGTGTCTTTTGGCAGATACTGATCTTTCTGTTCCATCAATATTCTTTTTGAAAGGAAAGGCGGTAGTTCGATGATTCCTTCATTTCCATCTTCGTCATCTTCGACAAAGAACTCCTTTTTAACTGACTCTATAGCCCTTCCAGATATATCCAAAGCCGACAAAGAACAGCTGCAGTATTCTACATAACTTCCCTCTGAATTAATTAAATTTATTCGAATTTTCTCTTCTCCTTCAGGTCCCATTAAAGACAGTTTCATATCTATCAATGGATGGCTGCTGGTTGCTATTTTGACAGATGTAGTTTTCTCGTCTTGTGGTGTGAGAGTGCTAAACTCCTTCAAAGTCCACACGAAATTTGCCCGATAAATATTTGGATAAGTGCTACAAAGGAAATGCACATTCTCTGTCATTTCACTGTCCCAAATTTTACATCGAAGGGTCAGTGCGTCATTTCGCAAGAACTCTTCTTTTCGATGTTCAAAAATCTCATTTCGGCTTTCAAAATTAGAGAAACCCCGCTTCTTGTTGGTAAACAAGCATTTTGTTTCTTTGCGAGCAATCAGAGGAGAACCATCGGCAGCGATCATAGAAAGTTCGAAATCTTTTTCAGTAGTATCATTTTCTTCAGTTGTCCAAATGTAAAATGAGACGGAATTTTTGTTATTGCCTGTCAAGTCCAGCTCTAAGTACCATGAAATATTGTCTTTAGAATTCGGATAGAAGTTCACAGTATATAACGTTGTGTGCTTGAAGTAAAAAATGTCTTTTATGGACCATGTGATTATAAAAACTTTTCTTCCGTCCTCTATTGTGCATGTCATTTTTCAAACTCCTTTCACTGTTTATGCTTAAAGGGGAAAACGCGTACTTCCTTCGCTGAATAACCAGAGAATGTTCGTCTATCTAAAAGCTTTCAGATAAAGGTTTTCTTCCAACGGGTTTATTCCCGACTGTCAATCATAGGACAAAATCAAAACGACTTGATAAGACTTTAAATGCTATTGTAATATGCTATTTATCAGTAAGTTTTTTCCCCTGATGACTTTTGGAAAAGTGAAACTAATCGCGTTATTTTAAATTACTTCAGTTCAAGGAACTTTTGTTACCCAAACTTATGGGAAAGAAACCCCACGAACGTTATTTTATTTTACCACTTAATTGTAGTATATACTTTATTGTAGTATATATATATGTTTATACTATTACATAATTTTTAAAGGAAAGAAAAAAAAAGTTACACAACACTGAAATGTTAACTAATTTTTGTTTGCTTATATTTCTTAAGTTTATGAAGAAATTATAATTTTAAATGAAATGAATTATTTGTTTTATTAAAGTGAGTGTTTTGTTTTTGAATTTGTTTATATTTCTGGCTTTTTGTGTCGTCGCCCAAACTAAAAATCTGATGTTGGCGAGATTTGTACCCGCCTATGGAAAAAATACCAAAATGCACGCCAGAAATAATAATAGAATAAAATAAAATTTTTAAAGTCAATTCCTACTTTTTTTTTTTTTACTATATTGCAGGAAGTCCTTCATAAATAATTTTCATTCATTTTTTTATGTTTATCTAGCACCATCTATTGGTAGATATATGCAACTTAAATCTGAAAAAAAATAAAATTAATTAATTAAATTTAATTACTGAATTAATATTTGAAAAAATCTGTATTAACACCAAATATCATCCAATACAAGTTCAAAAAAAATGTATTTGAACTTGAGTGGGTGAATAAAAAGTATTTTATGAACGATTGAAAATTTGAAAAAGATATATATAGGGAGAGTGTGAGCAAATAGAAGGAATTGAATAATGACCGTTACGGTATGTTTTTCTCATTACGGCTTGTATTAAAGACATATACAGGGATCGACTTATTTCAGTAGTTATTTCAGAAAAACAATATATTCTACAGAAATCCATTTTATAAAAGCAAAACTTTTGTATTTTTGTGATTAGATGCAATAGTTCCTAATTATACCACATGTGTGACGAATTATCACTGCTCAGGAGCGTGCTCATGTATTGTCCATTCAAATTGTCTTTTAATTATCACTTTTAACATAACACCTGACAACACACACAACTCGCAAATAAATCTATAAAAATCTATTTATAACATAATTCCCAAATAGTTTTATACAGATTCCAAATGAGGTTTTGCTTCATTCAATTCCCATTCTAACCTGATGCATTCCCCCATCGGATAGGGAAGATACGAATTATAATTTCCCTATTGCAGGGATTATCAAGTATACATGGGTCTTGTTGCTACATTATACTTGATTCTTTTAATCGTTTTTTTCAATATGCGTGAACATGATAAAACAAATATTATAAAAAAAAATTTTTTTTTAAGTCAAATCCTATTTTTTTTTCATTATATTGCAGAAAGTCCTTTATAAATAATTTTTATCCATTTTTTTTAAGTTTATCTGGCGCCATCTATTGGTAAACTGGTATTTTTTTTATTGGTAAAATTGGTATTGGCAACTTCAATCCAAAAAAAACTAAAATGAATTAATTAAATTTAATGAATGAATTAATATTTGATAAAACTGTATTAACATCCAGTGTCATCCACTACAAGTTCAAAAAAATGTATTTGGACAAGAGTGGAGAAATAAAAAGTGTTTTATGAACGATTGGAAATTTGAACAAGATATATATATATAGGGAGAGTGTGAGCTATAGAAGGAATGGAAAAACGCCGCCTGTGGTATGAGTTGGTACTGTATGGGCTCCGTGACACCCGTAAAAATGCATGTGAAGTAAAATTGGTAAGAATGCAAGTTAATATCTAAAACAGAAAAATCTCCTCGCGTCCCACGAGAAACTTCCTTTTCAAAAATTTTTATTCAAAATAAGCACTCATTTGTAACAAGTGATTTTAATGACGTTTCACAAAGTACATGAAACACGTGTTGCTATAGAGATCGGTATCAAATCAAGTGCTCCGTATATCAGTTCGAATCGCTCAAGGACCTCTAGTGCAGACCGTGCGTGATTCCGCAATTTCATTGTTTCAGCTATCACTAGCGGGTGAAAAGTGCATATCATCACCTATACTACTACCGATTGCATGGAAGCTGTAAAGTCAGACAGATTCAGATTTAAATTACATTATATTAAAAGAAAAATTACATGAAATAAATTATTCGACAGTAAATGTTAAACTTTTTATTCCAAAATTACTTTGAGCCGCATACATCTGATGAACACTCCTACCAAATAATCGATTCGTCCATTTCCGCTTTTAAAACGGAAGTTTACATTTCCGTGCAATCGACGATCGTACCTTACTGTAAAAATTTAATTCTATCAGAGATTTAAAATTAAACAGAACATAGAAATATTGATATTCTATTTGATATATTTGTGAAATATTTCGTCTTTGAAACTACATTCATTGTCGAATGGTTTAAAAGACACACATATATATAATGTTTACAAATAAATTTTAAACTTTATATATATATATATATGTGTGTGTGTGTGTGTGTGTATAGGCGTATTAAAATATTTTGTAAATGTGCGAAGTCAAATCCGTATATTTATTAAAATGAATATATCATACAAATGACAAAAATAAATTTAATTGCGTTTGAGTATGTGAACAAATCTAGCATAATTTTGTGATTATACAATGATAATAACCGATAACAAAATTATATAATATAATGTAAAATTCCTGTAAAGTTATCAAAATAATAATTTTAAACTAATACAACGTAGTTTTAAAATCCCTACTTTATGCACTATTTAATAAACGTAAAATAAATATTTTTTCCTATTTAAATTTGAAATACAATTATGAAATTTTTTTAATAAAATAGACAAATTAGTGATCATTAGTAGTATAAATTATATAAAAATTTATATATTTTCGATAAATATAAAATTCCTGACATATTATTTTAACAATAAAACTGAAATACAAAAAATACCCAGATAAAGTAAATATTTTTTTTTTATTGTATTTTAAGATGATAATAAAATAAAAGAATTTAAATAATATTTATTATTATTCATAAACAGGCATGAATAACATTTAAAAATCATGGCTGACCTAACAAAATTATTACACAACAGTAACATTAACATCACTTTCAGCTAAAGCTAATAAACACTTGAATGAGTGACAAGGAAATTAATTAAAATTTTTTAGCTAATTCGTTTTCTAAGTAATTCGAAAACTAAAAAGTAATTTAATAGAATTTTTGTAAAAACCCATTGAGGAGAAATAAATAACTTTAAATATTTTGTTAAGAGAAATATTTGCACTAACGTAAAATTATAAAAATATCCTTAAAGCAGTTTATCACAATTTAATCTTTAAAGACTGCTTGTTACATATAAAAACTTATCAATTGTTTATTAACAAATTGAAAGTTAAAATAAAAATTTGTAAATTACAGAAATTGGATTTTTTTAAATACAGTCTGAGCCAGTATACGCAGATAATTAAATGAATAAAACTCAAATTCTTAGCCTGTACTCACAAGGGATATCACTGTTGTTAATGCCGTAGAAGTCTTTACAATAAAATAATTTTTTTAAATTTCCATTAATAGAATCGTCAAATTAGTTTTTTGTTACCCTTAAAAGAAGTCTATTATATATAAATATATATAGTTTGAACTATTATATATTCCAAATCAACTTTTGAACAAAGAAGAAGCACCACAAGCCAAAAGCAGATGCAGCATGTCCAATAAGCAATTCTTTAACTTTCATCACCAATCTCTCAAAAGTCTATGGTACATTGTTTCAGCAGCTAATTTGCTATGACTTTCCATCAGATCTTTCCATTCGTCTGTAATGATAATTTCTTTAACGTGATTTAAAATATAATCTTGAACGGATTTTTTAAATTCGACGTCTTGGTGCAAATCTGCCGTAATTAACGCTTCACAAGCATTCTTTGAACACAGGTTCAATTTCAAGAAATAAGCACATTTATCCCTCAAGTTGAAGATGCCATACTTAACTGCAACGGCATACAACTTGCACGCATTCTCCCACTGGAGGTCGTTCAGACTATCGGCGTACACATATCGAAGCATTTGACGCATGGTAGCTGCATCCACGTCAGGAATCTCAACGCACTCTTTTGTGCTTACTTTCGTGTCGCTGGTAAACATGGTTTTGAAAACCGCAGATCTTGCACAAAGGATATTCTTGTGGACATGGAAAGTCTCTGTAGTCGTTTGAAGCTTAACATCGGAAAGGATTCGATCCTGAAGCAAGGTATTCAAATCTTCTCCCAAAGGATTAGTCATGTCTATCTGTTTTTCATCACACACGTTGCTAGCAAGTTGAGGCTTCAAAAGATGACCATCTTCGAAGCCATAATAAGTACCTTCAGAAATATATGTTTCAGTGCCGCAGTAGCAGGAAAATTCACAGACCAGGGAAAGAGTGTCTTTTGGTAAATATCGATCTTTCTGTTCCATCAATATTCTTTTTGAAAGGAAAGGCGGTAGTTCGATGATTCCTTCATTTCCATCTTCTTCATCTTCGACAAAGAACTCCTTTTTAACTGACTCTATAGCCCTTCCAGATATATCCAAAGCCGACACCGAACAGCTGCAGTATTCTACAATACTTCCCTTTGGATTAACTAAATTTATTTGAATTTTGTCTTCTCCTTCAGGTCCCATTAAAAATAACTTAATGTCCATCAATTGATCGCTGTTGGTTGGTATTTTGACAGGTGCAGTTTTCTCGTCGTCTGGTGTGAGAGTGCTAAACTGCTGCAAAGTCCACACGACATTTGCCCAATAAATATTAGGACAAGTGCTACAAAAGAAATGCACATTCTGTGTCAATTCACTGTCCCAAATTTTACATCGAAGGATCAGAGTATCATTTCGCAAAAACTCCTCTTTTCGGTGTTCAAAAATCTCATTTCGTCTTCCAAATTTAGAGAATCCCTGTTGCTGGTTGGTAAACAAGCATTTTGTTTTTTTGCGAGCAATCAGAGGAGAACCATCAGCAGCGAGCATAGAAAGTTCGAAATCTTTTTCAGTAGTATCATTTTGTTCGTTTTTCCAAATGTAAAATGAGACGAAATTGTTGTTATCGCGTGTCATGTCCAGATCTAAGTAAAATGAAGTATCGTCTTTGGTATTCGGATAGAAGCTCTCGCTACATAACTTTGAGTACTTCAAGTAAAAAATGTCTTTAATGGACCATGTGATTATAAAAACTTTTCTTTCTTCCTCTATTGTGCATGCCATTTTTCAAATACTCCTTATGCGTGAGAAAAAGGTTTTCTAGCGACGGGTTTTTTTCCCGTCTGACAATCACGCGATGTGATAAGACCTTTACAATTTATCGTAGAATTGTATTGATCAGTGTTTCCCCCTGGTGACTGAAAAGTGAAACTAATTACGTTATTTCAAATCAGTTCAGTTCAAGGAACTTTCGTTACTCAAACTTATAAAAGAAAGGCAAAAAGACGTGAAAGTTATTTTATTTCGTCACATATCTATAGAACATTTTGTTTTTTATCCCATAACAAAGAGTTTTAAGGAAAGAAAAAAAATTACATAACACTTAAAGGTTTGTGTTATTTTTAATGCTTTCAAGCATACAAATTAATATGCAGTCGACTTCCGATTACGTAGAAAATTAAACATCCGTTTTCAAAGCGGAAATGGAAGAATCGACTACTTGTTATGGGTTATAGTCAGACCAGAGCGGAGCCATTTTTATATTTCACAGGAAAATAGTATAAAATATTCATTGGAATTTGGAGCTCTAATTTTTCTGTTGGTTTTGTGTTACAATTTTAACTTCTTAATAATTAAAATTATTTTAATTGCAATTAAAACTTCTCCGAAAATACATTTTCTCTCCTATTACGTAACTGTGTCTGAATCTCTCGGATTTGGACATTTGTGGATGTTCCATACAATCGGTATTCAAACTACACCAGCATATAAAAATAGTTGTCTATTTGCAGTTTTGTTCAGTAAAACTATGTATCCTTTACTGAAATTCTACTTCATAATTTATGTAATTATTATTAAATATTTTGCCAACATTAGAACAAAAAACATTTATTATAACGTTCTTCTTTATTCTGTTTCCGACAAGCGCGATATAGAGAAAGATTTCTATGTATCTAGACTGTGAAAGAAAAAGACATAACAGACACACAAACACAAAAGAGGAGATTTTTTTTGTTATTATTACATTTATTTTATAAAGCTCTAACTACATCGAAATGCATAAATAACGAAATTAATAATGTTTCTTTTTTATTTAAATACCAAACTACAATTCATTTTATTTTTTTTAAGTCTCTTAATTCTGATGATTTAAAGTTTTTAGCTGCTCAATGACTTAAAAAACAAAACTTCTTGTCAAAAAAATCTAAGATTATGAAATTAAAATATTTTTTGTCATTTTTTTTCTTCTTGAATATCTTAGATAGATTGTAGAATTAGATTGTGTTATCAGTAAATACGTTATTTATAATGCGGCTCAAGGCAAGGTTTGTTTCCTTTAAATACAATCTGAGAGATTTTACCTTTAAATACTATCCAAGAAAACCCCAAAATTTCGGCAACTCTACTGGATTTTAATAGAGTTATAAATTACAAACTTCTACAGGAAGTCAGTATTCTGTTTACAATTTTATAAGGTGGATCTAGAAAACCAGGAATCACGTCTTACAGAACTGAGAAGTGAATGAGCTAACCCCAGAATGTTAGTGCGAATAATATCTGATGATACGTACTTGTCGGTGATTAATTGGGCTAGCGCTACACTAGAAATACTTATTCTGTGCCATTTTCTCCAATTAAAAATTTCTACAAGAACTCTCAGCATTAGGTTTGCAATCTTATAAGGTGGATCTAGAAGACCAGGAATCACGTAAACCATACAGGGCCGAAAAGATTTTCTAGACACGTAAATGGGGGATTAAGTGCAGAAGTTATGAGTGTTCTGGCAAAAATTCCTTGTTTCATAGGCTGACACTGAAGTAGTAGAATGGCCGATGATATGAATATGGAACTATCGGAAATGTTTCTGTTTTACAGAACTGCGAAGTGAACGAACTAACCCCAGAATGTTTGTAGTAATAATGATATCTGATGATATGCACTTGTACGATAATTAATTCGGCAAATCCTATACAAGAAATACGTATTCTGTGCCATTTTCACTAATTACAATTTTCTACACGAATTCTCAGCATTGGGTTTACAATCTTATAAAGGTGGATCTAGAAGACCAGGAATCACGTCTTGCAGAACTGCAAACGAGTTCTGCAAGATGTGATTCCTGGAATGTTTGTACGAATAATGATATGTACTGGTAAGATGATTATTTGGGCAAGTGCTATGCAAGAATTGCGCCTTCTGTATCTTTTTCACTTACATATAAAGGTCAAGGTGTCATTGGGCGGGAACTCTTCTTTTAGGCCCTCAAAAATCTCATTTCGAGATTCTGACTTGAACTTAACAAACCACTTAAATCTATTCTTTTGGGTAACAAAACAGTGAGAGAATCAATAAAAAAGAAACATTGCTAAAATCTTAAAAAAATATTTAATAAATAATTGTAAATATTATCCTATATTATAGAGCATTCCTATGTCGGAAAGGCATGTTTAGAAGTGGTATAAACAGTTCAAAGAAGGCAGAGAACGCGTTGAAGACGAAGAGCCCTCTGGCCGACTGGCAACTTCAACCGACGAAGCTCACGTCCAAAAGATTAAAGATTTGCACGACATGAGGAAAAAGATAATACCTACCTCCTTTTCCGACCAGAAAATCGAAAGAATTCGGGGCCTTGCCAAAGTCATCGGGTGGCTTAAAATTTCTTTGGCCATTTCATATTCATTTACGCTTATCACCAGTTGTGGGCCAAAATAGAAACTGAAAATAAAAATAAAATGTGTAATAAAAATAAAAAATGGTATCCGTTTTTGATTTTCAATTTATCATCAGTATGAATATGTTTCATCATTTCCTTAAAAAAAATAACAGTACTATATTCACAAACGACTAAATATTTTCAAAACATCAGAAACAGACGTGCCAGTTGTCCCAAACATTATGTATAAGTCAAGATACTTTTATCATCATTTTTAGGATTAAAACCGCCCGACTTGTGGATCAGTGGTAAATTTTTGCCATTGATGAGTATTATGGCCGAGGTTCAATACACTGGCAGCTTTTTTGTAGACACTGCTTCAGAGAATCGATGGCGCTTGTGATGTTCAGCATCTTGCCTTGTTAGTCAGACTACTTATCGTGGGAGTTTTCCAGATTTTCTCCCGATACGGGGAGACGATACTCAAATACGGCGTAGTAAATATGCAAATACGGGGTAGTTCGCCTAAACAGTCATCCCAGACGGCATTACCCTTCTTCTACAGCGACATGGTGCCAAGTCAAGTTTAATTAGTCAAGACCTACGGGTGCTTCGTCAAAACATAAGCCTTCCATGAGCCACATATGTTGTTGGTCTAGATGTTGCTGTCGACCAAGTGGAATAAGAAACAACAACAACTGTATTAAAAATGTTAGAAAAATATCTACTTAATAAATCGATTTAAAAAAATAAATGTATAAAAATTTATAACTATTGGAGAAATTGTAAAGAGCCTTAGATGTTATTAAATGGCGTTATCTCAACTTAGATTAGCTGAGACGATAAGCGAGAAAGTATTCTACTCTTACAACAAAGACCCTGCCATTCGTTGCCTAAAACAAAAGATAAAAATAAATGTTAATCAAAGAGATTTATAATGTAGAAAAACTTTTGAAAAAATCGGTTAGAGTTAAAACAATTTTGCATATGGTAGCAGTTTTGTTTAAATTTTAATGAAATTCAAGTAGATTAAGTTTCTAAGCATCTATAATATAATTTTGATGAATAGGCAAACTTTTTAGAGCTTGGTGGCCTAGTCGAAACTAAAGCTAAATCCATGAAAGAATCCGTGTTAAACTGTACGCTCCGGTGTAAATAGCCTAAAGTGTGAAAAAAATGACCGTAGAGCAACAAATCAAACCTCTTGTAATTGTTCCTTCAATAATATTAATTGCTTCAATGAATATTCCTTCCGTTCACTGATTTATATATGCTCCAATGTTGTGTTTATTGTATTTTTAATTCTTTCAATAATTTGCCTTGTGCATTGATTTTGTTTTTATTTTTTATATTCTCACATTTCATATTTTTTAAAAAATTTAATTTGATCTTTTGATATTTTCTACTGCTTTTGTAAAAATTTTCCTCATTCTTTAGCTTCTATGAGTTTTGCGAAAACTTTTCCAATCAATGTCGTGTCCATTCCTAAATTGTTCAGGGGTATCTCAGTTCAATATACAGTGATGTGGTGTGATGTAGTAGTATTTTAATGTTTATTGTATTATACTACAGCTATTTCGTGTCTTAATTTAATTTTTAATTAAAACTGAAAAACTTTTCAAAGACAATGTCCAATTATTTTTGTCATTTAAAAATGCCATTAAAAAAGATTAGCAAGAAAAGAAAAACCAGAATTTTTCATTTTTTATTATAAATAAATTAGAAACAAGCTTTATTTAAAATAAAAAAAACAAACCAAAGCAATAAATGTAAAAGATATATTTCATTATTGCAACCAATGTACTCTAAACAAAGCAATCATTAAGCCGTGACTTTGATAAGAGAAATCATTTTTTTTTCAATACTTTTTTTTTGCAAACGGAGCACTGACGTTTCTTTTATTATTTTATCTGATAAGAATTGAACTAACGGTCTGTGTCGCCGCCTGCTCATCAGACCTCCAATCAAGGTCGTCTTCACGCGGCCGTCCTTGGCCACTGTTGCCAGACGAGGAGGCATTTGTGATTAAGTGCCATTCGTGCACAATTTCCTGCCAATTGTGTGATGCAGACAAATTATTTTATATTTAGGGAAGATAAATGAAAAAAAAACTTATAATGTACAGATCGTGACCAACTTCGTTCATAAATGAAATCGATTTCTTTTTTAATAATCAAATTTGCGATATTTACAGCAGGAAAACCACAGGGATTTAAAGATTACTAATGGCACAAACCCTCCAAAAAGAATCCCAAATATATATATATATATATATACATTTATATTTATTTTCTTATATATAATATATTACACAAATATAAATACAATCACACACACCCATACATACAAATACGCACACACATATATATGTGTATATATGTGTCCAAAATGTAAAACTAATTTTGAATTTAAAATTCCCGGGGCTTATGAAAATTCAATTTTTTTAGGTTTCTGGCACTGTCCTTAAGATCTGTGTGAAATTTCACGTCAAAATTAGTGGCTTTGTGAGACGCTAAAATCGATTCCGGCGATTTTTGAAATGTCTGAATTCATTGAGCAGAGAACTTGCATTAAATTTTGTTTGCGGAAATGAACAGAATGTTGCAGAAGGCATTCTGTGACATTCCTATATCGGAAAGAAATGTTTAGAAGTGATATAAACAGTTCAAAGAAGCCAGAGAACGCGTTGAAGAGAAGAGCCCTCTGGTCGACCCTCAACCGACGAAGCTCACGTCCAAAAAATTAAAGATTTGGTGCTTGCAAACCGTCAATTTACAATTAGAGACCTTGCTGATGATGTTGGAATTTCAAAAAGATCGGTCAATTCCATTTTGGGCCTCAACGCGTCAAATCTCGATTGGTACCGAAAACACTGAATGCGCCAGCTGACATTGCATTGATTCTTCGTCAGCTTTTCGCCAAAAATGAAACCTATATCATTCCACAACCTCCGTATTCACACCATGCGACATCTGGCTATTCTCCAAACTCAAAAGACCACCCCGGGGACACAGTTTTGAGTCGATTGAAGAGATTCAACGTGAATCGCCGCGCGCTTTAAAGTTCATCCCTGCCGATGACATTTTAGCATACACTGAGGATTGGAAAAAAAGTTGGCCTAAGTGCATTGTGTCCGGAGGGGATTGCTTTGAAGGCGATGAAATAAATTTGAAGGAATAAATAAAGAGTTTTTGAAAAAAAAAAAATTGGTCTTACTTTTTGGGCACTATGGTATGTGTGTGTGTGTTTGGATGAATGTAGCACCCTGAGAGCTGCAAAAGTTGTGCAGCATCCGAAAATCCCAGCTAATGAAATAAAAAAAAAATCTCTGAAAGAGTTTTGGTGAGTATTTTTCGACAGGAAGCTTACAAGAGAAAGGGCGTGGAGATTTTTTAATGATAACATTAATCTCTACCTAACAAGTTAAAAAAATAAAAATGTTTCAAGAGGATATATTTATTGATAAAACTAAATTTTCTTAAAAATTAAGACGGTAAAAATTTTTCGTTCTATACACTATGTGATCAGGTAACAAGATTTAGTATGACAATAAATAGCAACTATAATATACAGAGCAGCAAATTTATAAGAGAATTTTTCAAAGAAAACAAAATGAGAATAATTTATCATAAATATTCTGTTCATCAGACGTTTCTTTTTTTGCATATAGGTTTAGAAAATTTTCTGTTTAACAACGGAGGTTCCCGTCTTCCACTTATATACACTAATCCAGCTACGAGCAATGAGAGAAGGACTAAAATTTTTAGAGAAAACTTCCCTACATGCGCGTGTTGTATTAAAGGAAAATCTAAATCTCCTACAAGGTAGCCGGATAATTGATGAGAGAATCGATCCATCGCCATCAGGTCTCCATATTTCTGAAAGTAGTTACTGTAACGGCGCCGCCAGTTGATTCGAATTTGTGTCGATCTGCATGTTAGATTAATCACATGACCATTGGTCCACGTATCGAGTAATTATACTATTTACTGCATCAAACTTACAAGAGAATTTTAAAAGAAATAAAATTATATTAACTTCTAACAATGATTGCCGGATGTATTGATAGTTATTGCCCTGCCAAGAAATGGGTTTTCCCAGAAGGATATTTACTTTTTATAAAGAATAGGATTGAAGAGAGCTAATAAAGCAAGATTATATGCATTACTTAGTAATAATACTGATTACTAAGTAATCTTTAGGTCTTTTAAGTCTCAGTTAAGTAATATTTAAGTATTTCTATGTTCCAGCGCGTTATAGGCACTAGAGGTGAAATTATTTCCTAAATGTTACATTACGCGCTGGTGCGTGCTGTGTAAAAATAAAACAAAATAAAGAAAATAAGTGATAAAATGCATTAGTTTTGTATAATACTTTATCGTTAACAAATATTTAATATAAATTAGACTGGGGTTTTTTTTTTAAATTCCTACTATTAGTTCACACTCTCTCTATATATATTTACATATCTTGCTCAAATTTTCAATCAGTCATAAAATACTTTTAATTCATCCACTCAAGTTCAAATATATTTTTTTGAACTTGTAGTGGATTGACACTTGATGTTAATACAGTTTTTTCAAATATTAATTCATTCATTAAATTTAATTAATTAATTTTAGTTTTTTTAGATTTAAGTTAGTTAAGTTTTTAGATCTAATAATAGATGGGACCACATGTAAGAGGAAAATTTCAACTTTATTTGTAGAGGACTTTTCTGCAATGTAGTGGGAAAAAAGTAGGAATTGACTTAATAATTTTTTTTTATATTATTTGTTTTGCATGCATTCCCTGCAGAACCATCATCTCTACATCTTACAAGATTTTTTTAAATAATTGATAAAGCTATGGATTCGTAACCACATATACTTTTTGAACTAGATTCTAACCTTTATTCTCATTATTTATTCTTCTTGTAAGATTTCTATATCTTACAAGATGTTTTTAATAATTAATAAAGCTATGGATTTACCTTGATAACTAGCTTCTAACCTTTATTATCATTATTTATTCTTTTTGTAAGATGTAAAGCCATCGTCTCTACATCTTCTAAGATGTTTTTTAAACGATTAATAAAACTGTGGATTCGAAACCACATACTTTATAACTAGCTTCTAACCGTTACTCTACGCATAATACCAGCACTCCTCACCTAAGATGTATTGCTGATTGTAGTAGAGAAGAAATGTTGAGGTGTGACTCTTCCCGTACGAACACATGGAGGGGTACTCCACATCAATCCACACCACGCGTTAGCGCGTGATTGGCCCTAAAGCGCTGGAACAAGATCGACAGCGAAAGTACTAAATATTCAATTTATTGTATGTTTCTTAGTTGCATATATGTTTGTGTTTATATTGAAATTTTATGCCGAGAAAGACAAATTTCGATTACGTAAAAACAATTTACAAATTTCGATTTTGCGTACTAAATATTCGATTTATTGGATGTTTCTTGGTTGCATATATGTTTACCAGCATTTATATTGAAATTTTATGCCGAGAAAGACAAATTTAATGAATCTCAGTTGAAAATGGGAATTGATTAAATTAAAAAAGGAAAGTGGCTTATACTCTGTGTTAATTTTAAATATGTCTTTTAGAAAAAATAAAAGCGTGCCAAAATAATAAATTTGTAAGTTCGTTGCAAATAGATTAATCTATCGCAATAGATTTATTTGGTCTAGTCTATCATAATATAATAATCCCCAAAACCTTTTATTTGTTAGCCTGTTTTTTTTTACAATAGTTGTTCCCAATTATGATTTATCATTTTAATTAAGGATTTATAATTTTCTCTATTTTTAACTTTTGCAACGTCATTTTTCATTTTTGTAATTTTAATTTTTTGTTTACTTTTTAATTTTTCTATAATTTTAATTTTTTTCCTAATGCAGAGTTTCTAATCAAAGGCTCGTTAACTTCAAAGTCGCACTGGTACTTCTAAAAGAAACGCCCGCTGTCATTATGTTAAACGGTTCTGCTGATAAACACTTTTTTTTGTCACTAAATGTCATAGAAGCTTTGATGTCTTTATTTAGTTTATTTTACATTCAAAACATATGAACTGCAGTAATTAAATCAAAATTAAAAGTATTCAAAGCATTAAAAATAATCAGCTTTTTCTGTTTGTAATCCATCAATGACTATCCATAAATGAATTATAACGAAGCAATTATTACTAATTTCTCTAAGCAAAAATTCACATACACAATCATATACCTACAAACACATACACGCATACATACAAACGCATTTACATTTACACAAACGCAAAACATTTACTAATTTTTCTAAACAAACATTCACATACACACACATCATATACATACAAACACATACATACATACAAACACATACATACATACAAACGCACACACATATACATACATACAAACGCACACACATATACATACATACAATCACACACGCATACATACCATACAAACAAGCCACACACACACATATATCTATATCTATATATAGTCAACCGTATAACTAAACCACATAGAGACATAGAATACATTAAAAAAAAAGTATACAGATTTCATAATTACAATATCATGCAGATAAAAGAATGGCGGTTAAAGAAATAAAAAATAGTAGTTTTTAAATGGCAGATTGCCAAGTAATTCTTAAAATAATTCCATGTAATTTCATAAAATTTATTTTTAAAACCCATATACAAAAAACTCTTACAAAATTATGCATGTAATTTAAAAGTTTCTAAAACACCACAACCTAATTAGAAAATAGAATGAAGAATTTTCGTTTTTACAAATTATACATGTACATTTTAAGACAAATCCATAATTTGAGACTTAAAAAAACAAAAATTAAAACAATTTTACAATGTAAGAGTATTTGTAAGGTATAGCCCAGGGGTGGCCAACCCGCCTTGAATATTTTTCCGGCCAGTGAGATTTATCACATTTTTACAAAATATATTTATTTTATAATAGCCAAAGTAGTGAAAAATAATTTATTAAGAAAATACTTTATTTGTGCATCCATATATTCAAAAATTAGCTGTTGAAATTATGATAAAGAACTAACTTTAATTTTAAAATAATGTTCTTGCTAATACATGACACATATTGCCTGTTTTATTTATGAGTTTTCAGTTATGAGTTCGCAGAATAATTGAATTATATTCTTCGAACTCGTGATGAGTGGAGAAACAAATATCGTACTAGTCAAATAAATATTTTTTAATGTTTTCCTTTTTTTATTTCATTTATATTTATATACTTTTTTATATTTTATTTTTAGTGTTATATATTTTTTTACAGTGTGTGTTTAGTATCATTATCATTATATTATCCATGTCTACATGTAAGAATAATAGTAAACACAATAATAATAACTCATTATGTTGCAATTTTTCACTCGGAAAAAATGTCTACATTGGGGATAATAATCCAATATGGGGATATATAATTTTATATGCGGCCCGCGAAACTATGATGCATTTCCAAAGTGGCCCGCAAGATCATTTGAGTTGGCCATCCCTGGTATAGCCCATGTTCTGATTTTGTTCTACAAAACTTAATCGCTCCCAAATGTTTCTGCACTTTTTATGCAATATTTTTCTCTATGGTAACAATTAAGGAATAAACATATTAAATCTAAATATCAATATTTTGATCGATTTCCAGTCGTTTTATGAACATAAAAATTGTGTTACTTACCAGAAAAGATCTCCATATTTCTTGCTCAGATTCCATACCTTTTTATATCCTTCCTTCATGAGGAATGGTAAATATCCAACGAAGGGTAAACTGATCGGACCCGGCGGGTAATTCAGTTTTCGATTCTGTATCCATTTGTAAACAACAATCACCAGCAAAACTAGAACTGCAAGAAAATTGGTGACAGTCAATTCGAAGTACGCCATTTTGGTCTAAAATTACAGCGCTACAAATGTTTTATGTTCTCTTGGCACTTCAGTATTATAATCTGAACAGGCAATACGTAATTTCCGTCTCGAAATGAAAAGATAACAGCCAATAAAGTAAAACAGGAAGAAAACAAAATGTCGGTTATCAAAGCATTTGCGAAGTATCCGATTAAATATCTTTAAAGAGATATTTTTATCCTAACCCGCGCAGTCAAAATTCAAAGTATATCCTGAATTGAAGTCGAATGCAAAAGAGAATAACAGTTCCAAGGTTAACGTTACACTAGGTTTTTTTTTTCCAACATAGCTTCTGTGTGGGTGTTGCACTGTTAATGGACTAAAAGTTCAAACATTATAGCTAATATGTAAAAAAAAATAATAATAAATAAAAAAAAAAATATTGAAGCATTTGCTTTTGATGTCATACTTCTACGCATTTAATCCTGGGTACGTCATCTGTTAAAATCGTTGGCTCCAAGCCAGCAGTTCTTGCGGATTCAATAATTGGAATAATCTTCAACAATTGGTGAAATTTTTCCTCTTATACAATTATGCTAATAAACAATAATACGATATGTTACAAAATAAGTATTTCACTGTTTCCTGTACTCTGCATTTGATAGCATTCAATCAAATAATTATTTTCAAATAAAAAAAATTAAGCAATTGTAATATAAAATTTCTAATTATATTGAAAAAAAATTTTTTATATTAATTTAGTAATAGTTTAATTTCATTGTCTGTTTCATATTTTTTTTAAATTATAGTTGATGGGTTTTTTTTGACGAATTGCAAGCTATGTAGCATTGTTAGAGACAAATTTCTGGAGAATTTCTGGGTTTTCTAGTGGTTTTGAAACTTTTTATCTATCTTTAAATTTTTTTACTCCGTACTCTATTTCTATTATACAAAACGTTCCATGAAAAAAAATGCTCAAACTGCTAAACAAAAGGCTTATTGTTTGCCTTAAATATTAGTATTATAATATAAATAATAGAAAAGGTGTATTATTTGCCTTGAATATTAATATTATAATATAAATAATAGAAAAGCTTTATTGTTTGAATTGCATATTAATATTCATATGGAAATAATAGAAAAGTTATTATTTGCCTTGAAAATTAATATTTTAATATAAATAACAGAAATTTTATTGTTTGCCTTGAATGTTGATATTCTTATGGATATAATAGAAAAGGCTTACTATTTGCATTGAATATTAATATTCTTATAGAAATAGAAAAGGTTTATCGTTTGTCTTGAATATTAATATTCTAATGTAAATAATAGTAAAGGTTTATTATTTGCCTTAAATATTAATATTCTAATATAAATAATAAAAAAGCTTTATTATTTGCCTAAAATACTAATATTATAATATAAATAACAGAAAAGCCTTATTGCTTTTGAATATTAATGTTATAATATAAATACAAGAAAAACTTCATTGTTTCCTTGAATATTAATGTTCTAATATAAATAATAGAAGTAGTTTATCGTTTGTCTTGAATATTAATGTTATAATATAAATAATAGAAAAAGTTTATTTTTTTGCCTTGAATATTAATATTCGAATATAAAAATATTTTTCTTGCAACCAACCTTATTATATGTCCATTTTTCTTAAGAATATAATTAATAATTTTTTTTAAGTTTTTTCACATCTTATCCAAAATATTAAAATAGAGAACGAGAGCCGGTTTTAGCTTAATAAAAATGTTAACATTTAAGCATTGCATAAATATTTTATTCAATAATTCTATTTTTTTTCACTTATTAGATGCTTTTCAATAACTTAAATATCTTAATTTTGTTATCTTTAAGATAAATATTACCAAATACATGATCCATTTCAAATTTGAACTAAACAAATCAGATAAGGCTATTTCAAACAAAACGGTAAAATTTACAACCCGACATGCAAGTTTCCAATCTGCGCAATTTTTTTGTTATCTCTTCGAGTTGTAACTGTAAACATGTTCAACATTAAAATTGCGCTCAACAAAGTAAATTGGGATTGTTGTAACTAATACATTAAAAACACAAACGTGTTTGGATAAACATTTCAGGAAAAAAAAGTAGGCCTGAAAATAAAAAGTCGATAACTAAAAACTATTTGGCTAATCAATTTTGTGTTTGAATACTACAAAAGAACCACCCAATATTATAAAGAATTTAAAATAATCTATTATTCCTCATCAGATTTTTATGTACTTTTTATTATATTAAATTTTTTATTTTATATTTTTTATAAAAAATGTAGCAAGTATGTTTTTTTTTTTTTTTTGGGGGGCTGTCTACGGACAAGATACAGTCTGCAATCTTCACAAGTTTATACGACGGTGACATAAATTAAATAAAACACACTGATTAAAAAAATTAAGGAAAAAGTAAGAAAAAAAAATAATATTCCTATTTATTTGAATTCAATAAAATTCAGATAAACTTTAATTAAATAGTACTTCAAAAATTAGATACAATAACAATAAGTATAATTTTTGCCCGAGTCATGGCAACGTTTTTAGCTAGTTTCAAGACAGCCGAGGTTCAAACCACCTGCAGCATTATTGTACTTAGAAAAGAAAAGATTTGCTGGAAAATTTGGCAACATCATTTTAGATCGATGTGAGACGCCTTATATGCAAGGCATCTCACATGGATAGATAGGGAGTTTTCCAGGTTTTCTCACATGCGAGGAAGTAATCCCTAAAATTCCACCCGGAAGGCACTGTTCTCACCTCAGCACTCTTCGGTGGGCTATTCGTGGTGGTCCACTGATGTTCCAACCTCACCTTTCTAATTGGTAAGAGGGTATATAACCCCAAGGTACGGTGGAGATGTCTGACGAAAAGAAAAGGCTTATTATTTGCCTTGAATATTAATATTCTAATATAAACAATGGAAAAGGCTTATTGTTTGTCCTGAATATTAATATAAATAACAGAAAATAATTATTGTTCGGCAATTCAGTTAATTATTATTCGAGAATAATTGTTCGAGAATTATTATATTCATTTCGAATATCGAACAATTATTCGAATTCAATAATTATATTCGAATTATTGTTCCAGAATATTAATATTCAATATTCTAATATAAATGATAGAAAAGGCTGATTGTTTGCCTTGAATATTAACATACTAACATTCTAATATATATATATATATGCATACATACATATATTTTATACTGACATATATATGTAAAACATCATTTTGGGTGGTATTATTTCTATTATTTCCTTCACATTTATTTCATGAAAGATTTCGAAATTATTGGAATGAAAAAATGTTCTCGCATCTATTTTTTCTCACAGTCTCGTCGTCTGTGTACTGGTCTCTCAATATGTTTCAATGTCGTGTGAAAGTTTCATGCGAATAATCATTTATTCTATCAGAAATAGGTTCTGGGAGAAATTTGTTATTAAAAACAGAGATAAGAGCGTTTATCGTTCACATGACAGACCTAATCATTCAATGCATTGATTCACAACAGCCTTGGCTTAATTTCAGTTCATTCCCGTATCATTGCAAAGTTAACGTTTTCTTTTTTTTTTTTTTTAATTTCAAAATTATTTATCACAAGCAATATAAAAAAAAATTAATAAGAAAAATTTCTTGACTGAACTTTATTTATTTTTATTTTTTAATTCTCCGCTTCGTAACAAATTTTTTTCTAAACTCTCTTATATGCAGTATGTGTATCTTAGATGTGTATTTATGGTTATATATGAGCTGGTTTTTTTTTTAAATGTTAAAATTGCTCAATGTTGTTGCTCAAAATTGTTTAAATTTGCTCAAAAGGAAGATTTAATAAAAAATATGGAAAAACTTTATAATAATGTTAATTATTTCAATTATTTTTTTGTACTAATAATTTATTATCTTTGGGTTTAAATTTATTTAAATGAACTGTAAAATTTAAAAGAAAGTGACAATGAACTCGAAATCTCGCACTTATAATATTGTGCAATTTTTAAACAGATCTAAAATATTTTTTATCGCAGAAATAGTAAATTTAAATATTTCATTAATCGAATGAATGTTTAATTAACTATTTACTTAAAACTTTTCTCCTTTTTAATCCGAAAAAATTAAACTTTTCTAAGACATATTCAGTACAACAGACACAGAAAAAGAGTCAATTTTTAAAGTAGAATGTCAACTATCTATGGAATTGCTTTGTTGAAAATCGGTGAAGAGGGCATTGCTTTCCTGATGACCTTCAGAGAAAGACTGATCAATATGTGTATGAATTTTGTCATATTGCCAACGGTAGATGGCGCGACCAGTGCTGAATCAATATCTGATGTAAGTGCTACAGAGTAATGTAAGTTTTCCAAACAGAACGGTAGTTTTGATTTGTCGCTCTACTGTCATTTTTTGCGCACTCTAGGCTATTTAGACCGGGACCTACAGTTTAATGTGGATTTCGAACCACTCACAAACATCCATGCCGCCGCCAGGATTCGAATCTGAAGCCTGTGATACCAAAGGCCAGAGCGCTAGACAATTGGCCACCAGGCCCCTCCAACGAAAATGGAATCTACCAAAACTTAAATAAAATTCCTTATATTGGTATTAATTACAAATAGGCTACTAAGTTATTTCATAATGAAGATGATTTACTTATATGCAAAGTAAAAATAAAAGACAATAAAATGCACCGCGAATTCTCTTTTATATTCACTTACTTTCAAAATACTCAAATTTAAATGTCGTAAAATACAAATCATCTTACCGAAAAAAGAAAAACGAAATCTCAGATACAAACTCAGGTAAGACCTATCTCATGTATCAGTATTAATGAGTTCAAAAGAACACAGATTCGAATATATAGAAGTGTTTGTTTCAGCTTCTGTTTCCAGAAACAATAATGAAAGTGCAAACCTATGTAAGCGTCTCATATCAATATTAAGATTGGCTGGTAGGAAGGAGGCCGGCTGCCTACTACTTCTAGTACTACACCACACCACATCACTGAGCCTAGAGCTGAATTGTCCCTTTACAGTTTGGGAAGGATGTGGTTGAGAAGAAGTCTGGTTGGGCTCTGTGACGCTCTACGGTCATATGAGACCGGTACCTACTGCTTAAAGTGGATTCCAAACCACTACAAACATCCTTGGCACTGCCGGGTTTCCGGCCCGATACCTGTGACATCCAGCGCCAGAGCGCTAGTCACTCGGCCATCAGAACCCCTGTCAGGAGTTCTGATAGGAGTTACTTGTTGGTTGACGGATTCTTTAGGAGCTATTTAGCCCCTGGGGGCTCCATATCTATATAAGCGTCTCATATCAATATTAAGATTGGCTGGTAGGAGTTTTCCGGGTTTTCTACTACATGAAATGTCAATGTGGGACAATTATGTATAAAAATTCTCCTAAAAAAGGATTATTTCTTCATTACCTTTGGTGAACCGTTTGAGGTTATATACTAACGAAACCGCGCCAAAGATGCTCTTACTCAGTTTAATTGAACGCCAACAGCTCGACGACTTTATAGCATTTGGCGGGTTATGACCAATAATGGAATCTTATCTCAGCTTTATCTGGTTAAACGAACACATTTGCAATAAATGGATAAATATTTGTGAGTTCTGCTTTGTTTGAAGGATTCTAATATTGAATTATTGTTTAATGTTCGACAAAACACAATAAAATTTGGGACCAACTGACGAAAAACCTTAAAACAAAATCATTCAAATTAAAAATATCATTGCCATCTATGTGTCTACTAACAAGATGTTTCATCAACCCTTTTACCAAAGTTCCAGTAAGGGTAATGTTCACACTACTCAGTCTTCATCAATCCATTGGATATTGAATGACATTAAGTCCAATTTCTGTAAAATATTCATGGGATGGTTTCTGCCAGGCGTATAATATCACAAGTGAATTCGTGTTTGTTTTCAGAGTAATCAAAGGTAGCTCAAAATACTCGTTGTTGTCCTGAATTAAAAATTAATCTATGTACTAAGAGTTAATTCATGGTGTTCCGAAAAGATACGAATGTACATAAGATAATCCGTTAAGGGTTTAATAACATCCTTTCTCTGCCTATTAAGAATTCTTAATTGGCGCAACAGCCCCATGGTGGCCGAGGCCGGCTGCCTACAACTTCTAGAACTACACCACACCACATCACTGAGCCTAGAGCTGAATTGTCCCTTTACAGTTTGGGAAGGATGTGGTTGAGAAGAAGTCTGGTTGGGCTCTGTGACGCTCTACGGTCATATGAGACCGGTACCTACTGCTTAAAGTGGATTCCAAACCACTACAAACATCCTTGGCACTGCCGGGATTCCGGCCCGATACCTGTGACATCCAGCGCCAGAGCGCTAGTCACTCGGCCATCAGAACCCCTGTCAGGAGTTCTGATAGGAGTTACTTGTTGGTTGACGGATTCTTTAGGAGCTATTTAGCCCCTGGGGCCTCCATCTCCGATATGACAGGGTAAATACAGTTGAAGCAATGAAATTACCTCGAATATATTTACAAATATAATAAAATTAACATATAATCATAAACAAATAAAAAAAAAGAAAAATATTTAAAAATTAAATTAAATTTTTGCGCGAACCTTTTAAATCATAATTGGGAACGTAAGAGTCAATCTCCTGGATATTTAAGCGTGCCAAAAAATTCAATAGAGATAGAATTACGCATGCACCATTTAGCAGAGGCAATTTGGGATATAGTGATGTTTTGTAAAGTTTCAAGCTTTTTAAATTAGATTTTGCTGCATAGGACCAGACCGGACAAAAGTATGTGAGAATTAGTGAAGTATAGCAGTATAAAGAAGAATGTTGTTATCCCTGGTCATGGTGGAATTTCTATTTATAGGTGGGTAGAGTTTTCTGAAGGCAATACGTAATTTAGTTTTGGTGTGCAGAAAATGTTGTTTCCTAGTTAAATGTTGATCCAGAACAACTCCTAAATATTTAGTTAATAAATATTTCTAATCTAATATATTATTACAAGAGATAATATTATTGTTGATCATAATTACAGGTTTTTTACGTTTATTTTCAATACAGAAGAAAACAGCTTCATCTTATCTACATTTAAAGAAATTTTCTATTTATTGAACCAGCTATTGAGAACTTTAAGGTGATTAGTAAGGGTGATAGCAGCGAATTTAGTGTTTTTATTTTGCAAAGGATTGCAATATCCTCAGCGTAGATAGCACTTTGAAGTTTAGGATAAGTTGGGATATCAGCAGTAAAGAAGAGGTGACTTTGTTACTATGTGGAGTACTTTGTGGAGTACCAGCCATAATATTTTTAATAGAAGAGGGAGTTTAAGAGTTACTTTGTGTTAAATTGGTGATCATGATTTTTTTATTATGTGTGAACATGATTTGTCCTGGTTAGGGGTCCGTGACATTTCAAATTTTGGCGGGAAATGATACTTAGGGCCCCTTAACTCTTGAAATGCTTCATGAATAACTTTAATCATAAGGAATTTTCTGGAGAATTTGGCTTTTGTTTGAAGTATTTTGTAGTATGGTTTTGAAGCACTTTTCACGTCTTGGCTTGGGATTTTAAATATTTATATGTCCAATAGCTATAAGTACTCGTAGTACGTTGATCCATTCCTTCTTCTTGGAGTTTAACATTTATCACTTTTGCTATTTTCTTGTGCTTATGGAGCTGTATAATGCTTCTTATTGTATTTGGAATACTTCATTCTTCATTTATGCCTAAAATTTTCAAACATTGATTGTATAGTATTCTTTTGGCTATTGAGTGTAATAGTGTGTATTGTAGAATTAGGAATACTTCATTCTTCATTTTTTTTTTAGTATTCAAAACAGTAGAAACAAGTTTGCAAATGAATTCAAGAATAAAAGAATAAAAAAATGGCTCATCAGCGAAATCGTCCCTAATACAGATTATTTGTTTGTGTTGCTCAGATCAACAGGTCAGTGATTAAGGCACTAATTTCGAAAAATAAAAATACAACCAAAAAATCCACAGTAAATGATCTCAAACGAAATTCCAAAGCGACCTTGCTGCCGCCCAAAATAATAAACATCATCAATTCGGCGAAACGCTGCAATTTCATGCAGAAGGCAATATTAGTATACAATTCTTTTCTGACCACACACTTGACCTTGCCATCAATCAAACAGTGCTTTTTAAAAAAAAAAATAATAATAAAGGTAAACAAAAAAAGGCGTATCGAATTCCAATCGTGAATGCTTTTCGTGCAAGGCTAAGGGAAAAAAAGTCAAGGACTCCTTGATGAATTCTGACTGGAAAAGGTTCTTAACCTCTGCTTGGTCGGGGTGGGCAGATTAGATCCTTAAGTGTTCCCCATTTGTAGTACTTGCTCTCCACCTTCTCATAAATGATACAAGTTTGCATTTGCTGTGGTTTTTGTCCATTCTTTTCATTGATCTCTTAAAGCAAGAAGTGGCCTCTGGTGTTCGCTTTTATTGATGTACAAGACTCTATCCATATAAGTATTAGTACTTTTATTTTATATTTGTATTAAGCATATATATTTTTTTCTTAAATTTATTTTAAATGTGCCGTCAAAATGTATAGTTTCGATTTTAACTGATTATTTAGTTTACTTCAGCTAAGATTTTTTTAACTTGACTTTGAGCAATTTAACTGAGGACCTAGAGATAGTTATTTCATGTATTCATATAAAAAAAAGAATTCATTAAAGTTTTATTAATAATTATCTTAAGATTCGTAGTAGAGAATTGTGAGTAAAAATGAAGTATAAAAAAAATAATTTGAATATAGTATATATAAAGTAGACGAACTATTAAAAATTAAATTGAGCTTATTTAAAGGGCCGCTTAAATTTTATCCGTACAAAATTAAATGTGTGATAGTACAAAAAAAAAATCGTAATTTATAATTAATTCATTTAAGAAAAAAATGCGAAATAATTAAAAAGAAAAATTAATCTCGTTATTAGAATTTAATAATAATCAACAAGTGAATAATTATTTTGAAATTAAATTATTATTTATCTAAATGAATAATTATTTACTCAATTTGGTTAATTTTTTTATTATGGAATTTACATTTCTTTATTTTTTTGTGCTTTTATATATGTTTACAGGATTGAAACCAAATTTTCGTGCATTTTGTGTTAACTTGGTGCAATTTGGTTTAATAAATGTTTTATTTTATTTTTTCAAAAAGTATAATGATAATAATAATAATTGCATTTCTTTCTTAAAATTTCCTGATTAATGAAATGTACGAAAACCTTTTGTATCATAATGAATGTTTTTTCATTAATATATAATAATGTATACAGAATAATACATAAACATGGTATTACAAGCATAATGATAGCAAGAAAATATTTATTATACAAGAGTCAATGCGATATATTTTATTTTATTTATTTATTATTGATCAGCAAATTATATTAGTTAGGTTCAAATAACTATCAGTTAGTTTGAAAGTATTTTTGTGTTATGATAAAATTTTAAAGAAAAATTTATAAATCCTGCAAATATAAATGACAAACTAAAGAATTTTTTTTGATTAACTTTTTTTTAGAGACATACAGAGTTTTTGCATACCGTATTTTGGACGTCCGTTAGCTTTTTCTCCCTAGCGCGCACGATCATAGGAAATTATGTTTCCTATGAGCATGCGCGCTAGGGAGAAAAAGCTAACGGACGTCCTACGGTAACTAATGTACGGTATGCAAAAACTCTCTAATGTATTACATTATCTCTTGATGGATACAGATCGTATTTTTCTTTATAGATTTTCAATTACGAGCATTGGTCATAATTATTTAAAATAATATATAATTGTAATTATATTAAAAATTATGAAATACATTAATTTCTTAATTTCCCAAAAGAGACATGACCACTTCAGATATTTATAAATTTAATAAATTTAAACTAATTTTTTTAATTATTTTTAAATAATTAATTATGTAGATTAATTAGATGTATTACAATGCTATACTAAGGGCCTGATGGCCGAATGGCTAGCGCTCTGGCATTCGGTACCACAGGTATCGGGTTCGTATCCCGGCTTTGCCATGGGTGTTTGTAGTGGTTCGGAATCCACTTTAAGCCGTAAGTCCCGGTGCTAATAGGATCGTAGAGCGCTGCAGGGGCTTTGTTACTCCGCGTCCGTGGCTTACCATCATGTTACACGCGCCCCCTGGGTAATGCAAAATGAGTAACATAGGTGCAGCCCTTATGGCGAAGATCACGGTCTATTTTCCAGTTGCATTAGAAGAAAAAAAAAAAAAAACATTGCTATACTACCAGTTTGGTGTCAATTTAACGACATTGCTTAAAATCATCATTTCTAATTGCATCATCACTTATATTTGTATTATAAATTTAAAAAAAATTAATCTAATGTTTCTATTATTTTTTAAATAATTAATTATATGGATTAATTAAATGTATCAAATTTGAGTGATAAGTCGCTATAATATTATCATATGGCGATGAAATGGAAAAACTTTTCCAGTGAAAAAAATATACTAGACGATGCTTGTTAAAGAATATACATTCCTCTCTCCTGAGAACGAAATGCTACAACTCTTGCAATGGGATAAATACTATAACCATGTTATTAAATTAATTATAACGTCCTTAAATTTGCATGTCATTAATTATAGCGTCCTTAAATCGTCATTAATTATAACGTTCTTAAATCTTCATTAATTATAACGTCATTTAACAATGATTAATTTAATGACGTCATAATTAATTTAATTATCACGCTATTAAATTATTATTAAATGTTCTATTATCACTTTTCAATTCTATTCGTTATAAAAAGTAAGTCACCTTCTAGGTGCTAATTTTAAATACAATAAGTGTTAATTTGCAATTTATATTTAGCAATCTTTAATAGATAGCATTTTCAAAATAAAGAATTATTTCGATCATTGGTATTCAAACTATGTTCCAAATAATTTTCTCAAGATTTCAACGAATTGTTATTTATATCACCGTGCAATAATAATCTTTGTTGTGTTTCACAAATGAAATGAAAATAAACATAATGCATGACAGAAGATTTGCAATTAAGTCAGGGATGCCCAGGATGCGGGTTCGCATCCCTGACCTATTATCTTGACCCTGCTCTCCTTCAGTCTCATCGTGTGTTCATTTTACATAAAAAATACAATTAGTAATTTTCCTTTGAAATATTTTCATATCTTGATGAGATATTAAAACAGGAAATATGATCCAGTTTTAGATTAATAAAGAAGTCACATACTTTACTTCATGAGTTTTTTATTATTGTATTGCATTATGATCATAACTTTTGTTAATAATGTGCTGGCTTTGTTTCAAAATCCTTCATGAGTTTTTTTATTTCTACGATATTTATACTCAAAAATATACACAAAACAGTGCTCTACGCATAATAGTTACGGATGCTGCTAAATAAAAAATAAAAATACGCACTTCGATATGGATCAACACATACGTAAGAATACATATATCAGATATGAACATCACAAATATCGATGGTTTAAATTGCTTTGATTATTCACTTTCGCGCTTGCTTAGTGCAAAACTCGTGGCCTGGTGGCAGAGTGACTAGCGCTTTATCGTTCGGTGTCACAGGGTTCTAATCCCGACGGGTCTATAGATATTTGTAATAGTTCGGAATCCACTTTTAACCGTAGGTCCCGGTCTAATATCACTACTACTACACCACACCACATCACTGTATTTAGAGCGGAGTTACCCCTATACAATTTGGAAATGATATGCGTGAGAAATCTGACTGGGCTCTGTGACGTTCTACAATCCTATGAGACCAGGACTTACGGTTTAAAGTGGATTCAGAACCACTACAAACATCCATGGAACCACCGATTTTCGAACCTGTGTCATCGACAGCTAGACACCGGTCTAATAGGATTGTTGGGCTTCGGGCTGACAACCCTACCCAGTAAAAAAAGAAAACCTCTCCTGTCTCGAAATCTGCCAGTAGACTGACGGCCTTGGCCCACCATGGGACTGTTGGGCCACTGATGATGACGATATTGCTTAGTGCAGAAATCGAACCAGTTATTAAAATACCTATCGCGCATCAATTAATTTGTACTTTTATTCTATCATATTGTTCGTTTTTTACACAAAATTAAAATTAAAAATATGTTACATAATTTTCGATGTTCTATCTTTTTGTGTATGTGTGTAGCTCACAATCTTCTCATGTATATTTTGGAATTAAGTAACTATAATTTGTTCTTTGAAAATCCTTGAATGTGCATTATGGTATAAACACTGAATATGTTGTAACCAACACTGCCTACGAGGTTTTACTGTATAATAACATGTCGTACAGAAAGTTATCATCATATGTATTTTGTACTACTTTCAATTGTTGAATTTCATATGCAAATGTCCGTATTTAATTAATAAATCGAAATTTATTTAATATTTAAAAAGATTTGTTTTGACCTTTTATCTTAGATTTCTCCTAAATATTTATTTATATATCTAATGAAGACATGTGCTGCCAAATAGTTTAATGCGCAGAAGGTTTCTGTAAAATGCCTGAATTTTATAAACATTAGGTTAGATTTATTTCGCAAAATTTTTATTTTTGCATGGTAAATTCTATGTGAAAGGCCCCGGAAATTTTAAATTGAAAATTTGCCTTACTTTTTGGACACAGTAGTATGTTACAGTTCCATTAAAACAAGTAATATATATAAAAAAAAAATAAATAAAGTCAATTTCTACTTTTTTCCCCACTATATTACAGAAAGTCCTTTCTATATAATTTTCATTCACTTTTTTAAGTTTATCTGGCGCCATCTATGGGTAGATACATGCAACTTAAATCTAAAAAAAAATTAAATTAATTAATTAAATTTAATTATTGAATTAATATTTAAAAAAATTGTATTAACATCCAGTGTCATCCACTGCAAGTTCAGAAAAATGTATTTGAACTTGAATGAATAAATAAAAAGTATTTTAGTAACGATTGAAAATTTGAACAAGATATATATATAGGGAGAGTGTGGGCTAATAGAAGGAATTTAAAAATGAGCGATAAAAGCATGTCCATTCCTTATACATAGAAATTCGTAAATGAATTTCAACTTTTTATTTCTTAAATTATTCTAAATACTAATATTTTTGTAAAGATTAATTTTTATTTTTGGCCGGTTAGATGATAAAATAGAATTTGATATATATATTCCAATTTCAGTCGTATTATATTTGTTTGTTTCGCGAAACCACACACTTGCTCCCAATTGCAAGGAAATAAAAAGTCTAGAACTTTCTTTTCGGACACAATAAAAAAGCAAATAGTTCACAGAAAATACTCATTAAAGCTTAGAAGAATAAAAAAAAATAGTAAAATAGGAGTCGAAATAGGGTCAACGTTATCTTCCGTACCGTTATATAACGCTCTGACTGTGGCTAGCGGCCATTAGAACAGCAGGATAACAGGAATCTCGGGTCTCGAATAGGTCATTTCAGTAAATTCAGACGTCGTTTAATTGTTTGTTTCGCAACTTTATATGCATCGCCGATAAATAATAATAATAGCTGCATTGGAAATGTTAGTCAATAAAGTAAAAGTTCTTGTCTTCAATTAAAGGGTTGGCTTTGAAAAAAACAAACCGAACGTTCTTTCTTTCTGTTTTCATTATTCTATCTGGCCTACATTTGTGCTACAGATAAATAGCATTCAAATTTTTTTCTATCAATTGTTTTTTTTTAACTATCAATAATGTATTAGAAAAAGATCAGGTTTATGAATGGAATAAAAAAGTTAGAAAGTGAATGATTTACGACGATGACAGTTGTGTTGGATTAAGTTCGTTGAAGGTTTTTCTTTTAATTGAACGCTGTCTTTTTAGATGTAATTGAGTTTAGTAATTGCATTTTATAGACATGCAGTAATTGATGAAGTGGATGACAACCCTTTTCTCATATATCCGATACAAGCCAATGTTGGACAGAACTCCATTTTGAGAAATATTTAATAAAAATAATCTTATATTGGTAACTTTGTCTTCCTTTAACATCAAATTATTCCTTTAACATCAAAGTCCTTTATAAATAATTTTCATTAATTTTTTTTAATTTATCTGGCGCCATCTATTGGTAGATATAGGCAACTTAAATCTAAAAAAAACTCACATTAATTAATTAACTTTAATTACTGAATTAATATTTGAAAAAGCTGTATTGACATCCAGTGTCATCCACTACAAGTTAAAAAAAATGTATTTGAACTTGAGTGGATGAATAAAAAGTATTTTATGAACGATTGAAAATTTGAACAAAATATATATAGGGAGAGTGTGAGCTAATAGAAGGAATTGAAAAAAAAAAAAAAAAAAAAAAAAAAACTGTAACTCACAAAGTGTTATGTTTTTGTATCCACTTTTATTAAATGCACATCCTGGTATGCATATAATACATATTTTTTTACGATGATAAGCACATAATACATGTGCATGGTTATAAAAGTGGTTTTAAATATTTTGTAATAATTAAAAATTTTCAAGTAAAGCTTTATTTTAAGTAAATGTTTGGAGAATTACAGTTTATAAAATATTATTACATTATCTCATTTCTGTGTCCATATTTAATAAATGTATGCATGACTATCTACGCAATGCATATTTTGTAACGTGATACCTAAGTAATACATCTGACTGATAATGCAAGTCGTTTTTTGTATACTTTAAAGATTTCAATTAAATATTTGTTTCCTTTTAATTTAGAATAGATCATAGAGTGTTCTACACCATAATATCATCTTTTTTTTATACTGGGTATTTGAGCTGAGGTCATTGACCATACGGTCGTACGAATAAGGTCACCATACAAATCATATTTTATACGACTTATTTGTACAGGAGTCACCTTGCTATATACTACACTCTTAAAAATAAAAGAGAAGCTTATCTTAGCACTCTTATGCCTTTGGAAAAACATTCAGATAAAGTTTTTATCAGATCTCTTAATTATTTATTTTTTCAGGACAAAAATTACAACTGTTGATTATATGCAGCTATGTATAATAGTCAGTAAGCTTCAATAGTCATATCATGAATTTTTTTTTTGTCAATAACTGCTCTATTCATTTCACTTAAATTTTTATTTCATTTAAATAAGTAATAAATGCTCTATTACGGATCACATTTTTGTTTTTAATTAATACTTACCATACATGTGCCATAAACATTTATGTACGTGTAATAACTGTCAAAGATAAAGTTTAATGATTTAATAAATTAAAATTTTGATTCCATTTTTTATTTTAAGATATAAAAAACAGATTTAGCAACATCGTTTTCAAAATTAATTTTTGGTTCTATTTTTCAATTTATATAAAAAAGATTTAGAAATATCGTTTTCAAAAAAAAAAAAATTAAATGTTTACATCTTTTATTTTATATAAAAAAAAGAATTATAACTATCGTTTTCAATATTAAATTTTTGTTCCATGTTTTAATTTAAGAAACAAGAAAAAAAATTCAGAAATATCGTTTTCAAAAAAATATTAAATTTTAATACCATTTTTTAATTTAAGGAAAAATAATTTAGGAATATCGTTTTTAAAAATATTAAATTTTGATTCCATCTTTTATTTTATATAAGAAAGATTTAGAAATATCGTTTTCAAAAAAAATTATTAAATTTTGATACCACTTTTTAATTCAAGAAAAAAAAATTAAGGAATATAGTTTTAAAAAATTATTAAATTTTGATTCCTTCTTTTATTTTATATGTAAAAAAATTAGAAATTTTGGTTCCATTTTTTCATTTAAGAACGAAAAAAAAAAAAAAAAAAAAAAAAAAAAAAAAAAATTTAGAAATATAGTTCTAAAAAATATATTTAATTTTGATTCCATCTTTTATTTTACATAAAAATGATTTAGAAATATCGCTTTCAATACTAAATTTTGGTTCCATTTTTTAATTTCCGGAAAAAAAAAAAAAAAAAAAAAAAAAAAAAAAAAATTCGAAATATCGTTTTCAAAAAAAAAAAAAAAAAAAAAAAAAAGTTCAATTTTTTTTCCATCTTTCATTTTAAGCTATAAAAAAAGGTTTAAATACATCGTTTAAAAAAATTTACATTTAGATTTTATTTTTGATTTTAAAATGCATTAAAAAATTTAAAAAATATGGTTTTCAAGATAATATTTTCTTCTCTTTTTTTTTTTTTACCCCAACATCACTGTGGGGAAAGAATAACTGAATCCCCAAAGTACTCGAAATTGCGCATAGCATTCTTTAAAACGATTCGTACCTCCGACTGTTCGGCGTTTCATCCTTGTTGAGAAAGTCGGTCGACCCTCATTACTGGTGAGCTAGCAGACCATCGTGCCACTTACTCGTGCGATCTGAAGCCAGGTAGATACCCGCCAAACCACTTGGGGGAACCGGCGACGCTTTTCTGGGGTAAGTGAAAGTTATCGGTAAACAACTTCGGTGGAAGAGCGAAAGTGAAGAACTTTCGCTGCTAGCGGACGATTTTTGGTGTTCTTATTTGTGATTCTTAAAAAGGTTTGTACTAATTCTTGGGGATTTTAATTCGAAACCAATAATTTTAATTAGCATAAAACAACTTTATTGTTGTAGACGTAGACTTCTTTTAACTAAAAAGAAAAAAAAATTTTTTTTTGCAATCAATAAGCTTAAAATAGTAATTTTGTTATTGGCTTAAATTAATAAGAATAATTTAAAATTACCCTTTATTTTATCTTAAGTTTTTTTACCTTAATTTTTTTAATTTTTTTTCCTTTAAATTAAATTTTTTTAAAATAAAGTACTATATTTATTTCAAAAAATTGAATTAATATTAAAACATTAACCTTAATTAACATTAAGGTAATGTTATTTTTCATTTATACAATTTTTTTTGTCACGTTGAACAATATAAATAGTTTAGATAAATATATGATTGATCATATGATTTTAAAATGTGGACTCGTGTCCACTCTTTAATGTATCATTTAAAAAAATCTAGATCTTAACCTTAGAATCTTTTATTGCAGAACAAATTTTTCTATTGAAAGCAAAAATATGCTTTGTCCAAATTCTGATTTATCCCTTTACTTGATGTTTACGGAATTATATTTTTTTAAGCAGTTCGCAATTAAATTTAAGTAGAACAGCTATTATTTCCGCAAAAGTTAATGAAGTAAAATTATGCTGATTCATAAATGTTAATCACTTTTCCTCGATTCTGTCTGTGGTCTGATGGCCAATTGGCTCGCGCTCTGCCCTTTGGTACCACAAGCTTCAGGTTGGAATCCTGCCGGTAGCATGGTTGTTGTTGTTAGTGGTTCAGAATCCGCGTTAAACTGTAGGCCTAATTAGCCTATAGTGTGCACAAAATGACCGTAGAGCTGTAGCCGTAAACCAAGCCAAACATTCATACTATTTAAATAATCCAAAATATCCATTTAGTAAGATATTTTTTTTTGTTTACTTTTTATTTTAGAAATTCTTGAATCCATTAGGAGTATATATTAAAAACAAATCTATAATCCTTTTACTCATCGCCAGATCTTTCTAAATTACCGTAAGCTATTATCACTAAAAAAAAGTCTTCATTTTGAATTAAAGAACTTTGAAGATGAAAGATGACTTTGACGTTGAAAGTGACTTTAAAGTAAAATTACACTGATTCATAAATGTAATCAACTTTTTTTCGATTAAACTTTTACTCGTTTGCGGCCTGATGACCAATTGGTTCGCGCTCTGGCCTTTGGTACCATAAGCTTCAGTCCTGCCGGTAACATAGTTGTTGCTCGTGGTTCAGAATCCACGTTAAACTGTATGTCCTGGCCTAATTAGCCCACAGTGTGCACAAAATGGCCGTAGCCGTAAACCAAGCCAAACCTCCATACTGTTTAAATAATCCAAAATATTCATTTAGTAATATATTTTGTTTTGTTGTTGGTGTTTCAGAATCCACGTTAAACTGTATGTCCTGGCCAAATTGGCGCATAGTGTTGCACAAAATGGCCGTAGCCGTAAACCATGGCCAAGCCAAACCTCCATATTGTTTAAATAATCCAAAATATCCATTTAGTAAGGTATTCTGTTTTGTTTACTTTTTATTATAGAAAACCTAGTATAATCCATTCGTAGTGATATCAGAATCTGAACTATAATCCTTTGATTTATCGCCAGATCTTTCTAAATTACCGTAAGCTATTATCACTAAAAAAAAAAAAAAATCTTTATTTTGAAAAAAAAAATAATAATAACAGAAGGTAAATGCAAGTGGTCGTCAGCAATACATAAACACTCAGTTTCCATGGCATCTTTTGACTGACTGAAGGACATCGAGTCACGTGCCTGTAAAACGGCATGCAATTGCAATAGAATGACTGTTGACTTATATCTAACATAAGTTCCCTTTAGAAGATTGCAAGGTATCCCAAAATGCGCTTTTTAATCCAGAAATGAAAATTAATTTTTGTACGACTTCACTCAGATTGCAAAAAAGGATACAAATTTGAAATATACATACATATTCTAGTTTTAATCCCATTTAATTCCAATATACTACCGTTCGGGGTATATTAGGCTATATTGGAATTATATTCGGGGTAATATGTCATGGCGGAATATACTACGTATATTCGGCCATTAAATCTATTAGTTTGTAAGATAATTAAGAAAAAAAAAGGAAACCTTTTTAGATGGCAACATTTAGTTAAAATTTATTTTGACTAAAATTTCCGCAAAAAAAAGTCTACAGATTGTACGTAACTATGTATTACCAGTACTAAAATATTTAAAACATTTTAAACACATATTCCATGATAGAAAATGGCTCGAAATTAACTTTACTAATTTCTTGAAATTAGTAACTAAGACCTACATTATTATTTCTACGTCAATAATGTGTCAATAGAGTTACCTTCTTCTTCATTGGCACAGCAGGCTCATAGTGGACCATGGTCCTCAGCCTAATGGCAGATTTCGAGACAGGAGATGTTTACTATTTACAGGATAGCGTTGTTAGCTCTACTCCCTAACCCTCTACAGCCATATTAGACTGGGACCTACGGTTTAAAGTGGATTCCGAGCCACTAAAAAGATTCATGGCCACTCCGGGAACTAGAACCTGGGGCACTGAACGCCAGAGCGCTAGTCACTTGGCCATCAGGCCCCTCTGTAATATTTTGGTACGTGTTAATTTGGACTTTTATTTTTATGGATTATGTGTAGTATTTGTAAGCAAATTTAGAGTACGATGATGATCTTTAAATATTATACATTTAAAGTTGTAAAAAATATTTTTCTATGAAATATTTCTGTTTATAGATATGACTTCAATAAAAGTCATTGAATTTATATCATAAATTCTTATAAATACTTCAGTAAATATGATAGCAGATAAAATTTTGGAATTATGGAAAATAGTCAGAATTATAGGATTCCCCTTTTTGGCCGACTCTACATCCCTGCCTTGTGGTTCTGTAAGATAGTACAAGGTAACAAGGTAATAGATAGAACTTTATAATTAAAGAGGAATGAACATCGTTTTTTCAAAAAACTGGTGGAAGATTAAGAAACCTGCAGATGATGAAAGGTAACCTTGCTGTTACGAGTGTTTACAAAACACAAAGTGAGTCATACGTAATGTCACTATATTTTCCCTTCAAACAGAGCATCTTGGGTAAGAATTAAACCTGAATATTTCTTCATGGTTTTTATCTATTCATGAAACTATAGAATTGATATTGTGAAAATAAATAATGTATGCGGCTCTATGTTTTTCTAAAGAAAAAATTAATTTGAATGCCTTCGATGTTGATATTGAATAAAAATAAATTTCATATCATTCTGTAATTTCATATCAGTAGTATTTCTTAAAATTTGCTTTGGTAAGCGAGACTTGTTTTAAGAATTTTAGACCTTCAACTGTGACCACAACTTATTTATAAGACATAAAAAACATCACATCTCAGCCTAAAACATTAATCTCTGAAATTAATATTAGAATGTTGCTGTTGTTTTCTATCCTACTTGGTTTGGTTTGTCGCTCTACGGTCATTTTGTGCACACTTTAGGCTAATTAGACCGGGACCTACAGTTTAAAGTGATTCTGAACCACTCACAAACATCCATGCCACCGCCAGATTTGAACCTGAAGCCTATGAAACCAATGACTAGAGCGCGAGCCAATTGGCTATCAGGCCTCTATCCCAATTGGCAGACAGAAACATTTAAACCAAATCCAAGAAGTCATGTGGTCTTATCGGAAGGAGGTTTTGATTTAGTTTGTCGCTCTACGGTCATTTTGGTCATTTTTTTGCACACTCTGTGAAGCCTCTGCGCTGGCCAATTGGTCATCAGGCCGTCATGGAAGGAGGGACAGCTTCTGTTGGGTGCCGTAGGTGGAAGACTGACTTGGTTACGTGGCGCTGACTTTTTCAGGGGAAGGGTTGTTAACCCCTACGTCTAACGCTTTACAGTCATATTAGACCGGGACCTGCTGCTTAAAGTGGATTCCGAACCACTATAAGCATCCATGGCACCGCCAGGACTCGAACCTTCTGACAACGAAGCCCAGAGCGCTAGTCACTCGGCCATCAGGCCCTTGTCTTAGAATTGATGTCTTTATTAATCTCTGGAGCATCAATGTAGAGACATATATATTCAATGTTTATATGAAAGTTCATACGATTCAAGTGATTTGTATGAAAGAGTTAAGAGCATTTTCACCCAAAAATTTTCGATGGAAACATTCAAGTATTACACTTTCTTGATGTGTAATGCAGTAAGTTAATGTTAATATTGATATAATATAATAATTGATAATTAATTAGTGCTTTTTATTTTAATGTTTTAATTTAAGTGGGACATTTGGCGCTTGGCGGCAATGGAATAAAGTACCTAAAAATTAAAAGGTCTCATTAAAACGGACGTATTCCCACATTAATCATATGTAAATGTGAATATGAAGATAATTTTTATAAATATAATAATAAATTTTTTGGAATGAATTTAATTTTAAAACGCAAAGAATATCAAACAAAAGTTTCTCAAAAAAAATTAGTGGAATACCACTGAAATGATTTTAAAAAATAAATAAAATAATAGACGATCATCAATCTCAAATTTTTTATCATTTTAACTTTAAGAATATAAAAAAAAAAATAATAAATAGCAAAATATTTTTAATTATGATTCATCAAATATTTCATATTAATTTTGTTCAATTAATTATTAGCAAATAATTTATTACATTTACATCCACAACAGGGGCCTGATGGCCGAGTGATTAGCGCTATGGCGCTCAGTAACGCAGGTTTTACAGGTTAGAGTCCCGGTGGTGCTATGGATACCTGTAATGGTTCGGAATCCACTTTAAGCTGTGGCTAAAGTAATTGTACCCCGTAAAACGAAACCATATCCTGTCTTGAAATCTGCCATTAGGCAGACGGCCTTGGCTTGCCATGGGGCTGTTGAGCCAGTGAAGAAGAATATACGTAATAAAAGTAGAAAATTTTTGAACTAAAACAGTTTTAGAATAATAATTTACTAATATAGTTTATTTGGATTTTTAAAATTAAAATCATGTTTTTAATTTAATAAAACTTTGTAATAAATTTTAATACGCACCAAATAAAATTTACATATCCAAAGAAAAATAACTTGATTTTTTGCTTTTGTAGATTTATTTTATTTACAATTCCTTTGTAATATAAACTAATTTATTTATCGAAGAAATTATTTTCTACTTTTTATCCTTTTTTATTAATATTAAAAACGTTTTGATAAAAAAAAAACACGATTTTTGAAAATTGTGGTTAAAAATGCAATTTCGCAATGAAAAATTTTAATTTAATAAAACTTTATGACAAATTTTAATAATGCAACAAATAAAATTTATATATCCAAAGAATAATAACTGTATTTTTTTAATCTTGTAGATTTAAATTATTTACAATTCATTTGTCGTCTAAACTAATTTATTTATCGCTAAATTATTTTCTATTTTTTAATCATTTTTTTAAATATTAAAAAAAAAAAAAAAAAGTTAAAATAAAAACGATACTTGAAAATAGTGTTAAAAAATGCAATTTCACAGTAAAATGTGCTTTATTTATTTTTTTATTATTATTTTTCAGCTAACAGATGATAAATAATCAATAGCCATCGGATAATTAACTATTCATCATATGCAAAACAGGTTTTTAGAATTTATGCTGCGAGCTGTCAACAAACCTATTTGAAAAAAACATAAAACAACTTAATTACTACAATTACTTTATACAAGCGAAACTTATCCAATTTATAGGACGACTGTTGAAATTTTAATTATTTTTGGCATTTATCATTTCAGAAAACTAATAACCACAACATAGCCTTGGGCTTTCCAATCAAAATTTATATTACAACGATAATAACAATCATTATTATTTTAATTCCTTAATTGAGGTTGCAGATTGTAAAGTAAGCACATATATTTTTTGTACTAAATACTAACGTATTAATACCATTTTTGACAATTTCATAGTTGAGACTAATTACAGTAAAAATCAGTTGAGAGCTTATGAGATTTAAAGTATTAGTTAGAAATTTTAGAGAAATAATTTATGAATTCATCAAAACGTTTTTGGCAAATTTATTAACGATTTAATTTATTTATTTATTAAAGAAATGATTTATTTTTTAAAGTAATTTATAAACTATTTATAAAATTGAATCGAACCAAAAAAAAAAAAATTGAAACAATTTCTGCTTCTCCATATTATTGCCAAAAGATAAAAAGAACATTGCCAGATAATTTATTAAATATATGAAAAATATTTTTATAATCATTTTTTTATTTTTTAACATCAAAAATATGTAAAATATATTTACTAGAATGGTGCCTACAAAGAAAAAAAAACTTAATTTTTAAAACCATTTTTTACTTATTCTTTTTTTTTTTTTAAATTGTACCTTACTTTATATCATACACATAGTAAATTTGAGATTTTTATTTATTGAAAGGTTATATGATTTTTAACGAGGATTTGCTTTTATAAACTGAGAATCGAAAGTAAATTGTCGAATAAATTAAAAATGTCTAATGTTCATTGGTTTGTTATTATTAATGTTTCACTTATAACAATGTTAAAATTTAGAATGATATAAAACAAGATTTCTTAAAGCAGATATAATATGCAAAGCTTTTTGAAGAGATTTTTGAAAAAGTGTAGTGTTGCGTGTTGCAGAACTGGATTGAAACTGGGTGTGGTTGGGTTGAGATTTGAGAGACAGATTTCATTACACGCAGCTTTATTTACACGCGTACAAACACACCACATACACACAATTAACTACAGAACAATATTTAACGCATTTAAAGACATATAATAAAGATTCGTGGAAGGACTCCACTCCTAAGCGGAAACCCCGAAACTCAGGTACGCGTTGAATGCCCGAAATATACTTCCTCTCCGGGTGAGAGTCTGTAGGCCAACTAATACACAGAAATGGGCTAAATAGGTATATATACAATGAGATATCCTCTCAGGATGAGAGATTGTAAACTAAACTTTTCTCAGAGCAAGCGCAGGTTGCGTAGTATACGAGGCCTACTGACCATTTCTCCTGAACGCCACAGGGGACGCTTTTGCAGTGCGTAGGAGGAAGCACGATTACAAAGGTTAAATTTTATAACCATAATAATCCGAACATGGTGGTGGTGTTTTTTTTTTTTCATTTTAGATATTTTGTATGCATGCGAATTTTAATGTGTTATCAATTTATTTTATTTTTAAAAAAAGATTATTACATTGTAATATAAATTACTATAATACACTAAATAGTACACTTGTTTATTCTGAAACTAGAAATGCGTTGTAGTGTATAAAGAACAAACCATAAAAGCACAAACACTCTGTTGAAAAAAGTAGTTAAACTGGATGTTTTTTTTTATTTCGTTGTATAAAGACTTGCCATTGTATATATACCTAGTGTCAAGGAAAGTCGTTGACCACATCGGAATTTTGTGAAGTACAAAGAATGTCGTGAAACAGTTGGTGAAACAAGAAGTTGATGAAACAAGAAACTTTTCATAGTGCAACAGCTGAAAGAGCTTTTAGAATCCATTATGCTTAAAACAGGATTATGCAACATATTGCAAAATTAGAAAGCACTACCAACTACGCCCACATAATCTAAATTAATAAAAATGCCTTTTAATGCTTTAATTATGGAAACTTACATTTATCTTCATTATAAAAAATATTTTTTACTTTATTGGACATTCGCAATGTTATATATTGTAATTAGATTGTAAAAATAAAATTTAATATAAAAAAAAATATATAATATAAAAATAAAATTATAATATTATAATACTATAATTATTATATAATTATAAAATTTTCATATTGCAACAAGAAAATATTTTATATTTTTAACTAATTAAATTTTTCTTTACAAACAATATTATTAAAGAGTAGTTCGTTAATACACACAGTTTTGTGATCAATATCATAATGAATTAAAATTGTATTCAATTTTTAGAATTAAATTTCAAACTTGGTCAATTCAATTAAAATATCTTAATGATTTGAATCTAAAATATCTTAATAATATATATAATATTTTTGTGACATAAATATGATATAAGCTAAAAACTAATTTCCTATTGTAACCGGGCTTCCTCCTACGTACTGGCAAAAGGAGCGACTTTGGCGTTCGGGGGAAATGGTCAGTAGATCTCGAGACTCTCACCCCAGAGGAAGGACAGCGCGACCAGAGTTCCTGCTGTGAAACGTTTAGCTTATAGTCTCCCATCCCGAGAGGAAATATATTTAACGCAATCCTGCGTATTAGTAGCCTACAGACTGTCACCCGGAGAGAAAGTACATTTCGCGTATCCTGTGCGTGCCTGAGTATCAACTTTTCGAATTAGAAGTGAAATCCTTCCATGAATCTATAATTATATGTTTTTATATGTGCTACATATTGTAAGTCTGTAATTGTATGTGTATGGTCTTTGTGCGTGTGTAAATAAAGCTGTCAGTTCTCAAACCTGTGCCTCAAGTATCTCAACCCAACCCTACCCATTTACAATCTGGTTGCTCAATGTGCACACTACACTATTAGATAGATATCAATTTTTCTAAATAATAGTGATTTTTTTTTATTATGTAAGAATGTAGATATTTCATATCTTTAATATTATATCGTAGATTGTATCCTAACGATCAGTATTATATCACCTCTAGATACAATATTATCTTTATCAAAGGATATTGTTCGATAGCTCACACATAAAGGAAATTCCAATAATGACACATACTCAGTTAATGGAAATAATACTCGACACAGTGGACTGTAAATAAAACTCCTTTATTTTTGGCAGTCATCAAACTCGAAGATGGAACTGCCCACATAACCTTTCACTGGGGTTACACTCAATTAATTATGCAGTCATCGCGCTCATGGATGGACTGCCACAAGCAACCTTTCTTGATGGTCGCTGGGGTTGAACTCAATGAATTATGCAGCCATCGCAACTCATGGATGGACCGCTAACACGAACCTTTTCCTTCGGTCGCTAAGTTTCAACTCCTTTTACCTACATTCCTTCTTTCTCTCCCTGGCCCTCACCCCCTGCCAGACACCCCCACAAACAGGATGTTTTTCGGGCATAGGGCGTTGACCTCCCCCAGGCGGGAGAAGCTGGGTTTCGACGTAACAGATATTATTAGTTAATTTTCCATGTATAATTTATCAATTCTTTTTTATATTTCTCAAATAAAGCCTTATTTATTTTCCATTAACTAGCAATTAGATTTATTTAATTAAATTAAATTTATTCTATTTAGTTATTAATTAAAACTTGGTGGTTATGTTAGTGAAATCTAAGGCTACCAAGCTTCTCTGGCTTATAATCCAGGGGTTCACGTCTTCCTCTATGAGGCCAATTGAATATTGTTCATTCCAGCCATAGACACGGAAGCTTTTGGCTCAACTTTGAACGATTATTCTAGTCCAACAACTCAATAAACTATCAAGAAATTTATCTGGTTCATAACCTATAATGTAAATCGTAGTATTTCATTTCCTTCATTTTCATCTATTATTCCATCTTAGCCATATTTCATTCAATGAATTATTATTTTTGTTAACGATTTATTTGACGTTTTTAAATAGGTGAGGTGATAACATTAAAAGTAATCCACAATCTTAACCCGCATCACACTGGATAAACGCAACTGCGCATAAAGCGATTTGCTTAATTTATTTATTTTAACTTAATTATTTAACAATTTATTTTTTTTAGTTTTCACATCCAAGAATTATGATATTATTTTTAGATATCATCTCTTGAAAATTAGCTGCTAATTTATGATATTTTAATAGCTATATACTACATGTAAAAATTCATTATATATATTCTGTATATAAGGTACAAAAATTATCGTTATTTATGTATCGGTGAATGGCAACAGAAATGTAAATGAATGAAATACAAAGAAGTGAAATTTGATGTGTTAGATGACGTCATATTATAGAAATAAAATGCTCAATAAAACAAATATGTACCTTTAAAGAATATTTTTTTAAGTTTTTGAATATTATACTGCACGTATAATGTTAAACAAAATAAATGAAAGTATTTTAATGCATTGTATATCAATAACATCAGCTACTTTGTGGACTACTTGATGAGATCAACTTGAAAATGGAACATATTTTTTTTAGCAATTCCATAAAATACGCCATTATTGGAACAAATATTTTCCGATGCTTATATCTTGACAGCTAACAGAATAGAAATTATTGTATTAGGACATAAAATTAATAAATGCATAACATACATGTGAAGCTTGCATCCGGGTAAGCGCGTGATTCATGGAAATTTTTATCTACTAAATTTGTAATAAATTAGAAACATTGATAAAGATAATCATCATCGATCCTTAAATGACCCAGATGTATGGAATATTCCAGAATCGATTTCTTTTAGAATAAAAGGGGTCATTTATTTCAACGTGATTCTCTTATTCGATTCTAACCAATCGTTGTCTGTCTTTTTTTTTTTTTTTTTTTTTTTCTTTTTTTTTGTGTCATACTCGGCGTGTGATGCGAGGTATATATTTGCATACAATCGTTTAGCAAAATCACGTAATTCGATAGACTAGTCGTTGTAAAATATACGCGCAAGCTTTTAGAGGAAGTATGAATGTTTGAGTGTCCCAATGGTATGAAAGTTCAGTTTCAATTCAAAACTTTAAATTTTAGGATACCAAACAATATCTCGCACGGATTTGCGATTTTCAATAATTTAAATTAGTAAATATTATTATTAAAGTTACTAATTTTTGAAAGGCAAAATTGATTTCGATGCGATTTCATGTAACAATAAACTTGCAGACTATTGATTTATACTTGAAGAGAATTCTGCTTTTTGAATCAAAATGCTGCCATCGAATCACCCACAAGCTGCAATATAATGGAATAAAAGAACCTATTTGTGCTGTTCAAAGTTTTAAAGAGTGGAATACCGAAAAGGATTTATCTGAATTTATGATTTTCAATATTAAAGAATTTTGCACCATTTTGTACGAAAATTATACATACCTAGTGAATGGAACTTTCAAAGTTGAAGCTGGATTTTTATTATGAGTGTTTATTAAAGAAGAATTTGTGTATTTACTAAATGATACAAAAGAACTTATATTTATGTTGTTAAATGTGTTTAAAATGGATAGATCATTTTAAAGTTTTGTGAAAATAAATCGCTCATTGATTTAATTTTAATCCTAGAAAAGTGCTACTGTGAATTGATCATTGTTTGACGATAGCAACTCAATATGGTGTATGGGATTTTCAACATAAAGAGTTCTCGGTGTTTGAAGTTCAAGTGGAACCTCAATGCTACAGATAAACCGGAAGATGGCCAGGGTTCTGAAAAAAAGAAAGGTAAATTACTTTTATAATATGCAATAAAAATTATTTGAAATACTTCAATATTCTATGTAAAACTTATTATATTTTCTATTTCTTTTTTTTAAAGAAAATTTCAATTTCAACTGTTTTTAATAAAATATTTCTAAGTTCAACTCTCTACAATATATAGTGAACACCATGTTGAAAAGTTAATAATTTTATATATGAATCTGTGAGGCCAGACAATTAAATTTGCGATATAAATTTTTTAAAAACTGGGAAAATAATTGGATTACAAAAAGGTATATTTAATAATTAAATCTTTGTTTTTTATCAGTCATTCTAATGTACCAAAATTAATAATTTTTAAATATAGACTTATTAATATAAATTGGTTCCAAAATATTTTTCAGAGCTCTTTTCAGTCCAGGATATAGTTCAGTATTGTTTCAGTCTAGAATATTTATTAGTTCATAATGAATTTTATAAACAATGAAGAACTTCATAACAAAATGACAATTATTATTTTTTTTTAATTCTAAATTTTGTAAAACTAGTGAATATATTATTTAGAATAAATTTTTAGTACATTTTAAAAAAATAATAAAAAATTTAATGAATCAATAAATTTTTTTGACCTTTATTTATAATTATAATGAAAGACAATATTATTCTAGTTAATTAATCAAATAAAAAAATTATTCTTTTGATACTCTATAATAATCTTAGAATTAATATATTGGTATTTAATGAAAATAAAGAATAAAATTTTTTGTGAGAATTCTGCTTTGAAGTACATATTTTAAAATAGTAATTTAAGTCTAATTCATTAAAAATAATTTATTTAATTTAATAATTAATTTTTATGTTTATCTTAAAACGGGTATAGAATAACATGCAAATGATTAGTTTTTCAAACATTTCAGAAAACATAGGTTTTTAAAAAATAATAAAAAGAAAAGTTCAAATTAGATTAAAAATTCGGTAAAATTCTGGAATCCTGTTCCCTTTCTGCCAAATGCATCGCCAGAATGCTAAGCCGCCAAGTAAACATAATAATGAAAGTCGCAGTTAGTTTTCACGGTAAAACGACATTACACTAAAATTCAAAACTAGGATGCCAAGTAAACTGCAAAAGCCAAACAGCTATTACGTCAAAATTTATTCCTGAAAGTGCTTTTTTTATCACTTTAACTCCAAATATTATCCCACTCCTGCCAAAATTGTAATCCTTCAAATGCTTTTTCGCCAACATTTATCGCTTTATCGCCAAACCTTTTCACTAAGTGAATTTTTTTAAAAATTGTTTTTAAACTAAAAATTAATACTTTTGCGAAAGATGTTATCACTTTAACGGCAAAATGTAGCACTATTATGCCGAAACATTTATGCCTAAATTGCCTTTACGCCAAATTATATCGCTTTAATGGAAAAATTTAACACTGTTATGCCAAAACATTTATGCCTAAATTGTATTTACGCCAAATTTTATCGCTTTAACACCAAATTATCGCGTGGAATTTTGTTTGTCTAACTCACAAAATTGTATCCTTTTAACAACAATAATAATGGCTATTACGATAAAATTACGCCAAAATGCGCTAAATAATTTTTTCTATTATGTGAAAATGTATTTCACGTTGTTTAAGGTGAGGAATTCGAATAATGAAACAATATTAAAAAAGAAAAAGAAGAAATCGGAGAATAACTTATATTTTATTCTGATATATCCTTTGTTGGAGGAGAAAATTATCTTTTTATTGCTTCACTAAAACCTGTCCTTGCATAGCTATTTCGAATAAATGAAGAAAACGAGAACAACCTCACAAAACCACATACAAATTTAATACGTTCCAGCCGCATTTTTCTTTTGTGGATTAATTTTCAAAAATTAAAAAGTTAAATTTTTCTGCTCGAATTCAAATAACGGTTGCCACAAAACCTTAACTATGTCAACAGTATTACTAAGAAGCATCACAAAAACACAGGAAACTTTAATGCTTTCGAGCTGCTTTTTCGCCTTGAACTAAGTTCTAGAAATAAAAAGTAACATTTTTTCGCGCGTTGTAACTGTTGTCACAAAACGATAATCAAAGATAAACGATAGATAATCAAATATAAATTATTAATAAACTGAAAAATCGTTTTTGTTGTTTCTTTCTTATTTTAATGAGTGGCAACATCATAAAAATTGTTTATTTCTGTATCAATGGCCGACATACTCTATAAGAACCTCGGAATTATTAGTAAATTATCGGATTAATTATTTAAAAGAATATATATTTCTGTTCTTATTTATTATACATAAAATTCTGCAAATAATAATCCAAGTAACAATAAAATAAAATAGTCATTATATTGTTTGGAAAAAGAAGAATTTACGAATTCCTCTAATTACAGAATTGTAACCCCAAATAATTGGAGTAATATTCAGGGTTGCTAGATTGGCGACTTCCTCAAGGGGCAGTGTTCTAGAATTCAACCAAAAATTTGTTTAGGTATATAAACTGGGTCACCGTTTTCGTTTTAATTATCAGAATTTTCTTTCTTTAGTTAATCATTAGAGCTCAATTAAAGACGTTGTTATTATTTTTTTTTATCTTTGTTAGATCATTTTTTTTTCTGCTTCACGGAGCAGAAAAGAAGTTTCTTGTTTGCTACATCAAACTGTTTTTGCTTTAAAAGAAGTTATGTGTCGTTTTACATAATCAAGAAATTCATGGCCGTATTTAAACAATGAATAAACAGATTTAACGCAATGAATTAAACCTAGCCAGTTTTAAACAATGGCTTATAAATTTTTTTTTATTTTGTTCAGTATTAGGATATAATATATGGAAAATGTTAAATAATGTTAATGATAAATATTTATATTTATAAAAAAAAAATTTCAAATATTATCTTATTTTGCACAATTTGAATGGGTTTTTTTTCAACTTTAGATTTGAGGGATTATATAAGAAAATAGTTTAAATAAACAAAAACTCTGTAGTTTAAACATTAAGTGTGTTAATACTTTATTATTTTTTAACTATCTGATTTATATTTAATGTGTGAGTACATAAAGTATCGAAAGAGACAACTACAAGCACCAATCTTCTATACAGTAACATTTTCATAACATGTATAGCATATTCATTTCATTAGCTTAGCTTTTGTATGTAGCCATTGTATGATGTTGCATGTATTCTAGTTCTTTCTCCTAAGTTATTTGGAGGCCTGGTGGCCAGTTGGCTAATTCTCTGGTCTTTGATACCACAGGCTTCAAATTCGAATCCTGGCGGTGGCATGGATGCTTGTGAATGGTTCGGAATCCACGTTAAATTGCAACTCAAGGTCTAATTAGCCTAAAGTGTGCATAAAATAACAGTAGAGCGACAAACCACACCAAGGCTATTTAACTGGTTAACCCTATCTTTAACATTTAGGATATATGAAAGTTTATTCGGTACTATATGATTCAAACATTATGTTATACTACTTTGGTAGAAGCGGCCTGGTGACCAAGTGGTTAGCGCTCTGGCCTTTGGTAACACAGGATTCAGGTTCGTATATTGGCGGTGGCATGGATGTTTATTAATGTTTCGGAATCCACGTTAATCTGTAAATCCTGGTCTAATTAGCCTAAAGACCGGGTAGTAGTGACGTAAAATGACCGTAGAGCTACAAACCAAACCAAAGCTATTTAAATAGTTAACCCTATCTTCAATATTTAGGATATATGAAAGTTTTTTCGGTACTAGATGATTTAAACATTATGTTGTACTACTTTGACATTAGCGACCTGGTTTCCAATTCGCTAGCTCTCTGGCCTTTGGAATCACAAGCTTCAGGTTCGAACCCTGGCGGGGGTATGGATGTTTGTGAGTGGTTCGGAATTCACTTTAAACTGTGGGTTCCGGTCTAATTAACCTAAATTGTGCACAAAATGACTGTAGAGCGACAAATAAAACCAAACATTTGACATTAATTGATGTTAACTATTCCTTCCATTTCTAAAAGTTATTTGACCATAATGTGGTTTCAATATCACTTGCAACTTTGATGTTTTGGCCGTATAATAAATAAAAGAGCACGATTTCTATTTGCGAAAAACATGAATAATTAAATTACAGATTTTATTTTATACTCTATACACATACATTCAATTTTAAATTATATTCCTTAAATATATTTTGAAATATTATATAGACGTTATTCTCATTATCTTTATTAGGATATATCATCTTACTAGAATCGGAATTTCATTTTTATTTCGTATCAAGCACACAAATGATAACTATAATTTTTATTTAAGGATAATTATGTTATTTTATATTAATGCCAAAAGATCTAAAATGTTTACAAATAAGTGTGGATGTATCAGATTTGTGCATTTTAATGTACTATTTATACAAGAACCGCTAATATTTAAATATTTTAAGTGTAATATAATAATTTCTAATATTTAAGTGCTTTATATTACTAATTATAATATAATAATTTCTGTTATTTAAATGTTTTATATTGTTAAACATAATATAATAATTTCTAATATTTAAATGTTTTGTATAACTAAATGTACTATAATAATTTCTAATTTTTAAACGTTTTGTGTTATTAAACGTAATTTAATCATTTCTAATATTTAAGTGTTGTAAATTATTAAATGTAATATAATATTTTTTTAAATTATTATATTACATTTAATAATTTCTAATATTTAAATGTTTTATTAAATATATGTATATTTAATAAAACATTTAAATATAACATAATTATTATATTGGGATATAATAATTTTTTATTATTTAAATGTTCTATATATTATTCAACGTAATTTATTTTCTAATATTTTAATGCTTTATATTCTTCAAATAATTTAATAACTTCGAATATTTTAATGTTTAATATTATTAAACAAATTGAATAATTTTTAATATTTAAATAATTTATTTTATTAAACTTAATTTAAAAATTTCTAATATTTAAATGGTTTATATTATTAAACGTAATTTATTTTCTAATATTTAAATGCTTTATATTATTAAAAATAATTTAATAACTTCTAATATTTTAATGTTTAATATTATCGAACGAATTGAATAATTTTTAATATTTAAATAATTTATTTTATTAAACGTAATTTAATAATTTCTAATATTTAAATGGTTTATATTATTAAACGTAATTTAATGATTTCTAATATTTAATTGTTTTATATTATTAGAGGTAATTCAATAATTTTTATTATTTAAATTTATTTTGATATTAAAAGCAAATGAATTGAATAATTTTTAATATTTAAATAATTTATTTTATTAAACGTAATTTAATAATTTCTAACAATTAAATGTTTTACATTATTAAACGTAATTTAATAATTTATAATATTTAAATGTTTTATATATAATTAAACGTAATTTAATAATTTTGGTTATTTAAATTTTTTTCTAATAATAAATGCCTGTGGTTTGTGTATCTGTAGTATAAACTGGGACTTAGAGAAGACATAAACAGTAGCAAATAACAAACAAAGCAACAAGTGATTGATCAACATTAGATGAGGTTGTAAGTTTTTATCAACACAGTAATTGGATTTTCCTAAGCTAAACGTCCCTCAGAAATGATGAGCATGGCCTTCAAGTGTCAACGTCAAGGAAGAATTAATGTATGCGCCCTAAATAGTAAATTTATATCTAAGGAATCTCTATTTTAGCTCTTGCATCCCAATGTTTTAGCAGTAATTCGAGCACTTGCTGAAATGATATTGAAACAAGAGGAGAATTGTAAAATTAAATATTAGAAAAGCATACTGTTTGCGACTGTATTAACAGTGTCTGTTTTTTTATGATTAATATTATTTTTCTTTTATTTGAAAATGAAAAAAGTAAAAGGTCGTGTTCGTAAGTATAAAACAAATATTAAATATCGTTTTATTACTTATTTGGTTTCTGATGTTTATATATTTTGTAAGTTAAAAAATGTTTTCGAGATACAAAATCAATCAATTTATCGATTTTAATATACTAAATAAACTATTGAATGATGTATAATTAAAAAAAAATTATTACTCGATACCTAATAGTTAATTTGAAATTAACCGAAAATTACGTTTGAAGGTTATACAGCGTTGAGGATTATAAGCAGAAAATTAAGATGTTAATAAAGATATTCTTTAAATTTTTTTTTCGGTTAAGAAGTCACACAACAAAACGAAATTCAATCGATGCTATTTTTCATTTAATGAATAACAAGTAATATAAAAAAAAAATTTATAGTCAATTCCTACTTTTTTTTCACTCTATTGCAAAAAGGCCTTTATAAATAGTACACACTTCACAAAAAATGTATTTGAACTGGAGTGGAGGAATAAAAAGTACTTTATGAACGATTGAAAATTTGAACACGATATATATACATATAGGGAGAGCTTGAGCTAATAGAAGGAATTGAAAAAAGTGTTTCCTGCAATATGAATGTCTTAATGAATAGGAATAAAAATCAACGCTTCTTATTGGTTTATTTAAATTTCTCTCAAGTAGTTTTTTTTTTTTTTTTGTGAAATCGTTTAGAATTCTATTGTTTTTTTAATATATTTTTTCAATTTTTTAATTTTTTTATAAAATAGTTTGGAATTCTCTCTCTCTCTCTCTCTATATATATATATATATATATTTTTTTTTTTTTTTTTTTTTTAATTTTTTTCGTTTTTTTTTTTTTTTTTTTTTTTTTTTTTTTTTTTTTTTCCCCCTATAAAATCGTTTGATATTCTATAGTTTTGTATCTTTTGTAATATTTCTTGCCCATCTTTTTTTTATAAAATTGTTTAGAATTCTACAATTTTGTATTTTTTTGTAATTTTTTTCATTTGTTCTTTTTATAACATCATTTGGAATTCTATTGAAGAGAGAATATCTCTTTGGAGAAGAAAGAAATTTTTTAAAAAATTTCTTACACATCTTTTATTTTATAAAATTGCTTAGAATTCTACAGTTTCGTATTTTTTTTTTTTTTTTTTTTAATTTTTTTTTTTTTTCGTAATTTCTTTATTTATAAAATCGTTTGGAAATCTAGTTTTGTATTTTTTTTTTTTAAATTTTTTCACGTGTTTTTTTCTATAAAATCGTTTTTAATTCTATAGTTTTATATTTTTTTTTAAATTTCTTTCACCTGATATTTTTTTTTATAAAATTGTTTGGAATTCTGTAGGTTTATTTTATTTTTTATTTATTTAAAATGTTTTTTTTTCTTTTCAATTTTGAACAATAACTGATGAACATAATTTATTGCATGAATATGATTTATTGATACTTTTTTTTCTTTGTTTAAAATTGCTGTTATTCGTATTGTTGTTACATGAAATTCTAAATTTTATGGGTAACCTATATATCAACACAGCCGATTAAATTTTTTAATTGATTATTTTTTTTCACTTAACTTATAATACGCTTATTAAATAAAGTAAATATTTGAGAGAAATCTTTACAAATTTGTGGCTCGATATCAACATAGAATTTCAATTGCTAATGAGCTAGTTCTACTGTCGACACAATGGCGCATCTCTTCAAATACGTGACTTGCCATTGAAATCAACAAAATCAAATCTTTTTTTAGAAATACACTCATGTCCATAAATTAAGGATAATTCAGAATCACACAGAAATTGAACTCTAAAATAAAACTTTCACCTGTAGAATTATCACACACATCTTGAAGAAGAATATGCAAATTACAGGAAACCACCAGATGGCGCGGATAGTACGTCACAATGACGAGAGTGTAACAGAGGGGTATATAAGGAATGGTGGCAAAGAAGTAAAATTGTTCACAAGCGCTTTAAAAGCCTTTCAGTGCAATAACCACATAGTTATGGCACAAAGGAAGCATTTGGATGATTTTTTACGTGGTAGAATTATCGGACGACTGGAATGTGGACGTACCCAGCTGGAAGACAGAGCACAGCAGCTCTCTGTCTCGTCAGCTCTCTTCAGCTACCGGTACGACAGTTTCAAGGCAGACAGTGTACAGACGCTTAGGGCACATTGGTCTATATGCTCGTAGGCCTGCTTGGCGGGAACTTCGGAGGGCATTGCTTGATAAGTGGTGTAATATTCCCCAAGATCAGATTGATAATTTGATACTCAGCATGCCTAAGCGTTGTAAGGCCTGTATTGCAACGTCCGGGAGACATACTCCATAATAACCGTCATACTAACCATGTTATACTGTTTTTTGTAAATAGGTTCTTTTTTGAAATTTGCTCCAGGGAGTAAAAATCGCAATTTTTATTAATTATGTCAAGCATATAGCATCTTTTTTGCTCTTTACCTTTTGTTTAATAAATAGACTTTACAAATAAGTCAAATTTGTTTTGCTTCTGTCTCTTTCTTTGCCTGAACTTCATTATCCTTAATTTATGGACATGAGTGTACTTAAGCAGTTAGATAACGCGCGATGAATTTCTCCGCTATATTTAAGAGCTCATTTATATTTTTCATCTCAATTCAATACGAAACTTGCATCATTTATTTGAAGGAAGTTACCAACTCTTCGGCATCAAAAATTAGGAAGGAATTTGAATTAGAAAAGTCACATAAGACGATAACAAATCCTAAAAATGAAATTTCTAATCAAAGCACGTGGGATATATTTGACATGAAGGTCTATGGCGATAACAAGACGACATAATTTTGTATGCACATAATCTAATACAAATAAAACACAATTAAACAGGTTTTTTTTAAATAAAGTTCTCATAATTATCGTACAGGCTGTTATCTAATCTTTATATTTTGTTTTATCACAAATTATTACTTTTTGAAGCAACATACTTCATTTAGATATAAAGCAAAAATATATTTTATTATCAATAATATGTGGTTATTGTTTTCGAGTGCGGGATATTTCGTTTCCTTGATCACTTTTAACTTTTTCTATTGGTTTATTGTTATAATTTTTTTTTAAATTTCGTTTACAGGCGATTCTTGTTGGTTTATTTAAATTTCTTTCGCGAGTATTTTTATTCATAATTATTTAAAAAAATTTTCACGAAATAATAATTATAATTTAATTCAAAAGATCGTCTAATGAAAATTAAAGACAATGTTATTTCAAAGTGAAAACGAGATTTTAAAAAAAAAATCGCCTGGAATTCTACAGTTTTTTATTTTTTAAAATTGCTGTTATGAGTTTTGTTCTTAATTTCATTCTAAATTAGAAATTTAGTCGAAGCTTTTAATTAAAATTTTATTTAGAATAAAATTTAATTAAAGCTTTTAGTTCCAAATTTTATGGTAACCTGTATATTGACCCATCTGATTACAATTTTTTTAGTAATATTTTATTAAGTAAATACTATAGCTTTTCATATTGTTCGAGTTTTTAGTTTAATAATTGTCTTTCACTAGCATATAGTATTCTTAATAATCACAAACAATAAATTAAAACATTAAAATTGAAATTCTTGAATTAATTTAGTGCAGATTTTCTTCTTATTTTATTACAATATCCCAAACTATTATTAGGATATTATAAATTGTATGTAAATATTTCGTACTAATTTGTAATAACTCAATGTATGTTCTCATGTATGTGCTCAATCGATGTAAATTTATGTGGCAACAGTAAAACCTTATTATTAAATATTTTCTGAAAAATACTTTTGATTTAAAAAGGTTTATAATTTAAGCAGCAATAAAGATATTTCTCAATGAACCATTTATAGAGACAATCGCAATAAAGAGATATAAGAAACTTCATACATTTCTGTCTTCTTGAATTTAATAGTTTGAATTTAATAATTTTAAGAAACAAAAAAATCAAAAAAAAATATTTAGAAATATCGCTTTAAAAAAAATTTTAAATTTTGATTCCATCTTTTATTTTGCATAAAAAATAATTCAAAATATCACTTTCAACACTAAATTTTGGTTCCATTTTTTCAATTCCTTCTATTAGCTCATACTCTCCCTATCTATATCTTGTTCAAATTTTCAATCGTTCATAAAATACTTTTTATTCATTCACTCAAGTTTAAACACATTTTTTTAACTTGTAGTGGATGACACTGGATGTTAAATACAGTTTTTTTCAAATATTAATTGAGTAATTAAATTTAAATAATTAATTTTAGTTGTTTTTTTTAGATTTAAGTTGCATCCATCTACCAATAGATGGCGCCTGATAAACTTAAAAAAATGAATGAAAATTATTTATAAAGGACTTTCTGCAATATAGTGAAAAAAAAGTAGGAATTGACTTTAATTTTTTTTTTTTATATTACTTGTTACATCTGAAATTAGACTGATCATTAGCAAAACTATTTTGTATTTTTCAAACATACGGGAAGCTCAATTCGTAACAAACCAATGGTAAATTCAAGTAGTATAACAAAGTATATAACAAAACTGTCGATTGTCAACCTGTAATTCAACCACCGAATGTGTGGAAAGGTAAACATTCGTTTTAAGAGCGGATATGGATGTATCGATTACTTGTTAGGGATGCTAGTCAGATATACGTGGCCCCAAAGCAATTTTGGACGAAAAAAGTTTAATAGCTATTGAGTAATGTTTTCATTTTTTTAATATTAAATAATTTAAAATTTTAATTAATAAAAATTTCAATGCTTTTTTTAAAATTAAACGCTTCTCTATATATGTGATATATGTTTACTTTTATTATTAAACTGGTGAATGTGTTCCATGCTTTCATCTTCATCCAAATCTTAAAAAAAATATTTGTTGTATATATTTTTAAAGTAAAAATGACTTATGGTCAGACAAAACTGTATGTGATTCATGATCTGTACACACCTGTTCAAAATTTACTAACACAAAAACCACCAAAAGGAATAAAATTTACATCAAATCCGAAATATGAAAATAAATAGCCATAAATATGCTAATCATCCGGGAAAGCAGCTTTAGAAGTTTTAGTTTCTGATTTACAGGGAATTAAATCTAAGCTTTAAAATTACATTGCATGTAAGGTAAACTCTTGTCGATTACTTCGATTACCCATTAATACGTTACTGCAAAAATCTGTGTTCCTCTAAGTTAACTCTCTATGGGAAAAATGAGTTCGATGTAATTCAAAACAGGAAATTATATATAATTTATACATAAACAGCGAGAAATGACAGAGGGAGAAATGAAATAAATGTTAATTGGAAGGAATCTTAATATTGCTTAATAAATAGGTACGTAGTAAAATAATTATTTAAAAAGAAACTTGGCGATTTTTTATTGGAATAAATAACTAAACCACTTCTTGAAAGGTTTCGCTGTAAGGAGCACAGTTTTTCAATGCCTTCAATAAGAATCATCTTTTTTTATTTGGGTCAATCTGCATTGCAAAATCAGACAATTCCTGTTCTTTTGTTAATTTTTTTAAATAATTCGTTTAACTTAAGTTTAAAGCCGCTTTTTCTTCTTCGCTATCGCTGTTTTCGTCGTCGCGTCAGGTTGGCGTTAAAAGATCATCTTATCGCCATTTCTGGGTTGACATTTCTTGATTAATTCATTTCCATTCGTTTTATACCCTATCTGAAAATTCTTCGTCGCCAGTTACTTTTGTAATTTCTATTCGGTTTCATTGGATAGAAATCCTTTAAAATTCAGATAACTTTTGTTCAAAGCTGAGCCAAATGTCAGAGCAAATGACATCTTGACAGATGTTCTTTGGCGTACTGTATGTGAATGAATTTCTAAAATTGATAAAACTGAGCCAAATGTCAGAGCTAATGACAACCTGACAGATGCTCTACGACGTACTGTATGTGAATAAATTTCTAAAATTGACAACGTGAATTTCTAAAGTTGATAACGTGGATTTTTAAAGTTGACAAAACTGAGCGAATGAAATTCTAAAATTGGTCAAATTTAAATTGAAACTATTAAGATGATGAGTACGGGCAAAACTGAATTTTGGAATAAAAAAAAAAATTCTAAAATTGGTCAAATTTAAATTGAAACTATTAAGATGATTTGACTAGCAAGAGTACATGAAACTGAAATTTAAAATTACTTCACAAGAAGAGATCATGAGTTTCTTCTTACCTATTATATTGAAATTTAAGCTAAATGTAGGCCATGGCTAATAAGTTAATAAATAAAAATAGCAGAAAGCACGCACTTTTTAATAATTTGAAGGATATCATGTTTTAAGCATTTTTATTCTATTAATGCGCTGTGCTGGCAGATGTTCTCGTGACTTGGTAATTAAAAGATCGAGCTAGCATTCTGTTTTCTATGTACTCTTATTATTATTATTTTCATTTTTAATTCCTGCATTGCACTATAAATAATACAGTAAAATAACATAAATTAAATAATTATTTTCTGTTAGAAACATAATTTTATATATTTTTATTTCATTTATACATTTTTTTTCTTCAATGAATGTTTTCACTTCTGCATAATTTTTTTCTTCATTTCTGGGAAATTATTCCTGATTGTAACATTTAGAATAAACAAGCGATCAAAATAGAAATTTGACGCATCTTTACATTCTATGAGAGCAGAAAAATTTATTTGGGATAAGTGCAGAGCATTCTGTCTCGTTTAGATTTCTTTTTGGAAGGATATACTATAGGAAGAATTGCAAGATTGGCGGACAAAAGTTACATAAAATGAAATAGGAAAAAAAAAAGGAATTATGAAACATTAAAATTTTGAATGCGGAAATTAATGAGTAAATATGTTCAATGGGGGAAATCTCAGTTCCCAATTTATGTACTCAGAAATTCATTCATTTAAAAATTCCGCCTTCATAGGATGTTCGATTACAAAAAATCATGTTATTTTTTCCTATTTTTATTACAAATATCAATCTGATTCTTAGAATAGATTTTTTTGCTTGTAATATATATAATCGGGGCCTGAATGGCCGAGTGGCTAGCGCTCTGTTCGCTCGGTACCACAGGTTTCCGGTTCGAGTCACGGCGATGCCATGTATGTTTGTAGTGGTTCGGAAATCCACTTTAAACCATAGCTCCCGGTCTATATGATCGTAGAACGTTGCGGGGGCATTGCGACTCCGCGTCCGTGGCTTATCTTCTAGTTACATGAGCTCCCTGGGTAATGCAAAGTGAGTAATGTCTGTGCAGCTCTTGCCTTAAGGCATCCAAGACAATTTTCTAAGTGTCTGCCAGCTGCATTAGAAATATATATATATATATAATCGGTACCTGATGGCCGAGTTACTAGCGTCCTGGCATCTCGATGCCCCATATTTCGGATTCGAGACCCGGTGGTGCTATGGATGTTTGTAGGGGTTCGGAACAAATTTTAAACCATAGATCTCTGTTTAATATGAATGTGGGGTGTTGGGCATAGAGCTTACAACACTACCCCGCAAAAATGGAACATCTTCTATCTCGAAATCTGCCAGTAGGCAGACGACCTTACCCCACCAAGGGGCTGTTGCGCCAATGAAGAAGAAGAATACTATATAATCAATCATTTGCAAATGCTTTCTTTCCACACCTCACCCCCCGACCAGGTCTATGTAGCCCTCTACTATTTATAATGGTGAGGATGGAACATGGACTGGCTTCATATATATATGACGGACATCCCATCGATGAATGTTGAAAGGAGGATAGTTCCTTCCGGCCTCGCATTTGGTTTTCATATGCTAGAATGCGGGATGCTTTTGCACACATTGTTGCAAACTTCAAAGAGTCTCCCAAAGCAATGAATACACAAAACACGACAAAATATTCCAGCCTCAAACCTCATGCGCGTTACCACTAGAACACACTAAATAACTGGTACACAGTCCAGTCCCATTAATGTGACCACCTCTCAAAAGCCAGAATATACACTCTTGTATATTCTGGGTTTAGGGCCTGAATGGCCGAGTGGCTAGCGCTCTGGCATTCGGTACCATAGGTTTCGGGTTCGAGTCCCGGCGGTGCCATGGATGTTTCTAGTGGTTCGGAATCCTCTTTAAACCGTAGGTCCCGGTCTAATACGATCGTAGAGCCTTGCGGAGGCATTGTTACTCCGCGTCCGTGGCTTATCTTCAAGTTACACGTGCCCCCTGGGTAATGCAATGTGAGTAACGTCTGTGCAGCGCTTGCCGTAAGGCATCCAAGACCAAGCTGTCTAAGTGTTTGCCAGCTGCATTAGAAAGAAAAAAAATATTCTGGCTTTAAGTGGAGTGTGGAATGTGGTATTAAGTGGTATTCTTTATATACACTCCACTGCAATGTGTTGCAACCTGCCTTTTGTGATTGGCTATTTCACGTTGACGTCGAAAGTAGGTGGTGGTCACATTAATGTGACTGGACTGTGTATATAGTATATGACTTATATTTTCTTTTTCTTTGATCGCGAAGGTAAATTTAATTTCCTTCAACTCTCATGTTCAGTTGCTACATTGGACACAAAAGTTTAGCATGCTATTATATGTACTTGGAAAAATTGACATTTGAAGACAATGTAAAGGGTTGGTATTCTAAAATGTTTTCTTAGATCTTTCTACCCAACAGATGATGCATACACTGAAGTGACAAAAGTCCTGGGATACCTCTTAATATCGTGTCGGCCCTCCTTTCGCCCGGCGAAGTGCAGCAACTCGACGTGGCATGGACTCAACAAGTCGTTGGAAGTCTTCTGCAGGAATATTGAGCCATGCTGTCTCGATAGACGTCCATAATTGTGAAAGCGTTGATGGTGCAGGATTTTGGGCACGAACAGACCTCTCGATGATGTCCCATAAATGCTCGATGGGATTCATGTCGGGCGATCTAGGTGGCCAGATCATTCGTTGGAATTGTTCAGAATGTTCTTCAAACCAATCGCGAACAGTTGTGGCCCGGTGACATGGCGCATTGTCATCCATAAAAATCCCATCGTTGTTTGGGTACATGAAGTCCATGAATGGCTGTAAGTGATCTCCAAGTAGTTGAACATAAGCATTTCCAGTCAATGTTCGGTCCAGTCGCACCAGAGGACCAAGTCCATGCCATGAAAAAACAGCCCACACCATTACGGAGCCACCACCAGCTTGAACAGTGCCTTGCTGACAGTTTGGGTCCATGGCTTCGTGGGGTCTGTGCCACACTCGAACCCTACCATCAGCTCTTACCACCTGAAATCGTGACTCATCGGACCAGGCCACGGTTTTCCATTCATCTAGGGACCAACCGATATGCTCACGTGCCCACGAGAGTCGCTGCAAGCGATGTCGTTCTGTCAGTAAAGGCACTCGAGTCGGTCTTCTGCTGGAATAGCCCAAGAAAGCCAAATTTTTCCGCACAGTTCTAACAGACATGTCCCTTGTACGTCCCACATTGATTTCTGCGGTTATTTGACGCAGCATTGCTTGTCTGTTAGAATTTACGACTCTTTGCAGACGTCGCCGGTCTCGGTCGTTAAGTGCAGGCGGTCGACCACTGCGCTGTCCATGGTGGGATGTTATGCCTGAAATTTCATACTCTCGGCACACTCTTGACACAGTGGATCTGGGAATGTTGAATTCCCTAACGATTTCCGAAATGGCATGACCCATGTGTCTAGCTCCAACTAACATTCCGCGTTCAAAGTCTGTTAATTCCCGTCGGGCGGTCATCATCACGTCAAAACCTCTTCTCATGAATAACTTGAACAGAAATGAAAGCTCTGCGCATTTATACCTCTTCTACGCGATGCTACTGCCATCTGAAAATTTGCATATTGGTATCCCATGACTTTTGTCACTTCAGTGTATATTAGAAAAAAATACTCATTGATTTAGCTGTATTATTTATAATGAGCGCAACGCGAAATATCAAACCGAGGAAACAAAATAGAAAAAAAAGCATTTATCGAATTAAACCAGCATTTCTCCGGAAGCTAGCTAACTATTTAAACTACCACACCGCAAGATCATTTAGAGTAACAACATTTGTCTTGTGTTGGTGAAAATCACTTTCACTTTTCGAACTTCACAAATCACTTCACAACTTCACTTGTGTCAACTATTATTGAGAAGGCTTCTTAATACTTTAAGCAGTAAACAACGTCATATGTATATATATATGTGAGCCTTAAGGCTGAGGTTCAATCCGCTGGCGGCTTTGTTGTAGACACTATTTCAAAGACCGAAGAGACTATATGGCTTTTATGATGTTCAGCATCTAGCCTATTTAGTCTGATTACCTGGTGGGAGTTGTCAGGGTTTTACTCCCATACGATACCCAAATACTCCATATTTGCGTATTGTGCATAGTTCCTTCTAAAAGTGTTCCAGGATGGCACTGACCTCCTTCTTCAGCGACAGGGAACCAAGTCAGAGATTTACCTACGGATGCTCCATCACAACAGAAGCTGCCCCTTTCGAGTAGCATATTCACTGAAGGACACTAGTTCCCTCTAAAAGTCCTCTCGGTAGACACTGCTCTCTTTCTTCAGCAACACGAAGCCAAGTCAGAGTTCCATCTACGGATGCTCCATCACAACAGAAGCTGCCCCTCCCTCCATGAGTAAGAAGATTCTGATCGCACTGAAGATTAGACACAACAACCTATATCGAAGTATTAATTTCGATCAAATCAGCGACGGTCGTTTATAAACATCTCTTTGCAAATCAGAATGTTAATCCAAAGTATTTCCAAAAAGTACTTTCGTCATTTCATACTAAGTATGAATAAGATAAACGTCTCAGATGGATAAATACAGAAAGTAGAACGAAAATGACGTAGCAAAATAAAAGCGTACATAGCACGAAAAAACGTTCCTTCATTCTGATAAAAGATTTGCTTACATAAAGACCATGATCGTATCTTTTTTATAGATGAAAATGCTTCTTATACATTTTGGCCTGTTTTAAAGAACTAGTCTTGGTTTTGTATAAATGGGTCTTTAATTTTCCCTGTATAATAAGTTCGTTAATTGCAATTTGCCTTAAAATATAAAAAACGTCTACCGCATATTGTGATATGTTCTATTATCTTTGTTAAAAACATAGAAATATATCCCTCGCCATGGATTATTATTCCTCATATAATCGTCGAAGTGAGTATCGCAATTTATTTTATTTGTATTTTGGATAAAGGCGGAAATTTTAATTTTTGCTCTAGTAGTTAAGTGTATAAATTTTGATATTTGTTAATCTTGTATTCAAGTGAAACTATTAAAAAGTTAAATATCAACTAAAATAAATTTATTTTACATACTCCTACAACTGAAATGACATTTGACATTTATTTATTTATTTTTTTTGAATAAAGAATATTCTCGCCTTATGAAACGAATGACTAGTTATTGATATTAAAAATATTTCCAAATTCTGTAACAGCATCTTTTATAATGTGTTGAATTAATATCTAATATTAATAGTAATAGTAATATCTAATATCCAGATTTAATATCATGAATTAATGTCTAATAAGTAGTATTTAATATTTATAGTAATAGTAATATTTAATATTCAGATTTAATATCCTGAATTAATATCTAATAAGTAGTACCTAATATAATAATAGTAATATCTAATATCCAGATTTAATATCCTGAATATTAATTATATTCTGCTTCTAAATGTAAATAGTGGGATTTATAGTTAAATATTTCATTTGCACTGATTACAGTATGTATTTATGATATCGTTAATTTTTTTGATTTCATAATTGAAGATTCTTTAAACTGTAGATCCCGGTCTAATATGAATGTAGAGCGTTAGGCGTAAGGTTCATAATCCTGCACCGTAAAAAGAAAACATCTCGAATGTCTCGAAATCTGCCAGTAGGCAAACGGCCTTGGACCACTATGGGGCTATTGCGCCAATGAAGAAGAGAAGGAATTAAAGATTCGTATTATATAATGATTCGGCGCCTTTCGAGTAATTTTTCCAATCAAGATTGAAACCCAAACACTTCATATCATATCTCAATAACTATAAATCGTGGCATTTTCAATCCATCTCATGTCTATCTAAAAATTCCAAAATTTGTGTTCCAATATTGCCCAGTTTATGATTTGGACATTGCAATATATAACTCTCATTTAAACATATTTAATCTATGCTCAACTAATATCGTATTGAAAGCACAATCTTAGCAGAATCTGAATTACATACATTTTGGCTGCTCCAAGCCGTGAACACCTTTGAAAAAATTAAGAAAAGAACTGACACCCCAAAAATTAAAATGGCCATCAAACTTTTAGCCTGCTTTTAAATCCTTCTGTAAATTTCTCATTTTTACTTAAAAATTTCTTAAATCCTTTCTTTTTTTTATTTTATTTCTTTTATGTATCTTAAAATTGATCATTTCATATCTTTAATCTTTTCATATTTTTAATTTTTAAAATTTTTTTGTGTGTGTGAGCTTTTTACTGTTTTCATAAGTCCGTGCCTCCCTAATCTTAATCCATGGTTTATGTGCTTGAATAAGTCAATAAATGTTTTTTCTTTAAATTGAAATAACAGTGTTGGATTAATTGAAAAAATGTTTTTTCGTTAATTAACTGCCGATTTTTAAATTTGCTTACATAAAGCAAATACCTGCGCAACGGAATGGCACAACGGATAATGCAACAGAAATAACAATATTTGATTAATTAAAAGACATGTTTTGTCATGTATTAACTGCCGTCTTTTCAATTTACTTACATATGGCAAAAGCCTCCGCAATGCATAATGCAACAGTAATAACAGTATTTGATTAATTGAAAATTAATTTAGTCATTAATTAACTGACGTCTTTTAAGTTTGCTTACATACGGCAAAAGTCTGTGTACTGAAATGACACAAAGGATAATTTAACAGAAATGACAGTATTTGATTTATTGAAAAACATGTTATGTCCTTTATTAACTGTCGACTTTTCAATTTGCTTACATACGGCAAAAATCTTGCTCAATGGAATCACACAAAGAATAATGCAACAGAAATGACATAAATGACATCATTTCGTGAGATTTCACCCATGTTAAAATTTTTAACACCTTCTTGAATCGTAATGAAACCTGAACATATATTACGTTAAAATAATTTTTCATTAGTTTAACAATTTATATTGTTAAGCAGTAACTATGTCAACTTTATCTATCCACATTCTGACTTATTATTTTATTCATAACCAGTATTAAAATTTTATTATTGATTTATTTGCTACTTGCTTCTGTAAGCCTTACGTGATTCTTTGTAAATTTTTAATAAAAATAGATGATATTTAAATGTCTTCTTTTATACTGGAAATTTTTGTTGCTAAATAATGATGAATTGTATTGTTTGTTTTATAGGACAATCATTTCTTAAGCGGCGATATTTGGTGACTTGGCTGGGTTTCTTATGCTCCGTTGTAATGCATTCTCAGCGCCTGAACCTCAGTATTGCGATGGTGGCGATGGTTAACTCGACGACTACGACGCCAAGTGATTCGTACAGGAATACTTCCGAATGTTTCGTATCAAATATGAATAACACTCTGCATGAAGTAGTAAGTGATTTAAATTTATGTCGTGTACTAGTAATCTAAGTTAGGGCACCATGTACTGTTTCATCAAATGCCCATTTACGTCAAAAAAAGTAATAATAATTTTTCAACTTTTTTAAAAAATATTTTTGATTTTGATCAAAAAACAAGGAATATGATGCAACTCTTATTTAATTAAAAATAAATAATTTCAGTATTAAAAAAAATATTTTGTTCAGTTTTTCTATTTTCTTGTAAACTATGAGATCACTGATGTGCTAGCCTGAATGCAAGGATACCTGTGAACGTAATTTTTTTTCTAGCGCTCGGTGCTACAGATTTCGGGTTCGAGTCGCGGCAGTGCCATGGATGCTGTAATGGTTCGGAATCCATTTAAAACCTTATATTCCGGTCTCATATTACTGTAGGGCAGACAACCCTACCCTGTAAAAAGAAAGCCTCTCGTGTTTCGAAATCTGCCAGTCGGCAGACTGTCTTAGTCCATCATAGGACAGTTGCGTCAATGAAGAAAAAGGAGAATATAAATAATGACAGTGAAAAGAAGAGAATCCTTTTGATTTAGAAAAATTAGTATTAACTAATTAATAAATGCAATAATATTAGGTTTACTTACCTAATATTTTATAATAGTGTTTAAAGTTTCATTTTTAAATAAATTGCATTTTCTTTTTTAAAATACATTCTGTTAAGTTTTTAAAAAGAAACTGGCACTTAAAAACAGTGGTTCTCAAACAATAGGGCGCAACCCATAAAAGAGACAAGGCTATGTTAATAGGTTTTAAAAGAACATATTTCCTTTATTTTTCTTCATTGGCGTAACAGTACCATGGCGGCCATGGTGAGGCAAGGCCGTCTGTCAACTGGCAAATTTCGAAACTTTGGAGTATTCTTTTTACGAAGTAGGGTTGTTAGTCCTACGTCCTACAGTCATATTGGACTGGGACGTGCGGTTTAATGTGGACTCCAAACCATTATAAACATATCCAGGGCAGCGCCGGAACTCGAACCCTATCTGACCGCGCTATCATTCGGCCATCAGGCCCCTATAATGTTATATTGCGATTCTATATTAAATGAAAGAACAATCCTTAGAACACAGGTTACCCCTATCATTAAAGGCACTAAAATTATTTACTTCTCACTACAAAAATAATCAATTTCTAATTATTTATTATAATATTTTAACAAAATTGACCCACCACTGATATAACCACAATTTTCTGGAATATCACACACATAACCACAATTTTCTGGAATCAGCTGAGATTGTTTTACTAAGATTGGTAGTGAGAGGTGAAAGGGAAAAAAATTTCTAGTGCCACCACCACCATTAATCGATAAGAACATATGTAAAAAGAAATATAATAATAATAAATCTACAAGAAAATATGATCATCATTTCAGTGATCACTACCATCAACATTCCAATGACGATTCAGCCACTTTGATTTTTAAGCATACATAATATTTTTAATCATCACAATAAATATGCATTCTGTGAAATTCCTATAAAGAATCATCCATTCAAATGAATAATCAATATCATGATCATCATGCCAGGGATCATTACCCTCAAAATTCCAATGATGATTCAGCCATTTTGACTTTTAAGTGTAAATAATAATTTTAATCATTACAATATAATTTTTATATATGAATTTGTAAATTAATGAAATTTAATTTTGAATAAAAAATATACCAAAATTATTCCCTTCTTATAATTTTTGACGAAAAAAAAAGGAATTTAATACAATTTATACAATACAGATACAATTTACAATTTGTTACTATCAAAGATGTAATTTGTTACAGTCATCAACGTGTACATTCTCAATACATCGCATCTCAACCCTTTGTTGCAATTACAGCAGCACATTTTCTGGGCATACTAGAAAAAAATTCACGCAATCAGTAATAGGATGATACAATACCAAAAACGATTATGTTAATTATGAGCTCCTCGTGCAAAGTGGTCAAAATTACATTTTTCCAACCATTTTATTTGCCAAAGTTTAAAGTTCATATATCGATTTTCGTAAAAAAAAATGTAAATGTTGTGTTTTCATTAGTTAATAGTGTGTAATGAACTGAAAATAAATATTCTTTTAAGAATTTTTATCATTAGCTTTCTGTTAATTTTTATAAAAACATCGTGTTAAGAATTTTTCTCATTAGACTTCTATTAATTGTTATAAAAGCACTGTATTAAGAATCTTTATCATTAGATTTATGTTAATTTTTATAAAAACGTGGTGTTAAGAATTTTTATCATTAGATTTCCATTCATTATTATAAAAAACATTGTGTCAAAATTTTTTATCATTAGATTTCTATTAATTATTATAAAAAATGTGTTGAGAATTTTTATCATTAGATTTCTATTAATTGTTATAAAAAACATTGTGTTGAGAATTTTTATCATTAGATTTCTATTAATTGTTATAAAAGCACTGTATTAAGAATTTTATCATTAGATTTATGTTAATTTTTATAAAAACGTGGTGTTAAGAATTTTTATCATTAGATTTCCATTAATTATTATATAAAACATTGTGTCAAAAATTTTTATCATTAGATTTCTATTAATTATTATAAAAAATGTGTTAAGAATTTTTATCATTAGATTTCTATTAATTGTTATAAAAAACATTGTGTTTAGAATTTTTATCATTAGATTTCCGTTAATTGTTATTAAAAACATTGTGTTTAGAATTTTTTGCAATAGATTTTTAAATTTAATCTAATGATTTAATGAATGATTAATCCTTCATTCATTAATTTAATGAATGAATTTAAATTATTTTATCATTAGATTTCCATTAATTGTTATAAAAAACATGGTGTTAAGAATTTTTATCGTTAGCCTTCTATTAATTATTATAAAAAAACTGTGCTAATAAAAACATAGTACAAGATTCATTTTCATCATAACTTACGCAGACACGAAATTTTAATAATTGACCCAAATTTAGACTGAAAGACTCTGTTCTTTAACAATCTTCGATCAAGATAACTCTCGTTACATTGGGCTGTGTTTGGGTATGATGTTAATTTCTGCGAAAACTGCTTCAAAACAAAGATGGCGTAATTAAACGTTGCGCTTACGAAATAATTGTGGAGAAATTGAGGTCGATGTCATGACTGTGCGCTAGTCCATGACCTGGCTGCGATATTACAAAAACAGCTGTGATAATGAAAAACATCTTCTTTTTTTAATCTTGTCTCTCAAAAGATTGCAATTTTATTATAGTCTCAAAAATCCATTATCACTAATTAATGAGAACTGCCGTTGTAACAACGAGAATTGACATTTGTTCAGTTGTGATTATGGTTATTTCTTTTTTTTTGAAGGTCAATTATCAAATGTTTCATAATAAAATTCATTATTTTTAATTAATTCCTTTAAAAAATTATAATTTATCTGATCTTGGCATTTTTCGAATTTTCTTGAAAATTGAATTTCTTGTACAAATAAAATAATGTAAACTTTCATTTAATTGCACAACAAAACATTATTTATGTTAAAAGAATATTAGAATGTTATTATGTTAGAATTAACCTAAATTATTATCAATAATTTACATTATCGCATAATAAATGTGAATGTTTTAGATATATTATTACTTTAAATAATTTAATTTTGATATGTGTTTCATAAAAATGTGGAAAACGAACTTTAAAAAAAAAACCCCTCAAATGTCCATAAATGACAGTGTGACGTTTGTTATATCAATTTATTGTTAACTGGAAAAGCAAAACAGAAAGTTGTCCATTTGAGAAAACAATTAACATGAAAGACAGAATAGTAAAATATTTTATTGTAAGCATAAATAAGACAAATCACGTACTCATAGGTACAATGAGATTAAAATTTAATTAGAAAAGCAAAAAAATAGTTAAGCTAATCATTATTACATTTTATGTAACATATATAATTTATTTGCTATTAATATTATTCCTAGTTCCTTTATTTAAAGCTGCTATTTTTCGCTGAAATTTTCAGCAAATGGAAATTATAGTGTGTTATGCAAATGATTAAAATATCAGACTCACCACGCATGCGTGGGAGGAGCAGCTCTCTCTGACCTATTGTACCGTATAAACAGGGGGCGGTAGCAGGACGTTGAAAATAGTCTATGGTTATCTCTTAGTGGTAAACGTTAGGTGAAACGCAACTGTGCCTCTTCGATGAAAGGTGGCGAAATTTTAACAATTCTGTCATCACCATCGGAATATCATCGGTCTTTATGAAAGAGGATTTTTCTATCGCGCAATAGCAACTCGTATGCAACGTAACAGCATCACAGAGATACGAGTTTGGAAGCAGCTTAAGAATGAGAACCTGACAACGCGAAAATCCGGGAGTGGTCCAGTAAGGGGACGTCAACGTACGATATACATCAGATCCGCATGCACTGACGGAACTGCACAGCTTCATCTAGACATTTGCCAGCTTGTTGGACCATTGCTACAGGCGTATTACTGTCTTCTTAGTCAATTCGTCGACGTCTGCTGCATCGTGGACTGTGTGCAACAACTCCCTTATACAGGAACCCCTGACTCAAAGCCATCGAGCCATGCTGTTACAATGGGCTCATGAACATAGAGATTGGAGTCCATAGTGGCAACAAGTGGCTTTTTTCTGACGAATCCCTCCTTAATTTGTGGTATCATGATGGCTGAATTCGTGTTATAATCTACCTTCCAGAATGCATATAACAAGAAGACTCAACGGAGATTGTGACTACGCGTGTACAATTGTCTCGTATTGATAGTCTGCGCGCTTGGTGGGATCAAAGCAATGTTCGACGGACTATGGATAATGGACGAACATCCAGAGTTATGGTTTGGGGTGCGATTGCGTATCATGGACAATTTCAGCTCTACGAATTGTGGGTAATTTTAACAGCAATAGGTACATCAATGAAGTGCTGGAGCCCGAAGTCCTTCAAGGCATTATTGTAGTTTTCCTTCAACCGGATAATGCCGGCCTACATGTTGCAAGAAATGTTCAAGACTTCTTTTCATCAGAACACATACAGCTCCTTTCATGTCCTCCTTATTCGCCGGATATGTCGTTTATTGTACATATGTGGCATTTCGTTGATCGGCGTCTATAGCGTCTACAGATGAACTTTGGGTACGCAGATAAACAATATGGAATGTTCTTCCGCAGGCAGACATTTGAAATCTGTTTGACTCTATACCACATCGTATAGCAGCAGTTATTGCAGTGCGTGATGGCTACACCAAATACTGATTTCGAACACTTAATATTGTTTTTTGACTAAAAAAATTTAGTCATTTATTAGTAACAATACAAGTCGTTTGTGTCGCTTTTTTAATGGCATTACAGGCCTGAGCCTCCAGCACAACAGACCTCCACCTGTCTGCCTTCATTATGTTGCAATTTTTTCAAACACTAGTTTATTATTTTATATTCTTCTGCACTGATACTTAGATATTTAAAACAAAGAAGAATCAGCCTTTTATTTCGTGAAATCACCGAAAAATGCCACCAGCGTTTGTAAAAAAATTAAATATAAGCAGTTAATAATTTTCAGTCTGAGATCCTCTTCGACACTGTTAATCCATCTTTCCCTTGGTCTTCCTATTATTGAATAATTTGCATAAAATAATCCTTTTAATGATGTTTCCCTCATCTCTGCGATGCACATGTCCGAGCGTTTGTGTGTTAAATTTCCTTTAATTCTGATAACGCCTTCATTATGTTGCAATTTTTTCAAACACTAGTTTATTATTTTATATTCTTCTGTACTGATACTTAGATATTTAAAACAAAGAAGAATCAGCATTTTATTTCGTGAAATCACCGAAAAATACCACCAGCGTTTGTAAAAAAATTAAATATAACATCAAAATATTTTTTATATTTTATATTTAAATATAACATCAAAATATTTTTTATATTTTATATTTAAATATAACATCAAAACTTTTTTTGTATTCAGAAAATCTAATACTTTTTATAGGACATTCAAATTTATAATTTACTTACATGATGAATTAATTTTTTTTTAGCATCACCATCGCAGAGGCGAGTTTTTTTGGGACCCCGAACTTCAAGGTCACATTATAGGATCTGGATTTTTAGGATACCTACTGGCTCAAATTCCAGGAGGAATACTGGCCGGACGTTTTGGAACAAAACCTGTCCTGCTCGTTGGCTTATTCGGTGCCTCCATATGCAACTTGATATCTCCAATTTCTGCTAAACAACATGCATATTTCCTGTTTGTCGTGCATCTGTTGCGTGGAATTTTTCAAGTAATTAACTTTCCTATACAAATACTTCATTTGCTAAAAAAAAAGGCAGATACTGTTTTTACCGTTTGCTTGTACATACTGTTTTTTAATACTTTTTATGCAAATAATGCAACCCTATTTGAAGCCAAATGATAGCTAGCTAATAGGACAGCATAAATTCGAATCCTACGGTGTCGCCTGTTGTAATCATTGCTTTTGGAATCAAGGAGACTCGATGGTGATCGTGACAGCGTAGGCACTTCGCTGCGTAAACAGGAATGGGAATTTTTCCGGGATTTCTCCCATATGACAAGCAAATGCTAAAAGCTCTCTCGAAAAGCAGTATTCACCCTTCATAACACGCCGCTGGTTGTTCATGTATATCAGCAGGCCTTGTATTATATATATCTAAAAATAAATAAACATTTTAGAATCTATTATTATAAGTATATTTTTCATCTGACGAATAATAATATGCTTATAATAGTATTATTGTACAGAGTAGCCATAATTAAAGTATAGGTGTTTGCATCATAATTATGCAGAATCTACTAGGGTTATTGCTAAGCATTTCGTATACTTATTATTTAAACCAAATAGAATCGATTTATAAAGGAAAAAAGCTCGCAGTTTCGATACCGGATGTAAAAGTGGCGAAGTGGGATAATTTTAAGCAGAAATATAGGCACAAAAGTAAGGAAACGTTTTAAGTTTTATTTGATTGACTAACATTTAAATTAACATTTTAACATAAAAAATGCTTTTCTGAGCAGCTACATTTTAAGCAAGTAAGAGTAAGATCAGACTGGTCATTTTTTAGGAAGTGTACCAGCGTTGTTGGTGTTGGTGAAATTTTAAATTCCAAGGAGGTTAAAAGACACATAGTTCACATACAGAATATAATATATACAGTGCTTTTTAAATCCCCCCACAACTGAAAATTCACTATGAGTATGGCCAATATGGCCAGGTTGGTCATTTGTAAGGAAGTATACCAACGATTATGTTGTCGTTGGTGGAAATACTTGCCATGAAACTTTCAGCACACGCAATCCAATATGAGGAGGATATCCCCAGAGTACACATAGTTTACATACAAAATATAGTGCATACAATGCTTTTTAAATCACCCCACAATGATTTAATCACACTCCTAAATATTCTCGATGATTATGCCAGGCTAATCATTCCTTAGGAAGTATACCAAAGATCTTGTGGTTATTGATGGAAGGTTGCCGTGAAGCTTCCTACATACGCAATCCAATATGAGGAGGTTACGGATATAGGTATATTGATATCATTTTTAAGTGTACTCATGTTGAAAACAGTATTAAAAATTCTTAAAAAATTAGTAAATCATTATTAATATTTAAATTGTTCTTTGAATTCTAAAGAAACTTTGGCTTGTTGAGACTAACTTGTTTATAAAAACAAAATCCTCCTTTCTAACTTTTGTGAATTACTGCCAATACATAATTTGTTTAAAAAAGTATAAGACCATAAGACTATTTGCGGTAATAATTATTAAATTAATGAAATATTTAAAAATCAAAAAACTCCAAATCAGTACATGAAGTTTTTAATAAAATTTAGCAACGTATGTTAGAAATTCATTTGAAAAAAAAATACCAAAGTAACAACAGTGACAGAAATACCTGTAACAAAATTATTAGGTTCCTTTTGGAAAAAGAAATTTTTAGCATATTTAGTATGTTGTTGTTGAGCCTTTTTTTCTAGATATTTGATACAAGCTGTTTGGAATCGATTCAATTCAATTTGCATGGACAGATTCCGGAAGATTGCCCAATTTATATGTAATGGTAGTTTTCAATTCTAATGCCGTATTGTATTGTGTATTGTTTTCGAGATGATATTTGATCAGATAAATGATGTTATGATAAAAATAAAACTGTATGTCCCTGCCTAATTTGCCCAAAGTGTGCAAAAAATGACTGTAGGGCGACAAACTAAACTAAACTAAATCTGTGAAACTGGGAATTTTTTTTGGCGGGACTGTTCTTGTGTGTAGCCATGTTGCAACCTGCTTCATCATGAAAGGATTTCAAAAATGTTAGCTATTTAGTAGCCTAAGCAAGAAAGTCGTGCCAATTCACTGACTTTAGGGTGATGACATCCTGTCCACAATTATCGCTTTTTTCATCATGTTACTTGAAGCGACCTGACCGCCAATGGTTTGACGTAATGTGTTAAAAACAAATTAGCTATGAGTTTTTCTCTGCTTTGATTTCTTTTATTTTTTTGGAGTAACATTTTTGCATATTGGAGTAACTACAATTCTTGGATACTTTCATAACTAAATAATTTTCATGTATTAAAATTTTTTTGGTATTTTAAATTTTTAAAAAGGCGGTAAACGGCAAAATAACCTTTAACGGACACTTTAGTGAAAGAATTTTGACAGCAAACCGGTTTTCAACGTAACGTAACGGCTGATGTTTAGTTAGAGTACCCTGTACCTCCATATCAATATTTACTATTAAAATTTTCATAATTATAAAACCAAAAATTTAAAATTTAAAAAGAAGAAAATAAAAGAGCACTTTCTCTGTAAGGATCGAAAAGAAATAATCAGGATGACCGGTTTTTAAGATTTCCTTTCTGGTAGGTTTAAACATGAAAAAAATTCCACACCCCTTTTTTTAAAATATTTCACTTGTAAATAAATCCATTTATGACAAAAAATAAGAAAGTTAACCAGCTGCTTTTCCTTGCTTTTTGTGAAGGATCAACAGTTTTCAATTATTAATTTTCGTGTATTATTATTATTGTTATTATTTTAACATTTTAAATTTCCAAAAAGGTGGTAAACGATAAAGTGACCTTTAATGGACACTTTAGTGAAATAATTTTGACCGCCAACCAGTTTTTAATAGACACACACCATTTTATTAGTGTATTTTTAAAACAATGTGACCGGTGAATAGGTTAATTACTTTAGATTTTCTTTCTGGTAAGTTTAAACATGAAAAAAATTCCACACTCTGTTTTTTTAAATATTTCATTTGTAAATAAAACTATTTATGACCCAAAAAAAAAAAAAAAAAAAAAAAAAAAGAAAAGATAATTAACGAGACTATTTTTCATTTCTTTTGTAAAGGGTCTTCAGCAACCCTCAATGAGCGTTCTGATGTCGAAGTGGTTCCCGAGAAACGAGAGGGGATATCTGTCTGCTTTCATCTATTGCGGCTATCCGATGGGCGCTTTCATCGCAAGCCTGGCCTCTGGTGCCCTGTGCGACCTGGAGTTCATGGGAGGATGGCCCTTGGTGTTCTATGCGTTCGGTATGCTTTTAAAGAGACTTGTCACAAAATGCTTTCTTCTTTTTCAATTCCTTCTACTAGCTCACATTCTCCCTATATATATCTTGTTCTAATTTTCTATCGTTCATGAAATACTTTTTATTCATCCACTCAAGTTCAAATGCATTTTTTTTTTAACTTGTAGTGGATGACGCTGGATGCCGATACAGTTTTTTCAAATATTAATGCATTCATTAAATTTAATTCCTTAATTTTAGTTTTTTTTATAGATTTAAGTTGCATGTATCTAGCAATAGATGGCGCCAAATAAACTTAAAAAAATGAATGAAAATTATTTATAAAGGACTTTCTGCAATATAGTGGAAAAAAAGTAGGAATTGACTTTAAAAATTCTTTTTTATATTACTTGTTTATAAACATGTCGGCATACATATCGCATTCTTTATTCAAACAGCATTACTTTTGTAGATTTTTTTTAACCCTAAAATGAAAATTAAATTCGCCATTGGGTTAATCATTTAATTAGCGGCCTGATAGCCAACTGGCTAGCGCTCTGGTCATTGATAGCTCAGGCTTCAGATTCGAATCATGGGGATAGCATGGATGTTTGTTGGTGGTTCGGAATTCACGCTAAACTGTAAGTCCCAGTCTGTTTAGCCTAAAGTGTGCACAAGATGACCGTAGAACGACGAACCAAACCAAACCTAATCAACTAATTAATGTTCCCAAATATACTGGTGTTTCATGTTTGTATATTTTTGGAATATCGCAAGTTAATTCGTGTAGCAATTAATGTTTAATTCTTGACAAAAATGAGTACTTAGGTATATTTTGATATTTTGTACTTGGGTTCACTTGACTAGACGTACTTTATATCGTTCTATGGCCATCATGAGTTCACTGGTAATTTCATATGTCTGACGACAGTCATTCTATCACGGTTTCGTCTTGATTTTACAGACATTTAACTCGATGTTCTTCCTATGCTTTTCAAAGCATGCATTTAAAGAGACTTGTCATAAAATGCTTTCCTCTTTTTTATGAACAGGCCGATATTCATATCGCATTCTTTATACAAACAGCATTACTTTTGTGGGTTTTTTTAACCCTAAAATGAAACTTAAATTCGTCGTCGACTTAACCAACTAATTAATTTCCCCACATATATTAATGTTTCTTATTTGTGTAATATTGGAATACCACAAGTTAATTTGTGTAACTATCAATGTTTATTTCTTTAAAAAATGAGTACTTAGGGGGTACTTTATATTGCTCTAAGTCAAACACGAGTTAACTTGTCATTTTGCATGTCTGACGGCGTCATTCTATCGTGGTTTCGTATTTTTTTTGGAATTTAACTCGATTTTCTATGTACCAAAAAGATTAAAGAACTCGTGCGTGTACCCATTTTTGATTTATTTCTTAAATGAACACATTTTGAGTAATTATAGCAGCACTTTAAATATATCCTTGAAAACTATAGTGAGGAATCGGAGGATTATTCCGATTCTGAAATACAATCCAAACGGCTGACTGCTTTTCGTCCTCCGTTACAAAGGATTTAAGAGTGAGCAGAAAGAGCTCTTCTAGATATGTTTACTTTTCTCCTCTGTTTATATTACTTCATGCGTCAAGATGGTTTTACATTAGAGGAAATCTTACTTCTTGTTAAAAATGATTTTTTAAGAAAAAATCGCTCTTTTTATTAGTCCATCTTTTTTATTCGTTTCTTCTTATTATTTTCTTTTAAGATGCACAAGTTATGTATGCTAATTTCTTACAAAAAATTTGAAATTTTTTTTTTTTTTTATCCATTTATGATTTTTTGTATCATAGTTTACTACACCTACGGATAACATATCGACCATCAAAAATCCCCCCTCATCCGCAATATTTCAAAACTTTAGTATATTTTAATTCTTTTTTGAACAGTGTATTTATATTTTTTTAATTTAAATTTTAATAAGATTTAGAAATGACATTTTACTAACGATGACATTGCGTTTGTAAAATGTTTGCTTAAATAAACAGTTTGTTTATCGTATTTATGTATTTTATCACTCATCATCAAAATTGTATGTTTATATATGTATTGCAGTATTTGAAATGCGGACTTAAATAGATTAAATTGTTTCTTTATCTCACTGGAAGGTCAACTTTGCTATATTAAATTATTTTGCAGTTACTTTATCAATGCCGACGTTATTGAAGTTTTTATCAAATAGATTTTGAAATAAATTTTGTTTATAAAACTATTTATACAGAATTCATTTTACTATCATTGGTAATTGAATGTATATTTGTTAATATTTCAAGTACATTCCTTTAAATTCCTTTAATTCCTGTACATTACATTCAAGTAATTATTAAAAATAGAAAGAAATTCTGTCAAGGAATTCCATTTAAATACGTGAATAACATTTTATTTTTAGTAGATTAGTAAGATTTATAAAAATAATTCATTATTTAAGTTGTTTAATTTGCGTCATGTATTGCGGAAAATGCTTTTATTTTGTACAAATACGCAAAATATGCATAATAAATTATAGAAATGCAAAAATATAGCCAAGATAGCTAATGTTGTGTGGTTGGTGAGTGGTATTGCAATGTTGGCTGATAGATTTCCGCAAAATGGAGGGAAAGCATGAGAATTATTAGTTTGGTAGGTTTTTAAAGAATTAAAAATACCCAATATTCCCCACACAAAATTATAAAAAGATTTTGGTTGCTGTGGACCCAATGAGTAAGTTGAGACGTTGCTCTCGTGCAATGAACTTATTGTATTTATCATTATAATTCTATCAGTAATTGATCTTGACTGCTTGCATTTATGTTTTGATGGTAAGAGTTTTAATAAAAGTCTTTTTCTTTTTAATATAAACTATATTTTACTTTGTTGCAAAAAAATCTATAATTAAATAATAATAAAGTGAAAATAATTTCTTACAAATAACTTATTTTATACGATACATAAAAAACTCTAATTTGACTGGTCTTAAAAACCTTTATTTAAAATTGTCTGTAAAGTTAGCATTTCATTCTTATTTACAGTTTAATTTTTCTAGGAATAGTTGGCGTAATCGTTGGCTTGCTCATGGTATTTCTCTTTGTGGAAAAACCCGATGATGATCCTAACATATCGGAAGCAGAGCTGCAGCACATACTGCAAAATCAGGACGCCACTATAACGCTTAAGGTAATTATTTGTTCAAAACATATTTTTTTTATTGTGTTGATTTTTTCTTAAAAAATAAAGTAGAAATTGAATTTTTATAAATATATATTTTGTTATTGCACTAATATTTTTCAAAAAAATATTTGGAGAAACTGTGAATTTTTTATTATAAAATGAATATCTTCAATAATAATTTAAGTTGAATGCAGAAAAAATAAATTTTAATTTTGTTCTTTAAAAAAATATTTATAAATTATTAATGAGAAAGAAATGCTTTAAATTTTTTTTGAAAACGCAGATGCTTTTATAATAAAAAAATAAACCAAAAGTCCTGTAGAAGTTTGCATTAGAAGCTTGTTTGTATTAAATATTTGTTCTCTATTTTTCTAATTTAGAGACCTCCTACACCTTGGATTAAAATACTAACTTCCGTACCCACTTATGGTCTCATTATTGCACTATTTGGACAGTACTGGATGGCCTTTTATTTCATTTCAGTTCATCCAACTTACATGGGCACAGTCCTCAATATTCCCATCAAAGAAGTAAGTACAAATGAAAAGGTAATCTTGGCTTTAACTATTTAAATATATAAAGTAAAAGTTAGGCCTGGATATGCGTGTGATCTTGAGTTGTTTTATGGTAGAGACAATTGTCTCTTTAAATAATGATTCCAAGCTTTTAGGTGTCATATTTATTAAAATTTGCTGCACAACTGCAACACATAACACGCAAAATACAATTATATAGCAAATATTTACAAAATCATCTTAAAAACATGTTCGTTTAAGAGTCTTTGTACCCTCCGTACAGTCTGGAACTCTCCACTCAACTCCGCACACTCTTCTTTCTCTTTCTCCCTCTCCCATTATTGGTTCTAAAATCTAACGGGTAAAAAAAACTTGCAAAGTCCAAAGTCTAACGTAAGGGTCAACCCGTCCTTGAAAAGATGATCTATCCACCTTGAACTCTTTACTGTTGGCTATATTTTATTTCAGGAAGACTTGGTAGATCCTTATTTGTAGGTTACACATTGTAAAATTGTCAAATAAAAAAAAACTTCTTTACTAACAAAAGTTTATAAATTTCGACTTGAGATCCCTTGCTCGTAGTACTTCCAAATGACACTGTATATCGCCATGCATTATCCAAATTATACAAGTCAATATACAGTATCATTGGATGCTCCCCACTATCCAGTTTCGTTGAAATATTTCATGTGGGTTACGCAAAGGGTTATATATATCCTTTTAGAAGTTATGCATTATATCATCGGAATAATACATCTCACCAAAATGGCGTACTCATAGGTTATTCACCACTATCCAGTTTCATTGAAATATTTTATGTGAGTTATGCAAAGGATTATTTCTATCCATTTAGCATTAGCATTATCTATCTATTTAGTTATGCATATCAAGGACCTGAATGGCCGAGTGGTTAGCGCTCGGTACCACAGGTTTCGGGTTCGAATCCCGGCGGTGCCATGGATGTCTGTAGTGGTTCGGAATCCACTTTAAACCGTAGGTCCCGGTCTAATATGATCGTAGAGCGTTACGGGGGCATTGTTACTCCGCGTCCGTGGCTTATCTTCAAGTTACACGCGCTCCCTGGGTAATGCGAAGTGAGTAACGTCTGTGCAGCGCTTGCCTTAAGGCCTCCAAGACCAAGCTGTCTAAGTGTTTGCCAGCTGCATTAGAACAAAAAAAAAAGGTATGCATATCATTGGAATAGTATGTCTGGACAAAATAGCATATTCATTAGATACTCACCAATTTCGTTGAAATATTTCACGTGAGTTATGCAAAGGACTATGTCTACCCATTTAGATGTTGTACATTATATCATCGGAATAGTCTATCTGGACAAAATGGCATATTTAACTTGTTTACTTTTGAGGTATATATTGAAGTAATCTTACTTTTGAAGTATCTCAGCTAGAAAGATTCAACTAATCTTAAATTTTATGCAAAAAAACCCTCTCCTTCATTTAATTTACAACAAAATTAAAAGTTCATTGTCATAATAAAAGCAATTTTATAAATTTTTTTGTCGATTGACCATAAATGGATTGTTATGCTTTTGAAGAGAGAGAGAAAATTTCTAAAATAATGTACAATAAACTGTCAGAAAAATTCAAATTATTAACAGGCTCTTACATATCTTACCGTTATATATATAATTTTTTTGTCCAATCATCAAATTAAAATATTCATTTGATTACAAAAATATATATTTTTTTAAATCAACGAATTTCTGACATTTTTATTACAATTGTGCACCATATCGTATCATATTAAAGGAATTAAAAGCCACACTTAATGCTTCAATTGGATCATTTACTGTTTTTCATCTCGTCTTAAATAAGCTCTTGACGTCACGGTATTTCAACGGCTGGTGAAGTCAAAATGTTGCTCTCTAAATACGTCAACGTCCAGTTCACGTCAGCAATTATGACTTCATAAATGCTCCTAAATTAATTATGGCGGCCATCAGTTGAGACGGCAATGAATTCAATAAAGTTTTGTCCTGTTGAGACTTTCTAGAAACATTTTTTTATGCTTGCCAGTTATTGAGAAAATTAAGTCCGTATTAATATTACATGTTTTCATCCGTTTTGTTAATAGTACACAATATTTACTAAAAATGAAATGGGAATAAAACTACTTTGAAAATATTTTTTATTTTTTATCTGTGTTTGAAAATTCATCAATAAGATTCAGTTTTGAGTTGAGTATCTTGGTTTTTTTTTAATAATGTGGGTGGCATTATGCAATGCTTATGCTTCTTTACGTTTGAACCCATGACCACTGTTAATTATTTAATAATGGAAACACAACGTCCTTTGGTCAAGATTCTTCCTTGATTCACTAATGATTTTGAGTCTTGTTTGACGATTGTAATGCTGTTCCTAAAGGCTCGTTCCCACCAAGGGGTGAAACGTTGAAGATTCATACGGCAGGCAAGAAAATATTTTCGACCCCTTCACAGCGAAACGTCAGAAATAGCATTACGCCTAGTGAAGTTCTTGTTGTTATCGTATCCCTCATGGTAGGATGGAAGATGGGTGCAGCTTCTGTTCTGATGGAGCACCCGTAGGTAGAAGTCTGACTTGGCTCCGTGACGCTCTTTACAGTCATAGGAGACCGGGACCTGCGGCTTAAAGTGGATTCCGAACCACTACAAACAACCATGGCACCGCCGGGACTCGAACCCGGAACTTGTGGCACCGAGCGCCAGAGCGCTAGACACTCGGCCATTCAGGCCCCAGTGAAAATCTTCTTCGAGTTGAAAGTTGGTCAACTCGAAGCGGTGGATTTCAAACCGGTTTCAGGCGAAAGTGGTGAGGCTAGTAATTGGTCAACGCTTCAAACTTAAACGCCGCCTCATGCCTCGGTGGGACCAAGCCTTTAATGTTATTAATAATTGCTACCTGGAAACAATACCCCCTACTCGAAACAATACCTTCTCGTGGTTTCGCTTTCTTTTCCCACCTTTAAAACAAACTTCCCTTCTTGTATATTGAATGTGCCTATTTTTCAATTCCTTCTATTAGCTCACACTCTCCCTATATATATATCTTGTTCAAATATTCAATCGTTCATAAAATACTTTTTATTCCTGACACTTGATGTTAATACACACAATACTTGACACTTGATGTTCATGCAGTGTTTTCAAATATTAATTCAGTAATTAAATTTAATTGATAAATTTTAGTTTCTTTTAGATTTAAGTTGCATATATCTACCGATAGATGTCGCCAGATAAACTTAAAAAAATGAATGAAAATTATTTATAAATGACTTTTCAGCAATATACCGAGGGAAAAAGTAGGAGTTGACTTAAAATTTTTTTTTTTTATTATTAAAAAAAGTAACCGTTTGTCACTTTTGTTTCGGCTAGCTTGTCGAAAAAAAAATAGGCACGTTAAATATACAGGAAACAAAAGTGGGGAATGTATATGATACAGGAAACAAAGTATGAATATACAGGACACAACAAATACAAGAATATACAGCAAACAAAAGTGCCCAAAGGTTACTTTTGTTTCGGTTCGTTACCAAATATTAAAAGAACCCTCTTGAATATAATGTATCCATTTTTAGCATAGACGCAAGCCGATAGATAATATTTGTTCTGACCCTTTACATACTCTCTTTTGGTGTTATGATTCTATAGATCTAAAAAGTCTTTAAATTTTGATGTATTTAAGTTCGATTAAAAACTTCGTTGTTTGCCTAATAGAAAATTGTTTCCTCTGATTTTTATTCTATGCTTCATAGAATACTTTTTATGTTGATATTTATGTTTAAAAGAACATGGTTTCCGGTTGATGCTGTTTTCTTTACTTCAAGGAATACTGTTTCCAGTTGTTGCTGTTTACTTTATTGTAAGAATGCTGTTTCCAGATGATGCAGTTTTTCTTTATTTTTAACAGCACTGTCTCCTTTATTGAAAAGAATATTTTCCCCTATGTTTCTTTTGTTGAAAGACTACTGTTTCCTTTGTTTGAAAGAATAATGTTTCCTTCTTTTGAAAAAATACTGTATCCTTAGTTTGAAAGATAACTGCCTCCTTTCTTTGGTTTCCTTTATTTGAAAGATAACTGTCTCCTTTCTTTGGTTTCCTTTGTTTGAAAGATAACTGTCTCTTTTCTTTGGTTTTTTTTGTTGGAAAGAAAACTGTCTCATTTCTTTGGTTTCCTTTGTTTTAAAGATTGTCTCCTATCTTTGGTTTTCTTTGTTTGAAAGATAACTATCTTCTTTCCTTGAAAGATAACTGTCTCATTTCTTTGGTTTTCTTTGTTTGAAAGATAAACTGTCTCTTTTCTTTGGTTTTCTTTGTTTGAAAGATAACTGTCTCATTTCTTTGGTTTCCTTTGTTTTCGAAAAAAATACTGTTTTATATATGTTCTCTTACAGAGCAGCAATTTCGTACAGTATGATTGATTGAACTGATTGATACTTTTTAATTCCTTAGAACGGTCTCCTATCTTCGGGTCCATATATTGCACAAGCGCTGACTGGCTTCTCAGCCTGCTGGCTGGCATTCTGGTTGACCCGAAACCGAAACACCAAAGTCAACACCCTCCGAAAAGGAGCCAACACTCTCAGTAAGTTCTTCACTTTGTACAAAAAATGTTTTTAATTTTCCTTTAATTAAAGTAGTACACAAATATTCACTTTTTTCTCCCCTGAGTGTAAAACTTGTAACAAATAATATTTTAAGAAATCTATTGACCTTTTTTCATAATTTAAGGTGCGTTTCACTGAATTAAAAAATTATATCTAATCTACTTTTGTAATAAAATAAAATAAAGAGATGCCATTTTAATGTACGGAAATTAAAAAAAATGTGTGCAAAAAAAGGACTGCAGAGCGACAAACCAAACCAAATTTATAAAATTTAAACATTTGTCAGTTATTAATTACCGAATTATATTTGCATTACTTATGTTGGTTGTTTTGCTACTTATAATAAGGAACTAAGCAAAATTTACAATAAGCTTAGAGTGAGATAAGCTTCCGAAGGTATATTTCTACAATATTTTGTAAAAAAAACTAGATGAAATTTTTATTAACTTTAAATATTTGTTAATATTTACCTTATATGCATATACTTATTATATGCATATAAGATAAGCATGACTTGCAAAGGTACAGCTCTATAATATTTAACTAATTAAATATTAATTTCTATACTATTCGAGGTTTTGCAATAATAACCGTCTTATATTGAAGTTGTTTCATAAAATAAATATTTGATCGATTGTTTTTTTTTTTTTTTTATATGCTTAGTATGTTATACTCTATAATTTTATCTCTTTTAAAATTTTCCAGGTTGCATTATTTTTACAATAGGGGTAATAGGCATATATCTGTCTGGTTGTGATACAACATGGAATGTTGTCTGTCTCTTTATCGCCACTGCCAGTGTTGGCTTCGGATTTGCTGGCAGTCTAATCACAGCCGTAGATATGTCACCAACGTTCTGTGGTAAGTGGGCAGTTTTTATGATATATGTATTTCGAAATGGTTATTAGTATGTAGATATTTTTTTAATTGTTTAAGTAGCGGCATGTATCGCATTTTATGTTATTTTCTACGCCAAAATAAATTCAATTTCTTATTTTTCGTTTAAGGTGTGCTGATGGGATTTGCCAGTACTGTTGGAAGTTTTGCTGGATACGCTATACCAATTACAGTAGGTCTACTTACGAATGGAGGGGTAAGTTAACTGTGGTGTTGTCATTTACTTTTAAACCTATATTCAAACAAAAACCTGATTCTGGAAACAACTTAGCTACACCGTTTACTTAAACACACGCGATAACCATTATGAAATTCCGCAATAACCCCTATAACATTTTAAATCAACAAGTTCGCATGCCTTCAGAGACTTATATAAGTTGGAAAAGGAAACACACATGAAATAACACACAGACAAAATTTCATAATTTAAAATATAAACAAAAATGTATTTATTTATATTTACAATAGTAAGCTTGAATTAAAATCATTTAATTAATGTTATCAATAAAAGTATAATTCGAATAATGCCTTAAATAAAATATAGCTTGTACAAGTGCTTGCAATTCTAAATTAATGTTCAATAATAAAATAATAAGGTGATAGAGCTTACAGTTTCATAATTAGACACGACAGCTGGAGAAGAGGGGCTCCCCCTTTTTTTTTTTTTTTCTTCAACTTTAATGTTTCAGTAATAATAATGCTCTATACGCACGATTGATCAAAGTCTTGGCACAAGGGTGCTCCGTCCAACCGCTCACGGGGCTCTTGTGTCAGGCAGGAGACCTGGGGAAACTTGTCCATATCATGTAGCTTGAATTGTACACTTTCTTTTTTAAGTGTCACGCTGCTGCCAGGGGATCACCAAATAATTCATAGAAGTATGCAAGGGATGCCAGACACTCCGATTCACCGTCAAACTCGCAGTCTAATCTCTATTTCACGCTGGACATGATACAATCATCTCAGCCTCGATCAGCCACCTTCCTTTAAGCTACGGAGTACCGTTCCTCGTCTCTTTTCTTTCTCTCGTTAAGATGTCCATCGCCTCCGTTTTATAGTTCATTTTCGGAGGGGGGGGCGATTGCCGACACCGTAATAGAGTCTATATCCGTTGGGCAGACGCACCCCCGTCCATAAATCCAAATCCCCGTCTTATCAACTGATTTCTTGACCATCTGATCTCGAAGTGTTTTATGACCCTTGCCAATTAAAATACTTTCCACATATATCCCCTTCACCCCCAGCTGTGACTCATCCGGTCAGGTGAGGAGATCAACAAACAGCCCCCTTCCCAGGGACACACATAGAATATAGTCCAACATATACAATAATTATATAGAATTTTACCATAAAAAATATTTACTAAAAGATATTGCTCATATTGACACGACATAACGAAGAGCATAACTTCAATGCGTTATTTATACTATGTGTACACATTTCTTTTAAATTAATTTTATTTTCAAAAGATTATTAATTTACAGTTATATTACAAAACTTCAGAGTAGAAGTGCTTGACCTGTTTTGTTCTGCGGACTCCATTTGCCAATAATTTGCTCATGGGCATCTTTCTCGAGATATTTTCTGAATAAATAAAGTGTAACATCAAAGAAAATCAAAAGTATTTTTGTTAATAAAAACAAATAGGAAACATAGATGTGACCTTTTAAAGAATTTGTAAAATTTCGAATATGAAGAAACCTCTACCATAAACTTGTTTTATCTTGAGACCATCCCTTCCATGATCTAAGGCGGATTTTCTGATCCCTAAATGTTGACATTGTATCTACTCACTTTGAACCTCCAATAAAAAGTCCGCGGTTTTTAAATCACATGAGCATGTTTGGGATACTATGGGGATACTTGTTGCTGCACTTAAGTCACCTCTTGTAGCCTTTCAGGGTCTTTGAAATGTTTTGACATAACAATGGATTTTACTGGCAATTGCTTAATAAGCACTAGTGCTTTGAAGATGAAACACTGCTGTCGTATTTGTAGTTGTTAGAAGTAATCGCACTCCACATTAAAGTTGATCACACATTGAATTTTATTGACATTCAACATTTATTTTTTCTTAAGTTTCCAATTTGTATATGTTGAGAATTGAAAATAACCTTATTGTTTTTCTTTTATACATGTATAAGGCACTGTTTGTTGAGTATTTTTTGCTAGACTTCATTCAATTCTAATACATAGAAATTTCCATAGAAATTCCAATCACCAATTTTTTCTACAATTATTGAAACTTATAATTCTGCTAATTTTGGAAACAACACTACCGACCTGTCTTTAAAGTGGCACCTTATAATTAAGAGTTAACAAATTGTTTTGTTCCAAATAATTGTCCAACTAATAAGTGTCCACTTTGCATTATAAAATAGAAGTTTTAAAAAATTTTATTATTTGAAGTTTTGCCAGGGCGAATACTACTATTTATTTTGAAGGAAACTTATATAACAGAAAACACTCTATTAAATATATAATCACATATACGACAAATTCTATTATAATTAATGATATTCATCTATATAGAATATGCTAGATTTAATTGGAGATCAGTGCGAACAATGATATTTTCTAGACAAATCTATGGATTCTTTGTTAAGAACCACTGCCGTAGGAAGCTCTTGTATACTGGAATTAACATTTAACATGTCACATAATGTGATAATTCATCAGTGTTATAAAGAATGGGCTTTATCTCAAAACCTACAGCAGATTAGCCTTTGAAAAATAATAATATAGATTTTAATCAGACTTTTATTAGTATATGTTAGAATTTGTTGTTATTTCTATCTATAATCCCATATACAACTAAGACTATTATAATTTATTGTGTACATTGACATAAAAAATGCTAAATTTAATTAGCTTAATTAAGTTAATATATTTAATAAAAAATAATTATTTTTTTCTTACCCAAGTACACAATCTTGAATACGGGAATTAATATTTATACGTCATAAAATTCGATAATTCACCAGTGTTATAAAGATGGGTTGATGGCAAAACCCACAACAGATTCGATTTTGAAAGATAATAGCATAGATTCTAATTAGATTCATATTTAGGTGCTAAATTTGATCTGCCTATTTTGGTTACAACTGGTAAAATACTTATCAACTTTTAGGATTGAAGTTTCCTTTGATTTTCCTAGTTTAATTCTGATACCGCCACCTCGTTCATTTTAAAAGGATTTTTTTTTTGTACCAACTACTGAAAGATCCCTACTTCAGAAAATTTACAAATTAAGCTTTTATTTTCACGCACTTGAATTTAAACGATAAACCTTAATGAAATAAATTCAATGACTCCATTATCATTAATTTCTATAAAGACTTTCTGGTTTATGGGTCAGATACGTAGGGCGGAGTCTTTCTTCATCATCATGCAATCACAAACTGCAGTTACAGTCAACGAAAGGAACATATCATTAATTTGTCAAGCATTGAACTTGCCATTTATAGTTAAACATTATTGCCAATGGCGGTATCTCCGCCTAATATTTCGTGATATTAATCATTTTTTATAACCTTCCCCCACCCCATATTAATGAAGGCTGATTGGTTATAAAAATAAATAAAGATTAGGAACAAAAGTTCATTATTAATCTACACTATACTGTTAAATTTTCCATGTTGTTATCATTCACCCGTAAGTACTTTTATTTACCACAAGACAAGTTTTCGTAAATTAGGGATGTATAGACCATGGCCCGCGGGCCGAAAATTGTTCACCTCATCATGTATCCATTTTACTTTAAAAAAAAAACTAGTATTTTTTAAAGGTTTTCAAATTATTGTGGAACATTAAAAAAAAAAAAGCATAATCCAGTTTTAGTTTAATAAAAAGTAAACATGCATATATTAGGAATAGCCTATATATATTAACCTTATTTGTTTTAATTATTTTCTTTTATCTCTATGATGTTTATAACCCAGAATTTATTCCATTTTAAAATTGATCTAAACAAAAGTACTTGATTGTTGCTAGATATTAGAGATACCGTTTTTTTCTCCCCCTAGCATACCATACTTTAAAAACCGTATACCGTATTTTTAAGCGCAATTTCCTACGGTACTCGCAAAAAAACTCTCTATTAACATTAAAATGTCCCGACTCGTGGTTCAGTGGCAATGTGAGCTAGTGAATATCAGGGCAGGCAGTTGCAGACACTGTTTCAAAAAACGATGAGCCTGGTTGGCGTTTGCGATGTTTAGCCTCTTACCTTGGGGATCAGATTACCTGGTGGGAAATTTTCCAGGGGTTTCTCCCATACGATACGCAAATTCGGAGTAGTTCCTCCTAAAAGTTCTCTTAGAAGGCACTGCCCTCCAGCGACTTGGAGCAAGTCAGACTTCTACCTACGGGTGCTCCATCACAACAGAAGCTGCCCCCCTTTCCCTCCTTCCATTTGAGCACACAGGTTCACGGACTTGGTCATGGTATTACGGCAGTCCTCTTAAAGGTGGGTTTCGACTACATGATACTAAAGTACCATTTCCTAGAATTCCAGCCAGTCAGAAATTTGAGCGAGTTTCCGATTGGTTGTTATATTGCGAAGTGAGATTTTAGTATTTGGGGAAAACCGAATTTGATCCGTTGCCCGATATTGAATTGATGATTGTGTATGCAAAAAAATAAACGTTCACAATTGTGCGAACTCGATTCGACCAGTGTTGACATTCATTTTTTATAAATAATTGTTAATAAATTATATATTTTTTTTGCAGCAAACGCTTGCCCAGTGGCGCAAAATGTTCTTGATCACAGCTGCTGTCGGAGCTGGAAGCAGCGTTTTGTTTCTGGCTATTGGATCGACCGACATACAGCCCTACGACCCGGCCTTGTCGAAAGACGTCAACATGAACAGTCAGACTAAATCGGAGGACAAAGAATCGCAAATGGCTTCATGTTAACCTCTGATAAAGACACAAAATCATTCTCATCAAACTGTACACTTCTCCATTTGTTTTTTTTGGTATTTGTGTGTTGTGTCAGCTCATCGCGTATTTATAATTGACATTGTTTTGTAAATATGTGTTTAGAGATAATAAAAAATTTGTGAAAAAAAAAACTGAGTTCATAATAATCATTTTTAGTCAATGTCTCTTATAAATAAAATGTACTTTGACATAGTCATAGAATACAGAAATGAGAAATGAACTCGAAATATTTTCACTTTAAGTTATTAATTAATTCAATTTGTAGTGTGCAGGTTGGGCAACCATATTGTAAATGGGGTGTGGTTGGGCTGAAATACTTGAGACACAGGTTAGAGAACTCACAGCTTTATTGACACAGGCGCAAACACCACAGATATACAATTAGAGACAGACAATATTTAACACGTTTAAAGACAGATAGTTGGAAGGATTCCACTTCAAAGCAGAAAACCCAAAAACTCGGATTCGCGTAGGGTGCTCAAAATATACTTCCTCTTCGGGTGAGAGTCTGTTGGCCAACTGACCATTTCTCCTGAAAGCAAAAGGGTGGCGCTCTTGTCAGTGTGCAGGAGGAAGCATCTGTTACAAGTTTAAATTTTTGTATCGTGATACATGTTACAAAATCCGTACACAATAAACGTGATTCATAATTATAGGGAAATGTGTAGAAAGCCCGACTCGTGGCTCAGTGCGAATGCGCGCTGCTGCATTAGGGTGGATGTTCAATCCTTTGGTGACTTTGCTATAGACGCTGTTTTAAAAAACGAAGAGACGCAATGGCTTTTGTGATGTACAACATCTTGCCTCGTGAGTCGGACTACCTCATGGGAGTATTCTGTCACGAAAATACGGAGTAGTTCCCCTAAAAGTTCTCCCGGAAGTCCCTGCTCTCCTTCTTAGCCACCCGGAACCAAGTCGGACTTTTACCTACGGGTGCTCATTCACAACAGAAGCTGCCCCCCTTCGTTACCTCCTTCCATGAGACGACACGAGTTTTTGACTTGGTATACATGTTGTTGTCTACTAAGTGGGATAAGAAACAACAACAAATGAATAGAAATATTAATTTAAAAAATTCAAACATGCAATAATAAAATGTTAATTTATTTAAAATAATGCAATATTATGGTTTATTAGTTCTGAAACGCCTCTGCATTTTGAAAACCATTTAAGAAGAATATTTTAAAGCCTAATTAAGTCTCTAAAAATCTGAGTCTGCAAAAAATCTCTATCTGATTTAGACTCGCATCAAGAAGTCTAAATCGAATACGAGTCTAGAAAAATATTTTTTCAAACGAAGCTTGTCACATTAAATAAAGTTGTTGACTCAGAATATTCAATTGTTTTCACCTAGTGTTTATTTATAGAATTAGAATATAATGATGACTAAATCAGAGAAGCATAGCTTATTAAAAATTCGGAAATTATTTATTAATTTGCGTTTATTTAAAGGTTAAAAATTAAAAAAAAAAAAAAAAAAAAAAAAAACTAAAATAATTAAAGATGCTTAACTGTTATCTATCATAAAATGTTTTAAAAATCCTCGTAGAAGAAAAAATTGGTAACTTTTCTTAGAATTTTTGTACTTTCTTGTATTTTTAGATGTTCTTTACATTTATGTAGAAGTTTTGAAACATAATATTCCAAAATCGTTCAGAAAATCTTAAAAAATAAAAGATTGATTATATACTATAAATTCTTCATCTTTTAAAAAAAAAGTTAAGCGTTTGCACTTATAGATGGCAGCACCATCAACCCCTGGTTTGTTAAAAAAAGTGCAATGACCATTGAAATTATTTGCAATAACATTTATTATTAACATTCATTAACAAATAAACTTGTTTCAAACATATATGATACTAAATGATTTACTACTTTTTGATTACCTAATCAATAATTGACAGATTCATTTATTGCACTAATTCTTATTAAAATCGTATTCCCATATTATCTCGTAACAAATCACTTCTTACCCCAATATAATTAATCGATGCCTTAGAATTTATGTTTATACATTCATTCACTTATGCGTGTTTAAGTATTCTTCACTTAATTTATGATACATACCTTATTATGTTACATTACAAATTATTCAAATTTTCCCTAATTGCAAATTTAAAACTTGAGCAACGATATGTTTTTGCCTTAACTCTCTATATAAAATTCAAAGCACAGAAACAATATTTTGTACTTAAATGATGAAAGATCGCACTAAAGCAGAAAGTACAGAAAAGAATAAAACAAAAGCTTTATTATAAGAATAATATTGATGGAAATGTTTATTTTACCTCACCAAAACTATCCGCCAAACTAGAATAATTTCATATATCTCTTACCTTTCCAGTAGAACGAATTGTAAAGAGAGAGATATCCAAAAGAACGGGAAGTAGGTACTCAATTCAAAAATATATTTATAATACTTTTATTTAATAACGACATGACACATGGAAATAATAGACATACAGATACAAAAACCGCCTCTAACACAGATAACAACTACCAACAAGAAAGTTCTAAAGTTGAAGAGCCAAAGTTCTTAAAACCGAAGCACGGTTACAGTCAAGCAAAGAGTTCACGTGACAAACAAATCAAAAGCTCTAGATCGACAGCATTTTCGATAGCTTGTTTGCTCAAGAGAGATTGTTGCTCTAACAATGAAATATCCTTTGATAAAATATGCGAATCTATTTAACTGCATTACTTGGCAACTCTTTTTCATGTTCAATACCATTTTATTCAACAGATATCCCAACTCAACAGTACCCAATTCTCAGTGAACTAATTGTTATAATAGTACCGAGAGGTGCCTCTCTAAGGCATCCGATATATGTTTTATGCATTTAAATCAGGAGAGTGCGCTGATCACTTCATTCTAGGATATCTGAAGTTTCATTAGAATGGATTTGTTTAGCTAGTCCTTAGGTATCATACCATTTTCAGAAACTAAATAAATTTCTGTTTAAGGTATTTCGAAGGTATGCGCTCAAAACTCATATGAAAAACAACAGTTAAAAACTAACTTACGGTTACGGTGACCCGAATTTTGAAAATTTCAAATGGCATAACCTTTTTCTTTATTGTAATATGATCTCCGTAGTGAAAAACCATAAAAATCGTTGGAACGGTACCTATAGTAGAATCGCCGGCGCTAGATAGAATAAAAAGAAAAGTAAAAACAACCAATAATTACAGAAAAAACAACAGAAATCAAAACATTTTAATGCGTTTCACAAATTTTCAAAGTGACCTCGTTCACAAGCGATGATAATTTGCTGGCGGCACATGGTAGATAACACTGAAGCACATACCATGGAAAAAAGGAATATGTTGAACCTGACGTCTGACGATGACATTTTTTAAATCATATTCGCTTTGAGGATAAAATGCATGAATTTTTGATTTATAAAAGCTTCTCAATAACAAGAGTAAGGTATGGCGAAACGTTAATGTTTATAAAAACGGCGCCTTAGAAGATATGCACGACACAATTTCTGACAACAATGAATTCCTGTAACAGTACCTCTGCCGAAAATTCATACATCGGTCCGCCAGTACATAATTCCTTCCAAGCCAGGACGGCCGTAATTATATTTTCTCCGGATGTTAGGTTTGGTCTGCTGATCTTCGGTAATTTTGTGCGCACGTTAGGCTAATTAGACTGGAGTCTACAGTTTAACGTGGATTCCAAACCACTAACAAATCCGGATGTTAGAGATGAAACCGAATCCCTACCTTTCTATTTGTTTCCCTAATGCATCTGGCAATCACTTAGACGGTTGTCTTTGATGTCTTAAGGCAAGCGCTGCACCGACGTTACTCACTTAGCACTGCACAAGAGGTGCGTGTAGCTTGAAGATAAGCTACGGACGCCGAGTAACAATGCCCCCGCAACGCTCTACGATCCTGGTAGACCGGGACCTACGGTTTAAAGTGGATTCCGAACCACTACAACCACCCATGGCACCGCCGGGACTCGAACCCGGAACCTGTGGTATCGAGCGCCAAAGCGCAAGCCCTTCGGTCATTCAGGCCTGCCCTTTATCTATATCAATGAGGTTTAAAATCGCTTTTGAATACTGAACGGATTTCATCTGTACAGAGAACGTGACTCCATTATGAATATTTGTGTTTCTTAAACCAGCCTTATTGGCGCCGCCGATGGGCAGCTGCAAGTGGAATGCAGCGTTCGGAACAGTTCCGAATAGTTCACCTTAATAAATAATTTTCCGAATAGTTCACCTTAATAAATAATTTTCCGAATAGTTCACCTTAACAAATAATTCTGAATAATACACTGTCATGCTACAGTAAAGTACGACTCTTGTACATTGTCATTGTTGCGTAGCAAATATAACCCGTTGACTGGCACTGATCTCTTTTCGCCTCTAGGTCATCCATCTTCTATGTTTTCCTTACAGACGTTTCTTACATCTGTATCGTCGACAAGTAATAGAATAGAGCACGTCTCCTTATTTTAACGGAACTCAAAGTTGGGCAAATATCTTGAGCCCTATTCGTATTAGAATTGGCGTTGCATCCCCGTTTGGCTTTTTTCCCTACGAGCATTTATTTAGAAAGCATAAACATGTTTACGAAGCGATTCAGAAAATTCGGAAGAAATGCCCGTAATTTTTCTTTTCAAACCACGCATTTATTTAACTGTGTCCCGAAACACTTCTACCAGGCAATCTCATTATCGATACGAGATGCTTTAAACACATTTTTAAAAGCATTATCAAGTCTCCTTATTTTAAAAACAGAGAATTTAACAAATGCTACCAACGAATTGTAATCTTCGCTTTTTCTGCACACTAGTTGCACATGTTACCATTGGACTACGAGTCATTACATTCATATGGTACTCCATCTAGTTAAGCATTAGTCAGCTGTGATTAGAAAAGATCTTTTTTGACATAATGAGACAATCAAAATAACAAAAAGGTGATGATAAAATCAATTTTTTAAGAGATTATATTGCAAAAGAATATTTTGTTTTTTTAAAAGACGATTTAAGGAAAAAAGGACGATCTTTACCAGGAAGAACCTTTTTTCTGAAAGCTTCAAAATAGTTATAATTTTTTCAAGATAATTAAAGAAAAATTAGTTAAGAAACAAAAATTAATTAAATAGTGGCGTTTTATTGGTTTAACTTTACCCATTGCGAAATGTTGAACAAGGTCCTCTTTTGAAGACAGTTCTAATCGTGCCAAATACAACTTTAAGAAAAGAAATTACGGCAATTGCATTATCTTTTGACACATAAATGAATTTGTGAGCTTTTGACGCAGAAGCTGTGGGCTTTTGAAGCTTCCTATTTATTAAATTTTCGATCTCTTGCTTTAATTGTTCTCACGCAAGAGATGTTTTTTTCTAAATTTTAATTGCTTTATTTTTTATTTATTAATATTCTCTAATTTAAGAAACTTCATTTTGTGCAAATTCTTTAACTCAATTAAGATGTGGAGGTATTGTGGTTCTTAAAACACCTAGGAACTCCGTAACCGGTACGCCGTATTTATTAAAAAAATTATAACAACAGTGATACCTCGATCAATTTAAGTATAGATATTAGCCTGAAGTAAGTTTATTTGTTGATGGAAAAACAGATATATTGTTTGAAAATGAAGCTCTTTTTCTAATGGTGAATTCTAATGAAATCGAATTTTAATAAATTACTTAAATACCATTTGCAGAATCATACAGATTTTTTTATTATCTGTAATAAAATTATCAAATTCGTTGTTTTAATATTAAATATAATTTACTGAATATGTGTTATTTGACGTGTGAGTATAAATTTGATGCATGAGTATTATATGTAACATCCGTCAGAACATGGAAACTTTTTCCTTGTGTTTGTTTGAACAGTATGCGTTGGTGATTGTTTACATATTCCGGGTTACTGAATACATTGCGTTACCTATTGTTCATAGAAAAGGAAGTTCAGTTTAAATAATTGAACATGCAGACCGAAAAAAAAAACTTATTTCAACATAAAATTGCCTTGAAATTCTTTTAGCTTTAGTTTTGGTTTTTTTTCATCTGCAAAAGTTTTATTTCCCCCTGATTATAAGTTGCACGATTTTATAAATTAATTCAATACTTTTGAATATAGCTGGGATAGTTCAAGATTAAAAAAATACACTCGTACTGTTAATTTCTTCAAAGAGACAAGACCTATTTAAATAAGTCTTTTTATATTGCAATATGGGTATGTATCTATATATTTCTTTTAATATGATATCATATTTTATTTTAATATGATATCATATTTTATTTTAATATGATATATATATTTCTTTTAATATAAATTATTCGACTGTTAGTTATTTAAATAATTAAATTAATGAACAGTTAGTAAATTTAAAAATAGGTGAATATAAAATGTTGTGTTTTATTTAAAACTTAACAATATGTATTAATTAAATTAGATGTATAATAATAATTAAATTTGAATTCAATTAATTATTTTCTTCGATATTTTTATAATTTTAAATTTAATACTATTATTTTCAGTTTAATTAATCAGCAATAATTAAATTTGATGTAGATTAGATACATAATAATAATTAAATTAGAATTCAATTAATTTTTTTCTTCGATCTTTTTATAATTTTAAATTTAATATTATTATTTTCAGTTTAATTAATCAGTAATAATTAAATTAGATGTAGATTAGATAAGTAATAATAATTTGATTAGAATTCAATTAATTATTTTCTTCGATATTTTTATAATCCTAAATTTAATATTATTATTTTCAGTTTCATTAATCAGTAATAATTTAATTAGATGTAGATTAGATATGTAATAATAATTAAATTAGAATTCAACTGATTATTTTATTCAATCTTTTTATAATTTTAATTTTAATTTTAATATTATTATTTTCCATTTTAAAATGCATTAACTTTTCCTCTTAAACATTTAAACGTATAACGTTGTTTTTAATTTAGATATCGATTATTGTAACACATGTTCATTAATGTTAAGAAGACAGTTTCAAATAATACTTTTAAACTATCGGAATGTACTAATTACAGCATAATCATAATTTTCGTATTCTAAATGCATTCCCCTGGATAATTTAACTGAAAATTGACTAATAATTATTTACTATCAGTAATAAATTACAAATATATATTTAGTATAAATTAAATAGCTACTATTTTTAGACTGAAACTGGTTCAGTGAGACTGTAATCACATAAACCTTGTTAATCATATGAATTTTACATACAAAATCACAAGACTTATACAAGTTGTATATACAAATGAATATATAGATATATTGTAACGGTGTTTCCTCCTGCATACTGGCAAGAACGCCCTCCTGTGACGTTCAGGAGAAATGGTCAGTAGGCCTCGAGACTCTCACCTGAGAGATAGTACGACGATTCAATACAATTCAATTTAAATTTCCCGGGCATATGGTATTTCAATTCTTTTCTTTTTTAAATTACCGGCACTGTCCTTGACATCTGTGTGAAATTTGACGTCAAAATATTCATTAGTGCTTGAGTTACGCTTGGCTTTGTGGGACACTAAAACTGGTTCCATCTTTCTAATGGAAGGTAAGTCCTCTGTGCTCGTCAGTGGACTTATCATAAGTCTTACACGATGCTCGTCGTTGATCAACAACAACAAAAACAGAAAACAATAAATATTAATCTAAGTGGTCTCATGCTTAAACATAAAGAAGCTAAAACATTTCAGAGTTAAAAAAATATCCTTCCTTATATGTAGAAATATAAAATAATAATAAAAAATATTATTGGTCTGAACTGTATCCCATCTTCAAAAAATAAAAAAATTGCAAAGAGATAAAAATTAATATTTCCGTCAATTTGTTGATATCAATATCTAACAGCGGATCAGGGCCGCGATTTTAATTGCTTTTAAGATCGAAAACCCTTCTGGCCTTTGAGGCTTATAAGTAATCAAGGGAATATTAAGCAATAGAATGTAAAATATTTCTTCATACTGATATGTTAGTTACTGCAATTATTAATTGAGCCGTTTTCTTTGAAAGTGGTGTAAATCCACTTTTTGACTAAAAGTTAGTTAATTTGGTTTGGTTTGTCACTATACGGTCAACTTGTGCACACTTTAGGCTAAATAGACTGGGACCTGCAGTTTAACGTGGATTCCGAACCACCAACAAACATCCATGCCATCTCCAGGATTCGAACCTGAAACCTGTGGTACCAACGACCAGAGCGCTAGGCAATTAGCCATCAGGCCACTAAAAGTTAGTTAAGGATAACAATGAATGCAATCTGCTACGAACTTTATATCTATAAAAAGTTTCCCACAAAAAAACCTTCAAAATATTCATCATTTTGTCAATATAAATTTAAGCAGTTAATGAAATTATAAACATAATTACTTTGAAAGTGATTAAGTCCACCTTTCCTGAAAAATTTTGCTACATATTTCTGCATAGTATATTGCATAATTTCTGTATTTCATTTCTCTATGTGTGACATAAAAATTTTTGTTCGTTAACTGGAATTTTGTTGTTTTCTTCTGAATCATCGTCATAGGAGTACTCCATAGCTAGAGTTGAAACTCTATTAGTGGTGTTTTCTGTGTGTTCACACTATACAATGCTGTATAGGTGTATAGAGTGAAACTTCATTGGATGAAAATGTAAAGTTTAAAAAGCTAGATTTATCCCACAGACGTGGAAAACCACGAAAATTTTTAAATATAATACTAGCATTCTTTATAATCATTATACTAGGCCCATCATATCAGAAAAATTCAACGATAGGATGGATCTATTATCTTATGTTCCTCCTGATTATTTTCTAAAATTTTTTCATGATGATAAAAATTAAAAAGGGCACCTATTATTAGAAACTTGTAATTAAAGTAATTAAAATGGCAGTACTTAAAGAAATATTGAAAGGAAGGACATTTTTTTTTGACGTAATTAATAAAAATTTCATAAAAAAATTGGTTTGATTCCATTGAAACCCCATATTTAATAATTCCTAAAAGTTTTTTTTATTTTTTATTTTTTTTTTATTTCCAATGGCAGATTATGAACAATTACAGCAAAAAAAGAACAACAACAACAAAAAAGCCATACAACATACAACAACATCAAAATAATACAACAAAACATGCTGAAACAGAATTCATTAATCTAACAAAAATGCCAAGCTGCAGATCGTTTAGCCACTAAAAAGTGTTACCAGGTGCACCAAGGGGAGGTAGATCTTCTAAAAGTAGGATTTTCCAATTTTGTTGACTTTGAAAGTGGTGTAAATCCATTTGAGGTCATTAAAAGTATAAATTTCTTTCAATTAATACTTTAAAAACGAACACATTATAAACTTAAATGAATTTAATATTTAAAAAACTTAAAATGAGCTTATTAACATATACCAATATTATTCAATCCATTGTAATAAAAACCCTTAAATATCCCCATATAACACGAAATGAACTTACACCACTTTCAAAGAAAAAGACTGAATTTTATTGGCATATTTATGGACATCTATCAATTTAACTTTTTTTTCCCAGCAAATAAAAACTCAGACGAATTTGTTATCTGAAATAACCTCAAAATTTAAATTTATGCAAAGAGATCTTATCACGTCTGTAAGTTGAAGTTTGAAGTCCAGAAGTTGAAAAACTTTCCTTTCTCGGATCTAGTTCGTATTCCCAAGACTTTCCATTCCAAATTGTTCCGGTTTGAAATCCGTCGAGGTTTTTATTATTTTACGTTGGATTAAAACATCAGATTTTATATCTCTATTTTTCTTTAGATAAAATACTCTTCCTTAAAGAGTATGTAACATATCAAACACTTCTGCAACAAAAAAAACGACCTTGATGCTGACGACTTGATGATTTATGAGTGATTTGGTTACTTCATAGTAGATATTCGCTTGTATTTATCACCGGGTAATGAACAATCTTTGCATCTTTGATAGTGCAGTGTTACGCAGAGTGCAGTATATATATATATATATATATAGTTAACAGAGATTTTAGCATATTTTTTGCGATTTATATATCATCTCCAAATGCAATTATCATAGACGAAGTTTGGTTTAGAAAGACTCCAGTATGACTTTTGGAAATAACATGGAGTTAGTTGGTAAACCAGGTAAGCAGTATTTTACATTTGAATTTGCATAAATGCAAAGATTAACATTGTCATCTAAAACTATTGAATTAATAATAAATAGGTATATTTGAAATATAAAGTAAAACTTCTAGGATACGGTATAGAATATGTTATATGCTTTTTAATTTAAACATTTTAGTTTAAATTAAATCAACGATGATTACAAATTAAATTTTTGAATCACTTTACATGAAACTTAATGGACATCAACAAATCCGTCGTATTATCTTGCCTACTGTACACTAAACTATTAAATTATTTTACACTAAAATAATTTAAAATTTTAGGTGAGTATTATAATCTGCTATGAACAATTTGTGAACATTTTAAAAGAAAGTTTAATAAATTTTTTTTTCTAATGCAGCTGGCAACCACTTAGACACTTGGTCTTGGATGCCTTAAGGCAAGCGCTGCACAGACGTTACTCACTTTGCATTACCCAAGGGGCGCGTGTCACTTGAAGATAAGCCACGGACGGTGAGTAATAATGTCCCCGCAACGCTCTACAATCCTATTAGATCGGGACCTACTGTTTAAAGTGGATTCCGAATCCCTACGAATATCCATGACACCGCCGGGACTCGAACCCGAAACCTGTGGTACCAAGCGCAAGCCATTCAGGCCCTTATTAAAAAGCATTATTACATAAATATTTTTTTTCAATCATAAATTTGCTTCTATAAGCCTTGTGTGATTCTTTGTGTTCTATGCGGTACAAGAGGATTCTTTATAAATTTGGCATGGCACATCCGTGGCACAGCCGGGATTCGAATCCGAAACCTGTGGTACCGAGCGCCAGCCACTCGGCCATTCAGGCCCAGTTTAATACAAAATAAACTCTATAAAACCTCCGTCTACAAATGATTTTTGCCAACAAAAATTGTGAGAGAAAAAAAAAATCCGCCATCTGCCATCAGCAAAGTGTCATCGCGTGTGAAGGTGGTCACTTGGGAAATTTGTGAAACACATTAAAATGTTTTGCTTTCTGCTGCTCCTCTGTGTTTAAGTAAACTAACTTATGCTAATCACATTAATCATGTTAAAAAGAAATTTAACACCTGTCTTCGCATGCTTTATCCTTTTATTAATAGAAATTCCCCCCCTCTCAATTGATAATAAATTACTACATGTACTATATGCGTTCCATCATAACTTATGCGAGTCCGGTTTGGGGCTCTGCTGCACATTAATTATATTAAAATTCTAGAAAATAAACTTTTGTGCATGATCACAAATTCTCCTTGGTACTTTAGAAATGACATTCGTCATAGTCTTGCCCTCCCTTCTATTCAAAATTTTATGCTCAAGCTTGCGGAAAATTTTTATGCAAATCTTGACCACGTCCCGAACAAGGAAATTCGTAATCTTCCGAGATACGATTTCTCTTTGCCGGAGAATGCTAAACGCCCAAGGGCGGCCTTACATAACTTGCAACTACCCTAGACGAACTGGCTCAGTCGTCAGGAGCACCCCGACCTGTTCCTTTAGTCATCAATTCTAGCAGCAGCAACTCCATCCTGTGGTGTAATCTAAATTTATTTTTACATTATTTTAAAAGCTCTCTTTTTATGTAATTATATTATTAAAAATATATATATTTATATATATTTTTCCCCTTGCTCTTTTAAACTTACTTTGAACTGGGACAGACCTTGGTCACTTGCTGCTTTGACTTTTATTCCATGAACTTTACCTACCATGCTTCCTACTTTGCAGACAGGAGTTAGGCCCCTGCGGGGCCAAGGAATTCCGAAAATTACAAACTGACTGACCTCTGTCTTTATTGATTGTTTCCCCTTTATTTTTAGCCTGTCTAGCGCCGGTGATTTTCGAGCTACAGGTACGATTTCAACGCTATTTATGGTTTCTCACTATGGAAATCACATTTCAATAAAAAAAAATAAGTGTTGCCATTTGAACTATTTCCAAATCATATCACTGTATCAGTAATAGTTAGCGTTTAACCGTTGTTTGTCGTATGATTTTTGAGCCCTTGGAAGCATACCTCAAAATTCCTTAAAACCAAAATTTCATTCAGTTTCTGTGAATGGTATAATAGCTACGGACTCATATATCGCGAAGTTGAAGTTCTTTTATAATCACCCTGTATTTTTTTTTATAACTATCATTTCTGATGACCTTCCCTGAGAGCAATATATTGCATCTGGTGTTAGATGCCATCTAATGTTCTCTTTCAAGTCACACATAATTGTAATCCAAGCAACTTAGACAATTGATTTAAGGTGTCCCAAAACAAAAAGTCACATAGGGTGATGTCAGGGGAACTAAGTGATCCTTCTGTCCGAAAAAAATGACCAACATCTTATCATGTACTTAAATTGTGCAAATTTCCCAAAATGTGCAAAAAAATGGTATCAAAATCTTTCCTGTCAGTTCATTTTTTGGAATTTATTTCCCCATGGTTTCCACAGCCTATAAATTAAATTCCATTTCTTTCCTTTCATTATTTGTAGCTACAGTGGCCCATAAACAGGAAAAGTTATTTGACGGCCATCTGGGAAAAGCTCATCTAAATGGCCATCTGTGAAAGATCTCGTTTAATATACGGGTGTTTATTTTTTGACGTACTATATTCCAATGCGGGGCCTGAATGGCCGAGTGGCTAGCGCTCTGGCGCTTGGTACCACAGGTTTCGGGTTCGAGTCCCGGCGGTGCCAAGGATGTCTGTAGGGGTTCGGAATCCACTTTAAACCGTAGGTCCCAGTCTAACAGGAGCGTTGCAGGGGCATTTTTACTCCGCGTCCGTGGCTTATCTTCATGTTACACGCGCCCCCTGGGTAATGCAAAATGAGTAACGTCTGTGCAGCGCTTGCCTTAAAGCATACAAGACCAAGCTGTCTAAGTGTTTGCCAGCTGCATTAGAGCAAAAAAATATATATATTAATGCTTCTGTTCTGAAATATGTTATATATAAGTGTGTTCCTTAACATACCATTTACCAATACGCCTGTTCTTGACATAACAATATGCCTGTTCCTTGACATACCATATACCAATACGTCTATTCCGTAACATATCATTTACCAATACATCTGTTCCTTGACATACCATATACCAATACGTCTATTCCGTGACATATCATTTACCAATACATCTGTTCCTTGACATACTATATACCAAAATTTAAAACTAACAACGTTATTCAATTGATTTAGACAGTATTTTTAATGTCACAATTATGTAAATATAGGATACCAATACTCCTGTTCTTGACAATACGTCTGTTGGCATACCATAAACCAATACGTCTGTTCTTTGACATACCATATACCAATACGCCTATTCCTTGATATACCATATACCTACCAATATATGAGTTTCATGACAAACCATATACCAATACGTCTGTTTCGTGACAGGCCATATACCAATATATCTGCCCCTTGGCATACCATATACCAAAACTTAAAACTAACAACGTTATTCAGTTTCTCTAAACAGCATTTTTAATGTCACAATTATATATGCTATTAATTTCAAATATTGAAAAAAGATACAGAATTTAAAAACTATGATGAAAAAAAAAAAAAAGGTTCATTATTTCGGGGATTTATAGCTTTCATATTTGCTAGAGAAATGAAAATATTTATCAATGTTGCAGTTCAATATTAATGTGGCCTTGTGTATAAAGCTTTTTAAAGTCATTTGTAAAATATTATCAACCAAAATAGACAAATATGTCACATAATCGTAATAAACGTGACACAAATTTTGTTCCATTTATTTATTGAACGATTTCAACAGGAAAAAAAATTACAAAATAAAATCCTTTATTAACATTTGAATTGTGTTTTGTAGCATTTTACTCGGAATGATTACGTACTCTGTAATATTAGAAGTTTTAAAGTTGCTCAAGTTATTCTATTTTAAGGTTTTTCAAGTTAATTTCTCTTAAGGATATATATGAAATACATTTACAACATTATTATACATATGTTGAAATACATTTGTAACGAAAATAATTTTTAAAAATAACAAATTATTTTATTATTGGATTTTTTTTAATGTCTGTTACGTTTGGTATTTATTACATATATAATTACTATATATCATAACTACTTTTTATAGATTTGTCAATTGAATAAAATCGGTACAAAAAATATGCAGCCATACAATGATTCACATTTGATATCAGGATTTTTACAGTATTTGGCTTTATTTTTATCATTTATTTAATATTTACAATGTAAGCAGTACCTGCAATATAATGTTTGGCGATAGCAAATTGATTGATGATATAAATTTAGTTACAGGTTAGAAGATTTAGTATCATTATAAAATACTCAAATAAAAAATTCTAATTAATAATTTCAATTGCTTAATTAATAATTTCTAGATATAATGTGTTATTGGGTTTGCAATTTTTATAATTTCTTTTCTGGCTTTGCCAATAAATCTGCGAAAACTGCTGACGTGACAGATATAAGAGGATAGAATTTTTAATAAAAGAAAATAAAAATAGTTTTTATTAAACTGCTTATCTATCTTTTATTGCAGATAGATTTGCTAACTATAAAGTGCCAAAGATTATCTGTATATTGAAAGATTTAAAGATGTTTTTAACCGAGGCAGCGGATTAGATAATCCCAAAATGATAAAAGTTACAAAGATTAAATTTCATATGCTGATTAATTTACAAAATAACAAACAATATCGGAACTCAATCAGATAAATATTGATGACGAAACTTACAAAATTATGATATCATAATAACGTCAAAATTGAATTACATTTTTGATAATTTGCTTGTTTACAGTTTTGTTGTTACTAATAAAATTAAGATTGAATTACATTTTTGATAATTTGCTGGTTTACAGTTTTGATGTTACTAATAAAGTCAGAACTGAACTACATTTTTGATAATTTGATTGTTTACAGTTTTGATGTTACTAATAAAGTTAGAACTGAATTACATTTTTGATAATTTGCTTGTTTACAGTTTTGATGTTATTAATAAAGTCAAAATTGAATTACATTTTTGATAATTTGTTTGTTTGCAGTTTTGATGTTACTAATAAAGTCAAAATTGAATTACATTTTTGATAACTTGTCTACAGTTTTGATTACATTTTTGACTATTTTGAAAAAAGTCAGAACTCAAAAATTTGATTGTTTACAGTTTTGAAATTTTGACGAGAAAAAAAAAATTGTTACAGTTTTGATGTTATTAATAAAAAAATTTCATTCTTTTTCTTTGATCCAGAAAGTCCCCAATAGGTAGTCTGATTATCTATATGAAATATTTTATACACGCAGTTGCAGTCGCCATTAAATCTCCTCTTTTTAATACGCTTTAATTAGTTTCACTTGTATGTTTGTTTGTATGCATGTAACTGACTCTTTGGGCTCGATTTTGCCCTACTTTAAGAGATTCGATTTAATTTAAACGTTGTAGACTTATCAAGGACCAACGCCAATAAAATATTTTGATAAGTTTATTATCTCATCGTGATTAGGATCGCCAGGATTAGTGACTAAAACACACAGCCTTTGAAAATCATCTTGATCGGCGCATAATTTTTCCCCTGGAGATCTGCTTCTCCTCATACACACTATATAAGCTGCAAGGAAATATTTACAGACATCTTTCAGATATTCAAAGCTACGTGGGACAGCGGCACAACGGATAACGCGCCTGATTAGGAGATTCTCTGTTCGAATCCTGGCTGGCTCGACCTATTCGTGTTTAGCCTTTGTTTTACTCACAATTAAATTATTGTAAGAACCAGTCCTCCGTACCGGGACCTCATTGGAATATTATAGTTAAAAACATGCTTTTAGAGTTAAAATAAAAAGTAACCTTTTAAAACTTCCTTCAAAATTAACATCACAGTTTGTTGCATTTTATAAATTTTTTAACAGTGTATGAAGTTTTAATTTAGTAAGGACGAAATTTTATTATGATTTATTTTTAAATTGCAAAAATTAAGAATTTACTTGTCGAGTAATTGGTATTTTAAATAATTCCTCGCTTTTTTTTAATATTCGATGGCGCAACAGCTCCTTAGTGGGCCAAGGCCGTCTGCCTATTGGCAGATTCTGAAACATGATATGTTTTCCTTTTACGGCAAAGGGTTGTCAGCCCTACTCCCAACGCCCTACAGTCATTCTGAAAAGAATACTATCCTGAAAGTATAAGCAAATTAAAGACGAACCAATGCATTATGTGCTTACACAACGATGTTTGATGTTTTCTCTGGAGCCCTGCATCTTCTGTAGAACGAGGTAAGACATGACAAAAAAAGTAGGAATGTTCAGAACATTAGTTATAATACTATGCAATAATTATGACACGCAGTAAAAATTAAAATTATTCACGACAAAAGGACGATGAAAGGAATTTAAGGTGGAGCTATAACTGACGAGAAAAGAAAACTACAAACTTAACCAGGGTATGTTTACATGAAAACTGGACAGGGTATGTTTACTGGAAAACTTTTTAATCATCATTATAAATAAATTTAAAGTGGAATTTTATTTTGTAATCATAAATAACAGGTGGACAGAAAAGTTCGTAGGCTAACACATAGATGGTGCTACTAGTATGAAATCCATATGATTTTTAGTTAGCCCTAACCTTCAAAAGACACGTGTATAAATTTGCCAGCTGTTGCACTATTAGTATGTGAGTTATAGCATTTTTAGTGAAGTTATAGCATTTTTAGTGTTCATCACGTGCAGTCCACTCGGCTGACTGTCGATTGGACTCCGGTGTGAAATGATGGAGCCATGTTTCCTCCATTGTCACATATCGAAGCAAAAATTCGGGTTTATTACGATTGAACAGCTCCAAACACTGCTTAGAATCATCAATTCGTTGTTGTTTTGGGTCGATTGTGAGCTCGCGCGGCACCCACTTTGAACAGAGCTTTCACATATCCAAATATTCATTCACGATATGTCCAACACGTTCCTTTGATATCTTTAGGGTCTCAGCTATCTCAATCAACTTCACTTTACGGTTATCAGAAATTATTTTGTGGACTTTTTTGATGTTTTCGTTGGTAACAGCCTCTTCGGGGCGTCCACTGCGTGTCCTCGGTGTTCATTTCGCCTCGTTTAAATTTAGCAAACCACTTCTCTACGGTTGATTTTCCTGGTGCAAAGTCCGAATAATGTTTATCAAGCCAAGCCTTGGCTTCAATGGCATTTTTTCGCCAAAAAGCAATGCTTTATTAACACACGAAATTACTTTTTATCCATTTTTTCAAACTAACAATAGTTGCTTCATTAAAAATGCTATAACTCGCATACTAATAGTGCAACAGCTGTAAAATGTATATACTGACTTTTGAAGGTTAGGGCTAACTAAAATTTACACGGATTTAATACTAGTAGTGCCATCTATGTGTCAGCCTACGAACTTTTCAGTCCACCTGTTAAATAATGGCTCTCTTTTTTAATATTCAATGGCGCAATAGCCTCTTAGTGGGCCAAGGCCATCTGCCCATTGGCAGATTCTGAAACATGATATGTTTTCCTTTTACGGCAAAGAGTTGTCAGCCCTACTCCCAACGCCCTACAGTCATTCTGAAAAGAATACTATCCTGAAAGTATAAGCAGATTAAAGACGAACCAATGCATTATGTGCTTACACAACGATGTTTGATGTTTTCTCTGGAGCCCTGCATCTTCTGTAGAACGAGGTAAGACATGACAAAAAGTAGGAATGTTCAGAACATTAGTTATAATACTATGCAATAATTATGACACGCAGTAAAAATTAAAATTATTCACGACAAAAGGACGATGAAAGGAATTTAAGGTGGAGCTATAACTGACGAGAAAAGAAAACTACAAACTTAACCAGGGTATGTTTACATGAAAACTGGACAGGGTATGTTTACTGGAAAACTTTTTAATCATCATTATAAATAAATTTAAAGTGGAATTTTATTTTGTAATCATAAATAACAGGTGGACAGAAAAGTTCGTAGGCTAACACATAGATGGTGCTACTAGTATGAAATCCATATGATTTTTAGTTAGCCCTAACCTTCAAAAGACACGTGTATAAATTTGCCAGCTGTTGCACTATTAGTATGTGAGTTATAGCATTTTTAGTGAAGTTATAGCATTTTTAGTGTTCATCACGTGCAGTCCACTCGGCTGACTGTCGATTGGACTCCGGTGTGAAATGATGGAGCCATGTTTCCTCCATTGTCACATATCGAAGCAAAAATTCGGGTTTATTACGATTGAACAGCTCCAAACACTGCTTAGAATCATCAATTCGTTGTTGTTTTGGGTCGATTGTGAGCTCGCGCGGCACCCACTTTGAACAGAGCTTTCACATATCCAAATATTCATTCACGATATGTCCAACACGTTCCTTTGATATCTTTAGGGTCTCAGCTATCTCAATCAACTTCACTTTACGGTTATCAGAAATTATTTTGTGGACTTTTTTTGATGTTTTCGTTGGTAACAGCCTCTTCGGGGCGTCCACTGCGTGTCCTCGGTGTTCATTTCGCCTCGTTTAAATTTAGCAAACCACTTCTCTACGGTTGATTTTCCTGGTGCAAAGTCCGAATAATGTTTATCAAGCCAAGCCTTGGCTTCAATGGCATTTTTTCGCCAAAAAGCAATGCTTTATTAACACACGAAATTACTTTTTATCCATTTTTTCAAACTAACAATAGTTGCTTCATTAAAAATGCTATAACTCGCATACTAATAGTGCAACAGCTGTAAAATGTATATACTGACTTTTGAAGGTTAGGGCTAACTAAAATTTACACGGATTTAATACTAGTAGTGCCATCTATGTGTCAGCCTACGAACTTTTCAGTCCACCTGTTAAATAATGGCTCTCTTTTTTAATATTCAATGGCGCAATAGCCTCTTAGTGGGCCAAGGCCATCTGCCCATTGGCAGATTCTGAAACATGATATGTTTTCCTTTTACGGCAAAGAGTTGTCAGCCCTACTCCCAACGCCCTACAGTCATTCTGAAAAGAATACTATCTTGAAAGTATAAGCAGATTAAAGATGAACCAATACCTTATATGCTTACACGACGACGATTGTTGTTTTCTCTGGAGCCCTGCATTTTCTGTAGAACACGATAAGACATGGCAAAAAAAGTAGGAATGTTCAGAACATTAGTTATAATGCAATGCAATAATTTTGACACGCAGTAAAAATTAAAATTATTCACGACAAAATGACGATGAGAGGAATTTAAGGTGGGGCAATAACTGCAGAGAAAAGAAAATTGCTAACTTATCCAAGGTTTTTTTACATGCAAACTGGAGTATTTTTTAATCATTATTATTATAAATAAACTAAAGTGGAATTTTATTTTGTAATCTTAAATATTAATCTAATAATTAAACAAATGAAAAATATCCAATATATTACGGTTTATTTGAAATTGTTGTGATTCATTATATTTTCTAGGTGTCAGCAACCCATCCACATTGGGACGTAGGCATGTGGTGGCCTTCATGGGATTCTTGTCATGCTTCCTGATTAACATCCAGCGCATGAGTTTGGGTGTTTCCATAGTGGCCATGGTCAACCAAACTGCTACTGACCACGTTATCGATCTCAATTCTACTATCATAGTCTGCCCATCCATTAACTCGACATTAAGTTCCCTAAAGCAGAAGGTAATTTTAAATATTGTCAGGTTATAACGAAACTCTTGTCTTTCTTACTGAAATAAAGCTAAAACCTTATCCGAACAAAAAATATATATTTAATCTTCAACAAAATCATCATTATTTTCAATTCCATCAGATTTTCTATGACTTTTTTTATAAAATTTATTAGGTTTAATCTTAGAATAGAATGATCCTTTACTTCTACAAAATATGGCCTTTGAGTCATACAAAATGTTTATGCTAGTTTCTGAAAGGATGATTTTTTCGTTGAATCAGGATTTGGAGGATAGGATGGGTGAAGATGATATATCAACTAGTTTTTTTTAAAAACCTCTTAGTCCTTCACGAGTGCGGTATTTGACATTATAATGCTGCAAAGTCACTACTCTGCTGTTTATCATTGAAGGCGGTTTTTTCTGCATGAATACGTTTAAGCGTCTTAGTTGCTGATAGTCGGCTTCAGTGATTATTATTGGGTAGTCAACTAACAGGCCTGATGGTTGAGTGATTAACGCTCTGGCCTCGATGCCATAGGTTTCAGGTTCGAAGCCCGGCGATGCCATGAATTTTTGTAGCGGTTCGGAATCCACTTTAAGCAGTAGGCTCTGGTCTCATAGGTCCGTAGAGTGTCACAGAGATCATTCAGACTTCTTCTCACCCACATCATTCCCAAACTGTAAAGGGTCAACTCAGCTCTAGGCACAGTGATGGGGTGTTGAATAGTAGTAGTAGTCTAATATTACTGTTGGACGTAGGACTGACAGCTCTATCCCGTAAAAAGATATAATCTCCTGTCATGAAGTATCTTCAGTAGGAAGATGGAATTGGCCAACCATGGGACTGTTGCTCCAATGAAGAAAAAGAAGAGAAGTCAACTAGCAGCTCCTAATGAATAAATTCTTATATAACCTAGTCAACACTCAAAGGAATCTTCTGTTAATATAGACCCTTTCGAAACTGTTGGATAAGCCTTATATAATTAATTAACCTAGTGTCTTTTGAGCGCAATAGAGAATCCTCAAATATAACCTTTGTAGTTAGAAGTTGTATCGGTATTACTTATCATCGGTGTTATCATGTCTGTTAATTATCAAGAAAATTCTTTACAACTGGATTTATGTAGTGTGATTTATTCTTACGAATATGTAATAAGGTATTGTATTTCAGGTAGAAGGTGAATTTACATGGAGTTCCCAAGAGCAAGGCTATGTTCTCGGAGCTGGTTTCCTCGGATTTTGCCTCGCCACCATACCGGCCTCGAAGCTCTCCAAAATGATTCAGGCTCGGCGTGTGGCACTCTACAGCAGTATTTTGACAAGCATCACAACTTTAGTCGCTCCTGTATGTGCCACGTGGCATGTGAACATGATGATTGCTGTTCTGCTAATCAGAGGTGTGGGACAGGTAGGCATTAGATTTGTTGTGTATTTAATATAAAATCATTATAGAAAATGTATCTAAATAGAAATTATAACTCATAGATGTGCAAAATCAACTGATGGTATACTTTAGAGGGCATGATGGCCGAGTGACTAGAGCGCTGGTACTCGGTTCCACAGGTTTCGGGGTCGAGTCCCGGCTGTACCATGGATGTTTGTAGTGGTTCGGAAGTTCGGAATCCATTTTAAACAGTAAAGTCCGGTCTAATATGACTACTACTACTACACCTGAAAATACGACTGAAAATTTGAACAAGATATATATAGGGAGAGTGTGAGCTAATAGTAGGAATTGAATAATTAGCACCAAAGTACCCAAATATGACATAAATATTTAATTATTTCTACTTAAATTAGACAGTAGAAAGTAACTAAATGAAACTTCGGCAATGTTTCAACTGAAAGTCATTAGGTAAAGCTTTTTAAACCCTATCACACCAATAATTTGTATTATGTGAACTTTCTTATAATAACTGAATATATTTTATGTCAGTCCTACGCTATTGGGAATGCATAACTTCGATAGTCTATCAAATAAGCTGTGGATGCTAGCTGTGCTAATTATATAACTAACTCCCTGACAACACAGTCCATCTTTGACAGTAGAAATTCCGAAAGAGTAGATGTTTTCTTTTTACGAGGTAGGGTTGTCAGCCCTATGCTCACGCTCTACAGTCATATGAAACAGGGACCTACAGTTTGATGTGGATTCCGAACCACTACAAACATACATGGCACCGCCAGGACTCGAAACCGAGTGTCACCGAGCTCCAGACCGACAAGCCATCAGGCTTCAGTGCTTATTACCAAGTTGTTAATTAAATTTATTGCTAATTTAATTATTAATAATAATAACCGAAATATATTTTAAGAAATCCTGCTAGCGATATGTAAACAAATAAGTTCATCAGAAAAACATAAGAACGCAGACATTAATTAATTTATGTGTTCATTATATTTTTTCCATTATTGGAAGAAACATGTGTTTTTTGCATACTCATACAATTATTTAAAATTAGCAAATGCCTTGTTTTGCGGGGAAAATATTTGGTTACTTTATCCACTCAGTTCTATCGACACTTAGAAAAGCACTCAGTAACTGCCTAAGTATTTCATCAGCTAGTGCTACTGTGTTAATCTTTGCAATCTGTATATCAGTGCGATTTTTTTAATTTTCCTATTAAGAACTTCGAACCACCGTTATCGCGAATTTTTTGCATAATTATTAATGATATTATTTTTTTGTAGTCTATCTCTTTTTTTATCAGACAACTTCAGTAATTATTTTTTTTATACAAAGTGATTTATTGATTGAAAAGCTTTTTGAAAGATCCATACGTGTTTCATCATCCTGACTGAGTACATAAAAGTTTAAAATATTCGTGAGATAAAAAGCGATAATAAGTTTCCGGGATTTGATAATTATATTTCATGTTTTTATTTATTTTTTTTTATGGTATTTTTTTATCAAAAGCACTTTGCAATTATTATCGAATTTATGTATATTCAATTGGGGTCTGTATGACAGAGTGTCTGGCGCTCGGTACCACAGGTTGTCTAAGTGTTTGCCAGCTACATTAGAAAAAAAATTGTCTATTCAATTTGAATTGTGTTGGAAATTTTTTTTCTAAAAATCGATATGAAACTGTATGAAACTGAACTATATCACAAAACGATATGAAACTGTTTACCAGCAAATAAAAAAATTCTATGTAAATATTATACATCCTTTTTGGAAAATTTTAATTTCCAAATATATTTAAAAAAATTCCAATTCTTAAAATTTCGGGTTCGAGTCCCGGCGATGCTATGGATGTTTGTAGTGGTTCGGAATCCACTTTAAACCGTAGGTCTCGGTCTAACATGGTCATAGAGCATGGCGGGGGTATTGTTACTCCGCGTCCGTAGCTTATCTTCAAGCTACGCGCACCTCCTGGGTAGTGCTCAGTGAGTAATGTCGGCGCGGCACTTGCCTTAAGGCATCCAAGACAATTGTCTAAGTGTTTGCCAGCTGCATTAGAAAAAAAATGTCTATTCAATTTGAACTGTGTTGGGAAATGTTTTTTCTATTCAAAGTCACAAGAAAGATATGAAACTGTTTACCAGTAAATAAAAAAATTCTATGTAAATATTATGCATCCTTTTTAGAAAATTTTAATTTTCAAATATATTTAAAAAGAATTCAAATTTTTAATATGGATAAAAATGAAAATTAAATAATTTCTGGCTCAGTGTCTGAATGTGGCTTGAAGATTGAAGCCTGGTGCTCGAGAGCTAGTGCTTAAAACTCTTCTGCTCAGTTTGAGCATGAAGACAGCACTGATATGACAGATAGTATAGACAGACAGACATGAATGGATGACAATAAGAAGTTACAATCTTGCAATCTGAGGAAAAACTCTTAAAAACGGTATTTATTATTATGAACAAGAAGGTATGAATTAGAAGAATATATTGTAATGAACTGAAGTAGAAGAAACCCTTTTACACACTGTAGAATAATTATTGTGAAAATAGATGGATGTGGGATTTAGGAGTACAGATAAGCAAATATTATTGATAATATTTGAGAGTATAAGTAAACATAAATGCGCATTAATTACATTGAAAATCGAAGTAGACTTGATGGAAGTGGTGACAAAGCGTCTAATAGCAAGATTCGTAGAGTACAACTCCAAAAAATCTTACAGAAAGTCTTCCACTTATCAAAAAAAAACAATGACCAAAAGAAGCAATGTCCCCAAAATCAAATTGTCAACAGATTTGAAATTAAAAACAAGTAATATAAAAAGTCAATTTCTTCTTTTTTTTTCACTCTATTGCAGAAAGCCCTTTATAAGTAATTTTCATTCATTTTTTTAAGTTTATATGGCGCAATTTATTGGTAGATATATGCAACTTAAATCTAAAAAAAACTACAATTAATTAATTAAATTAAATTACTGGATTAATATTTGAAAAAACAGTATTAACATCCAGTGTCATCCACTACAAGTTTAGAAAATATGTATTTGAACTTGAGTGGACGAATAAGAAGTATTTTATGAACGATTGAAAATTTGAACAAGATATATATAGGGAGAGTGTGATCTAATAGAAGGAATTGAATAAACACTTAATAGGACCAATGTTAATTAAACAAATAACATCAGATTGAAAAAAAGAAGCATCGTAAAAGCCCTTTTATTGCCGCAAGTAATTTAACTTTATAAATATAATGAGCAAATATTGCGATTACCTGCAGCATTTAACTTACAAATGTGATGAATGTTTTGCATAATAATGTAATTGGATCTTTTGCATAATATCTCTTTTTTTTATTTCATTTCAGGGCTGCTTGTTCGTGTCTCTGTTTGATCTCATGGCTAAGTGGTTCCCTCGTAAAGAAAGGGGCTTTACTGTCCACTTTTGTCATTTCTGGGTATTCCTTGGGATCCACAGTAGCATCTGCTGTGACTGGCTGCATCTGCGATATGCCCAGTCTGGGATGGTCAGGAGTCTTCTACATATTTGGTAAGCACTAATCTTATTTTACATACTATTTTTATACATTCGATTTTATATATTATTCTTAAGACATGCATTTAATATATATGTATAATAATGGCTAAAGAAACCACTTATTTTTATGAATATATACCATTATAAATTTAAACTAAACAAATAAAACAATTAAAAATAATTTTAGTTTTCAATTAAAACAAACACTTGGTCGGGTTTTTTCCGTTAAGTGATTGAGTTAGTATTTTATTACATATTAAAAAAATGTAATTTTGCTTCATACAAATTGAAACTTTGTTCTTTTTTTTATGAAAAGATCATTTAAGATATTTATTTTCTTAATTTAAATATTTCACTACATTAGAAGTTTTGGGACAAATTTAAGTTTAGTACATAAATTAGGTTTAAGACATAATTAGACAATTAAGACATAATTAGATTTAACAAGATATATGATTTAACACACCATTTAACTGTGCTTTCTTCTACACACTGGTAAGAACGTCTTCTGTGGAGTTCAGGATAAAGAATCAGTCGGCCTCGAGACTCTCAGCCGAGAGGAAGTACAGCGCAACTTGCGCTCCCGCTGAGAAAGGTTTAGTTTGTATGAGGCGAAACATATTTAGAGTATCCAGAAGCATTAGTTGGTCTACAATCTACATGCCTACCTATTAGTCCGGGTTGGCCTCAGGAAGTACATTTCGCACACCCTGTGCGTACCTGAGTTTCGGATTTTTGGCTTAGAAGTGGAATCCTTCCATGAATCTGTTATTATTATCTACCTTTAAATATGTTAAATATTGTATGAATATAATTGTATGTTTGTGATGTTTGTGCGTGTGCAAATAAAGCTGTGAGCTCTGAATACTCCAACCTGTGCCTCAAGTATGTCAACCCAACCACTCCCAGTTAAAATCTGGTTGCGCAACCTGCACACTACAATATCCATTAGATTTAACATAAAAACCATAAAATGAGATTAATGTATTTTATTACTATTGTGTTATAATTGTTACCTCTTGTTATTTGCAGGTGGTTTTGGTTTTTTACATGCTGTGCTCACGATTTATTTGCTTTACGAATCTCCAAAGGATCATCCCCGAATTTCTTCGGCTGAACTGATATATTTGAGTGACAATGAAGGATGCGCTTCGAATAGTAATGTATGACATTTTAGTTTCATTGAACCTTGCTTTTATAAAAGTTATATGTATATATACATATTTAAAGGATTTTTTTTTCGCATAAAGCAAATATGCAGCCTTTTGAAGAAGTTTGGGAAATCAGCTAGAGTATTTCCGACTCTTGAATCTTTTCCGTAATTTTATGTGCTATGACATTTACTAATGAATTTAGAAGAATTTGCGGTGTAAATTCAAGGACTTTTATGAAACTAATACATCTATCTATAAAAGCCTTTTTTTTCATAACAAAGTGTTTTTACGACTTAGTGTAGTATTTACATCGATTTTAAAGACAATCTTGCGCACTAAATTTACTTACAGTACAAAATGCTTGCATACACATTTGCTTACAATACAAAATGGTTGCATACAAATTTGCTTACAATACAAAATACTTACATACAAATTTTCTTACAAACAATCTCGCACTCTAAATTTACAGTATTTTGCTTTACTTATATCCTACAAAAATAGCAGTGACAAATTAACACGTGCTTAAATATTATAGAATAAGTTAAGACAAGCAAAAGAAACTGTCAATTTCAAGCACAAAAAGGCTATATTTCTAGTACATGAAATCTTTTTTTGTTCTTAACAATGAATTTCCATAAGATCTTCTTTCGTTGTTGATCCAAGATAGTTTTTTTTATAAACCTTAGTGCTGCCGAAAGTATCTCAGAACTTTTTTGGTATGGTGCGAAAGCTGTCACTGTCTTTGCTAGTGACTGTATTATTGAAGAATACACTTGAATTACCTCAATTTAATTTTGATATTTATTAATAGAATTTTGGAAAAATAATGATTTTTATAAACAATTCGGGAGTCGATATATTTGGGGAGAAAGGGATATTTAATACTTAATATCCCTTCTCTTAAGTTTCTCTTAATATCCGTTCTCTTTAATACTTTCAAGTTTTTGTGGAATATATTTCATAATATCGTTCTATTTTTAGCTGCTAGGGTAAAACAAAACTTTTACCCTTTTTCTAGACACCAAGGACACCATGGCTCCAAATTTTCACATCAGTTCCCTTTTACGCTCTATTAGTTGGGATACTTGGACAGTATTGGACGTTTTCTTACTTCTGGACAGTTCATTCCACTTTTCTGGGAACAATACAACATTTCCCAATAACTGAGGTAAGGAAATAAAATTAAATTTCATCCACTAAAATTGAAGAACTCATCAATTTTAATTTATATTTTCTCATATTTTATGTCAACATTAAACAGACTCATTAACATTCTAACATTCCATTAACATTTCAAAGTTTTAGAATAACTACATTAACATTCTATATTTCTAACATAATTACATTCATTAAATTAGTCTTGGTAACTTAATTTGAACTATTAATATCTTTTTGTCCAGATATTATTATAAAATCAAGTGATTTTGTATGTTGTTGTTGTTGTATCCCCTGAAGAGCACAAGAAAATCAAATATCGTGTAATAATATTGGCTATGTAGATTACCAACTAGGAGTATAACTCCTCTTCCGAGGGGTGGTCCAGAGAATGCATGGCGGCTGCAACAGCTCAGCAATCAAAGACATGATGAGAAGTCAACTCGACATCAGGGCGGTTGCCACATTTTTGGCATTTTTTAACGCCATCAGCAGAAATGTCGATATTTTTGTGGTGCTTCAGTCATAATCTTGTGAGAGTGGTAGCTGTTTTTCTGTCGACACTTAATTTGGTATTTAGGTTTGATCTTAGAAGGAATCAAAAGTCTAGATTTTGCCAAGGCATTTTCATCTGCAAGGGAAGTGGGAAGGGCAGTCTGATCCAGACTTCTGGTATTCTTCGCCAAAGAATCTGCAATTTCAATCATTTCCAAACTCACATGAACAGGGATCGATTGCAGGATGTACATTCTGTGCGAGCAGTGGATTTGTTCTAAAAGAGATATAATGTTCAAGATAATACTTGAAAAGCCTTTATTAAGAAGTTGAAGATAATAATTACATTTCCACTTGTAAGGTGATTTATAATTGAGATTTTGTTTGTATATTTCATATTTTCTTACACAATTGTACGAACAGCTATTTTTTTGTAAACAATGAAAACAATGTTTAAATACAAACGCACTTAAATATAGTTTGACAGTTTAGAATTAGATTCAAATTAATTGCTTTTAAAAATTATTATATTTTTTATCTTAATTGCTTTATTAAAATCAATTAATATGGTTGGTAATATGCATTTGCAACATGCTTCATAGTCAGACAGTGATAAGAGGTTAAAGACTTTCTAGTTTTATTGTATGTAATACAATTTTAATTCAGTTACATTTCAAGACGTTTTCCCCCAAAAAAATGACACACCAAAATAATGGACCTTAACCTCTTTAATGACACAGACTCTTTGAATTTTAGCATCAAAATGTCGAAGTATGTTATGACTGTTCACTCATTTCTAATTATATTAAAGCGTCGAAAAGGACCAAATGGAACTTTGGCAATGTTTCAACTGAAAGTCATTGGGTGAAATTTTTGAAACATTTTTACACTGATTATGTAATTATCTTTTATGCTATTTTTGTGAACATGCAAAATTTCTTTATTTTGGGATGGGTAGGAGAATGGATTGTACATTTGATTTCTGAAACCATGAGAGCTTGGTTTGAAACCGAATAGAATGTTGAATGGAAAACTTCTTTAATAATTAAATGTAATGATGATAATAATAATTTAAACCTGTATTCATAAATCTATGAGCGTAAAGACCTAAAAGAAAGAATAAGGTGTTATGTCTTCCCTTCCTCCCCAAGTCTTGGGTTTGTAACTCCAAATTGTTGTCTCATCTGATTTAACACTGAATCTGTTGCATATATTAAAAAGCTTATGATCCAATGGCCAACAGACTAACATTTGCCAGCTGTAACAGAATTATTTTTATTATGAAAGCTAAAAGTAATACAGCTAAATTTCCATGTTCAATTTCCCTGCTCTTTTATAGAATGACTATTGGTCCTGCCTACCATTTTTGATGAAAGCGTTTGGTGAATATACATCAAGTTCCATTGCAAACTGGCTATTAATGAAAAATTACGTGACTGTAGATGTTTTACGTAGAACATGCAATACAATCGGTAAGTAAACTTCATCTTGTTGACATTAGTATCTAAAATAACTCAGTTATATGTTCCTTTTGTTTAATAATAACTATTAATTTAATAATAACTTTTAAGTACTTTATTATTCATTGAAAATAGAGTTAATTTATTATCTATCTTCCAATAATTTTTAATAGCAATTTAAAATTTTGGATAACAAAAGATTTGCACAAAATTTTATGCATCTGTAAGGTAGAACACATTTCCTATGACCTCCACCTAAGGTTTGTGAATTAGTGTCAGAAAGAAACAAAACCATAGCAGAAAAAGGATGATTCAACTGATCACATCATCAAAAATGAAATATTAATATGGCGCTGGAAAGTACAATAAGCCTGAAGAAGAAAGCAATAGCGAACACATGTGAAGAGAATTGCAATAGGCGCGAGGTCGGTTGTGCCCATCCAGTTATCTTTGATTACGAAAAGCGAAGAGGCCATTTTTTTTCGTGATAATTCTTGGTGATAATCCTTTTGATATCTGATGAGCGCTTTAAATTTATAAATTTAAAAGTTATCGTTCACTAGATTAGAGAGTTTTTGCATACCTTATTTTGGACGTCCGTTAGCTTTTTCCTTCTAGCACGCATGCTCATAGGAAATTGCGCATGCGTATCTGTAATAATGTGTTCTAGGAGCATGCGCGCTAGGGAGAAAAAGCTAACGGACGTCCAAAATACGGTATGCAAAAACTCTCTATTATCTGGATGCAATCATTTAATCGTCGAAGACGCCCAAAAATTGTAAAGTTAAAAATTAAAGTTTATTCTTAATTTTAAACATAAGCTGTCATCTAATTCCCCTTCTTCCATAGAGTCTTCCATAGAGTAGTAATAAAACAGAGCGCGTCCTGTATCCTAAAAGAACAGAAAATTGGAGCAAACAGCTCCTGTCATTTTTTGTAATAGCGTTGGCGCTTTATCGCCGCTTGGCTACTTTTCCCTGAGAACATTTATTTAGAAAAAATAAACATAGTATGAAGCGATTCTGAAAATTCCGAGAAATTCTTCCAGTTATGCATTTATTTAACCATGGGCGTGTAACAGCTAAACAGATACAAGAAATGTTATTTAGTATATAACTGTGATCCTTTTATATGAAATATAAAAAAATAGATTACGAAAATGTCATATAAAAGAATATTTTATTTTTTAATCATTTTGTAGAGAGAATATCACGCAATATGATTTATTGATTGAATATAAATGACAACTATTTAAAAAAAATTAAATTTACAACAAAAAAAATGAACTATTTCTTTTGAAAATTGTTGTATGATACTAGACATTTTTCTCCAACATCAGAATGGTAGTAGCTTACATTAAATATGGTTGTCAAACATCGCCAAACTGTCATCGCATATGTTAAAGTAAAAGTTACATAAGGTATATGATCACATTAGGATTGTGTTTGCCCAATACTGACAGCCCAGATATTACTACTCTATGTCTTCATCGTTGAAATCAAATTCACCATGTAAAATAAAGAAATCTACAGGATGCATGCCTTGTCACATGTGACAAAGAAACCTGTAGAAAGGGAGTATTTCGAGTCATATTTTAACATATTTTATACAAGTATAATACTGTAACGTGCTAAAATTGTAAGTGATAAGCATTAATTGTCTTACAGGTTGCATCGGTTTCTCTGCTGCGGTGTTCGGTACTTATCTCTCTGGTTGCAATGGCTCCATTAGTGCAATAACTGCTGCCGTATCCATGTTTTTTACGGGAGTTGCAACGCCTGGAGCAATGATATGTTGCATCGATATGGCGCCCAGATTTGCAGGTAAGCGCACATAATATCACATTCAAAGTGCAACTTATTTACACACTAAAATTGCTACACCAGGAAGAAATGCAGATAATAAAATGATATTTATTGGACAAATATATTGTACACTGGAAATATTATTTTGTCCAGTTATTTGGATAAATACAGTATTTTATAAGTAACAATGTGGGAAACATAGACAAATTTCACTTTTTATGTATGCTTTTAATTATTTTAATGATTTAGTTTTTATTTATAATAGGGTCTTTGTCTGGATTACTAAATGGAGCTGGTGGTTCAACTTCATTTATTGTTCCTATTATTGTAGGAATTTTGACTAAAAACGTAAGTAAAAAAAATTACTGTTCAAATTAAACTAATATTTACGCATGATTTTTGTTAGGTAATACTCTATGCGGTGTTAGTTCCAGAATGGATATTATAAATATATTCTGAACGATTTAGTTTCAAAGGAATTATTTTAAAAATAAATTAACCCCATTTAGAGAAATTGGCTCTAAATTTAGGTATAATTTAAAATTATGTATTTGAAATTTTCTTTTCGCAAGAACAAGAAAATGTCTACAAACAAGAAAAAAATATATTGTGTAAATGTAATTTAATATATTATATTTTTATTATATTAATGGTGATGCAAAATTGTGGTTCAGCTTCCTTTATTGTAGGAATTATGACTAGAAACGTAAGCAAAAAATAACTGCTGAAATTAAACTAATATTTATACGTGATTTTAAGAAATGGATATTATAAATCTATTTTGAACGATTTGGTCTCAAAGAAATTATTTTAAAAATACCCAATTATTTTCAAAAATAAAAAACCGCATTTAGAAAAAATTGCCTCTAATTTAATATATTTTTATTATATTACTGATTATTATTATTAAATTTACTGATTATTTTTTATTATATTAATGATAATGCAAAGGTGAAATTATTTTTAAAAAATGATTCAGGATAAAAGTAAAAAGATTCAAACAAGAAAAAAAAATAACGAAAAACGATGCAATATTACAAAAGAGACCATTTTAAATAATTAAAGTTTCTCAGATTTTAAAATATTTTTTAATTTATTAATCTTTGAATAATATAAATAATATTTTCACTTTATTTCAATCCTGAAGAAACTTCATTAATACTTAATGATCTGTAAGGCTCTCTGATATATAAATGATAATCATATGATGATTAGATGGATACTTTCCGATATAAAATGCCCTTACGCCAAACCTCGGTTTTTCGCTAGATAGTTGCAGCCAAAAGGAGATGCTTACCGCCAATAATAACTCTGTTTGTTACTCGTTTGATAGCAACCTTTTTTATGGTTTTCAATGTATATGCTAATAGAGAGTTTTTGCATACCGATTTTAATCATCCGGTATTTTTTTCTCCCTAGCGCGCATGCTCTTAGGAAATTGCGCATGCGTATCTGTAATAATGTTTCCTATGAGCATGCGCGCTAGGGAGAAAAAAATACCGAACGATTAAAATACGGTATGCAAAAACTCTCTATCATTTCGCAATATTTCAATTATACGTTATGTTTTATTATAAATTTAAAGTCCTTAGCAGCCATTAATTTAAAAAATTATCATCAACAATAGAAGTTAGCTCCATTCTTAATCAGATTCAACTGGATCAACACAATGAACACAAGCAACTGGTAACTGGCAAACTGGCGTACCGATTACGGAGTACCAATGGGGATAGACCCCTTAACCTCCTCGTCTTAATTCATATATAAATTTACAATTATAATTGATTACTTAAATGTTAGTATGTGATACAAGATAAAGTTAAAAGAATTTAAGTTTAAATTCGGTACAATTAGGGACCAGTTGTCGATGCCATAAAACTATTGAAGAATGAAATAATTATAGTGAATATGCTGAACATGTGGGATCCGTATAACAATGAACAACCAAGCAGATTTGTAATTCTCCTCTCATCTAAACGTTATCGACTTTCTTCTTCAGAGAATACTTAACTTCTGGCACCATGTTGATATCTCGCTTCCAATCCTGTGATTAGTAGAATCATATTTTTTTTCAAAACTTTTGTTTCTTGCTGGCCTCGATTCCTAACGTTTAGTGATGAAGATTTAAAGATAGACGGCATACTTTACAATTATCTTTATTTTTATAATTGCAGAAAACCATACTTTACAATTATCTTTATTTTTACGATTGCAGAAAACCCTGGAAGAATGGCATCTTGTATTCTTCATCTCCATTGCTGTGGTGATGTTCAGCTGTGTGGTGTTCGCCATTTTTGGATCTGCTAAAGTACAACCATGGAATTTTGTGGAAGAAGAGAAAGATCAAAAATCCATAGCCATGAATGAATATGAAAAGAAAGAAATTCCACCTCAAATATCCACTATTGTTTCAAATGGCCAAACTCCCCCTAATTTTCACAATCATAGATGATTTTAAACCAAAATTAGTTTAATGTTTTTAAGTTATCGTGACTACAAGCCAAAGTCAAATGGCACAAGAATCACTTTGAGTTATTTCTTTTAAAAGAACAGAAACATGTATATTATTTTCAGCATATGCTTAACTTGTGCACATACATAAGAAAGCATCATTTCTACAACATAAACACTAAACATTACTGTACATATTTTTACACCAAAACTTTTTGAAATTAGAAAAGAATGTATAAAAATTGTATATATTAAATACATAAAATTTATAAAATTGTAGGAAAAAATGTTTGTTGTTTGTGTTAAGTATTAGTAGTCAGCTATTTTGGTATTCGAAATAACAACAAATAGTTGTATATATTTTCCATCAAAATTAATTTGAAATTTAAAAAAAAATGTATAAAGCAAAAATATATATTCGTAAATTCAATATATAAAGGTACAGAAAAAATATTATTTGGCTTTTTCTGCTAAGTATTAGTATCTTGTTTTTTTTTATTATTCGAAATAAGAACGAAACATATTTACACATTTTTAACACAAGGTGTATTTGACATTTCTGGTGTGTAGAACAATTAATAGGATTTTCTATCAAATATAATAAGAACTACAAATAAATATTCTTTAAATTATTAATAAGTTTTGGCATTCAAGTTTATTTAAACTGTAATTCGATGAAAATCGAAAGAAAGAAAAAAAATCTCGTAACGAAGTACAAGAGAATATCTTTAACTGATAAATGAAATTAAAAAATGATTATACCTTTAACTGATAAATGAAATTAAAAAATGATACATATTAAAAAATGATATACGGAAGGAAAAATAACTAGATGTCAAGTACAATACAAAATGCCATTGTGGAAAGCCATTTAAACAGTAAAACTAAAAAATAAAAGTTGATAAAAAATTGTTAAAAAAAGGCATTCGAATTTATTTCAATTGGGGCCCGATGGCCGAATGGCTAGCGCTCTGGCGTTCGGTACCACAGGTATCGGGTTCAAATCCCGGCTTTGCCATAGATGTTTGTAGTGGTTCCACTTTAAGCAGTAGGTCCCGGTCCTTAATAGGATCGTAGAGCGCTGCGGGGGCATTGTTACTCCTTACCGTCAAGTTACACACGCCACCTAAATGCAAAGTAAGTGTAATGCAAAGTGAGTAACGTCTGTGCAGCCCTTATGGCGAAGATCACGGTGTATTTGCCAGCTGCATTAGAAGAAAAAAAAAGTTTATTTTAATTCAATGAAAATTTAAAGAAAGAAGAAAAAAATCTCTTAACAAAGAATAAACTCAGCACCAGAGAATGTCTTTAACTGAGAAAAGAACTTATAAAAATGCAATACAACGCGGAATGAAAAATAATTAGACACCAAGTAAAATACGAAATGCCACTGTGGAAGGCCAAGTAAATTTCGTCATTAAGATTTAAGGCTTTGTATTCTATATGGCAATGGTCTGTGTAGCAATTTCTTACCACAGCAGAACTCTTATCATTATCTCACGCAGCTTGACAGCAAATTTGCACTGATGATAAAATAGTGTACTGCAATTTTTTATCACTATTCTAAAGAACGTTTCCCAATAGGATTATTCTTGTCAATAGCACTCACAAATGTTCTCTAGCAATGTACTGTATTTTGATTCACACTAACACAATAAGTATTCACATTGAAAACTTAGCACTTTATTTCACTAAACAGTCGCAGCCACTCGCAGCCGTGCACTCGTGCCGATCTGGCACTACACTCCACAGACTCGGACTTATGCGCACGCAGGCGCATGTGTACACATACACTTTTTTCGCCGCTAGGGGTATCCTTGCGCGTAGGCGCGAACAAGGATAATGCGTGTGCACATATCGCTGCTGTCACTCAGTGTATTCTACAGAATATCGACATGTTGGTAATTACATTGAGCTCGTATAGGGCGTGAAGTCCAGTATCTTACACACGACACGGCACGACAGATCGTCGTGCCGTGTCATGTCTGATTCTCAGCGCCCTGCAATGAGGGACGGACATCTCATGGGAACGGATGGAGGGAAAGAAGGCAGCTTCTATTGTGATGGAGCACCTGTAGGTAGAAGTCTGACTTGAATCCATATCACGGGCTATTGCAGATCGAATTCCACAGGTATTGGATTTCATCGCACAAAAACACACAAGGCAATTGTAGGATACAATTCTTAATAGCTTGCATTCAAAATCATGGATACTGCTGAGATTATTAATGTGCCACCATTTCACATTTAAAACAACTCTTTTCGTGTATGTTTTTGTATTTTTAATCAAATATATGTGTGATCTAAATAAATTCTTTATCTAAATTTCATTCCTCAGTTCTTATATATTTTGTTGTTGGGATTTCATTTTCCAACAATATACATTGTCAATGTACATGTACAACAACATGATTATCAACATGTGCAAAACATGATTATCAACAAAACTCTCATTTTTACAACTGCGCTCAATAAAGTAGTCATGTTCCATAAAGTAATTCTAATATATTAATAGAAAAAAATCATTTGAATAATCGTGTACTTGTAATTAAAAAATTCAATTTTGAACTTCAAGGGGCTCATGGAATTTCAATGTTTTTTGGTTTTTTTTAGGTTGCTGGCACTGTCCTTGACATCTGCATGAAATTTGAAGCCACAATATTCATTAGTGTTTGAGTTAGGCTTAGCTTTGTGAGACGATAAAACTGATTCCGGCGAATTTTGTAATGTCTGAATTCATTGAGCAACGAAATTGCAATAAATTTTGTTTGCGGAAACGTATAGAATGTTGCAGAAGGCATTCGGTGAGCATTCCTATATCGGAAAGAAATGTTTAGAATTGGTATAAACAGTTCAAAGAAGGCAGAGAACGCGTTGAAGACGAAGAGCCCTTTGTTTGACCATCCACCTCAACCGACGAAGCTCCCGTCCAAAAAATTAAAGATTTAGTGCTTGCAAACCATCGATTTACAATTAGAGATCTTGCTGATAATGCGGAATTTCAAAAGGATAGGTCAATTCCATTTTGGGCCTCAAACGCGTCAAATCTCGGTTGGTACCGAAAACACGGAATGCGCCAGCTCACACTGCATTGATTTTTCATGACTTTTTCGCCAAACAGGAAACCCATATCATTCCAAAACCACCGTATTCACATAATTTATCATCGTGCTATTTCTGGCTATTCCCTAATTTCAAAAGACCACTCCGGAGACACCGTTTTCAATCGATTGAAGAGATTCAACGTGAATCACCGCGTGCTTTGAAGACCATCCCTGCTGATGACTTTTTAGGATTGGACAAAAAGTTGGTATAAGCGCATTGTGTCCTGAGAGGATTACTTTGAAGGCGATGAAATAAATTTGGAAGAATAAATAAAAAGTTTTTGAAAAATAATAATTGGTCTTACTTTTTGGGCACAGTAGTATAGCACAACAACATATTTAATACACCAATAACAATAATACATAGCACAACAATAATAATGATATATAACACAAAGGATTATATAGGTTATAACAACGCATATATCATACAGGTCATTGCGACATATCTATCATATAGGATTGTAAGTCATTGGGACATATCTATCATATATATCATATAGGTCATTGCGGCATATATATCGTATAGGATGATATAGGTCATTGCGACATGTCCATCATATAGGATTATGTATGTCATTGCGACATATCTATAATATAGGATCATAAATGTCATTGCGACATATATAGGATCATTGCGACATGTCTATCATATAGGATTATGTATGTCATTGCGACATATCTATAATATAGGATCATAAATGTCATTGCGACATATCCATAATATAGGATGATATGCCATTGCGACATATCTGTCATATAGGATCATATGTCATTGCAACATATCCATCATATATGATGATATGTCATTGCGACATATTTATCATATAGGATCATATAAGTCATTGCAACATATATATCATATAGGATCATATAGGTCATTGCAACATATATATCATATAGGATCATATAGGTCATTGCAACATATCTATTATATAGGATAAGTCATTGGGAGATATCTATCATATATATCATATAGGTCATTGCGACATATATATCATATATGTCATCGTGACGTATATATCATGTAGATCATTGCTACATATATATCATGTCTTTGTGACATATCTATCATATAGGTCATTGCGACATTATATCATATAGATCATCGCGACGTATATATCATGTAGTTCATTGCGACATATATATATCATGTAGATCATTGCGACATATACTCAAGAGCCAAAACATTATGACCACCTGTCAATAACGAGTTGGCCTACCTTTGGCGCGCAACACAGCTTCAACCCGCCTTGGCATGGATTAATACCACCACTTAATACCAGTTAAATACCACTTCCCCCTGATCACGTGCCTTCCACGTCATCCAGGCATAGTATTACAAAATGTAGGGTTGGTCATAATGTTTTGGCTCTTGAGTGTATATAACATGTAGGTCTTTGTGACATGTCTATCATATAGGATCACATAATCAACACCTGTTAAGTGGGGTTGGCCATCATGCTTGCTCTGGAAATAGACCATCGTAAGTTAATTGAATTTCTGCGCAATCAATTTTATTTGATTTGATTTATGACACAGAATAACTGTATAATTACTAACTTATATAAACAATTGATAGAACACCGTGCATAGAATAATCCAGAGTTCCGCAAAATATAGTTTTCTACTACCTCTGCTTGAAAAGATGTTTTTCAAAATAATCTCACTTTTTATATAAAGCGTGTTTCTTTTGCTTTCAATTTTAAAAGGGGGCCTACATTGCTTAAAAAAGTAAACATACGTAACACAATTACAATATTACAGAGAAAAACATACAGTTGGCTAATATTAAGCACTTTAGAAAAAAAATATGGTAAACGTGGAAAAACCAAAAAAAAAATGTCTGGAAAATAACTTAATGATGCATATTTTTTTGTTAAATATGCTTAATTTAATAAATATAAAGAAATAAGTCATTATGCTTTATTCCTTTTCATTAAATTATTAAATAGTTAATAAGGCAAGTTTTTCTCTCCTTTATGAAAAAGAAGAAAACCAAGTATTAACAAAACCAGAAATATTAATATTTTAGAAATTCATTATTTATATTAAAATTTATTTTTAGAAATTTTTTCAGTGAAACTTCATATATTTCTTCAAAATTTACATTATTATAAAAATTTTCAGGGACCTTTTGGAGAAAAGTTTTTATTATTTAAAAAAATTTAAACCAAAAATTTCTTCTAGGATTTAATATTTTTCTATTAATTAACTACTAATTTATAATTAATTAGCAAGTATAGATTATTTACTTAGTACTACTTAAATTACTTGAATCTTCTGATGCAAATGTACCATGTCTGAACTAGAGCTCACTCGAATCCACCTTCGAGATCGTGATTTCACTCGTAGATTGAGAGATCCGACGGAACTTGGATCGAATAACTAATTTTAATTTGGGAATTGTATACAAATCGGTATTATTAATTTTTAAACTGCTGTTAATTAATCTAGTGCAAAACAAATTTCTTTTGCAATTTTTAATAGTGTAATTAATTTAAAGTACTTGAATCTCCTGTAGGAAATGTGCAATGCCTCAACTAGAACTCACTCGAATCCACCTTCGAAATCGTGATTCAATTTGGAAATTGTACACCAATTGGCTTTATTAATTTTAAAATTTGCTATAAACTAAACTTGTTCAATCAAACTTCATCCATGTTATTTTTAATACTGTAATTGATATAAAATACTTGAATCTTCTGATGGAAATGTGTCATATCTGAACTAGAGCTTACTCGAATACACCTCCGAAATCGTGCTTTGACTCGCAGATTCAGAGATGCGGCGGAATTTGGATCGAACAACTAATTTTAAATTGGGAATTGTACACCAATCAGAGTTATTAATTTTAAAATTGGCTATTAATTAATCTTGTGCAAGAAAAATTTCTTCCATGCTATTTTTAACAGTGTAATTAATTTAAAGTACTTGAATCTCCTGTAGGAAATGTGCCATGCCTCAACTAGAGCTCACTGGAATCCACCTTCGAAATCATGATTTAACTCTCAGATTGTGAGCTGCAGTGGAACTTTATTGAGAACATAAATTTTTCTATAATAAGTTTGATCAAAGATTAAAGAAAATTCTAAATATAGTTGACCTCAAGGAAAAGTTGTCCTGACAGCCATGAAGAGATCGAATAACTAGAGCCTCTCTAGTGGATGTACTCTATTTAGATGCATTGATTCAAGTTGAAGATTTAAGTTTAGCATCTTATGAATGGCATTGACATAGATCACCAATAGTTGTCCATAATTATATTTACAGAAAGCGTATAAAAAGAGGTACTCGTGAAGTTAGCTTAAGGGCAGCTTTTTTTTCTATTAACTCATTTGGGACAAAATTAATTACTGCTATGGATTCTGTTCGAGTAAGTTTGATGATTTCATGTTTCTTATCTAAATGTGCTTAAAAATGGGCTTCTGAAACTATTATTTAATAATACTTTCATAAGACTATTATTAAATGATAGTCTCCCAAATAAATGATAGTAATATTAGATAATAGTAATAATTCCCGAATTAAATGTTAATATATTATTAAAAATATTAGTTTCATAAAGCTGATATTAAATTATATTATGTTAAGAATGAAGGCCTGGTAATCTTGTACCTTTTGAATCAAAACTTCGTCTACAATTTCGCGAATTGGACAAGGCTGAGGGAAATTTAACAATTCTTTTTTTTTGTTTGCAATTCTAATAAAGTTTCAGTTTAAAAGATGCATCTCCAAATACGACTAGTAAATCAAAATTATTACGCTAGCTAGTCAATAGCTAGTGCACGCAGCTAATAAACATCATGTTAACTAGCTAGATACGTCATCCGCGGCGCCATTTTTTTAAGATAAAATGATAAAATTTCATTGTACTAATAAACAAATAGAATTCACTGGTATATACGAGATATACCAATTTTAACACTTAATATTTTTAATTATAGTCGTTAACTTTTTCTGACGTTTGCATTTATGAATTAAATCTAACGCAGTAAATTATTCTTAGATCTTTTATATATGAATTATTTTTGGGATTTCTTTTTTCTAACTTTTAATTTTAATAGGTGTCTGCGTCGTTTAATTACTGATTCCTCTTTTAAGTGAATTTGTTTTTGAAACAATCTGAAATATTTTTGGTTTTGAAGGGTGGATTCCTAGTAGCTAAAGTAAAAACTAAAAGTTTAGTGCATTATAGTGTTATGAAGAGAATTTAGTAATTTTATGAATTGTAAGGAAAGTAATTTTGAAATTATGATATTTCCCCCAATTGATTTGATAAATTTAAGATTGCATTTTTTATGTAGTGCTGCTAGTACCAGTATATTACAAAACTTAAAACTACATTTTATTTTCTCTAAACAGGTGTTTTCCTTTTTAGAGATTGATTGCTACAAATAAGGAATTGTTTGTTGAGGGGATTGGATTAATGATCATCACAGTATGAACTCCGTCCTTGTCCATAGATTTTAAGAAACTCTGGTATATGTACTTGCATGACCTCTGTAAACTCTCGGTCAATATCACCCAAACAATCTAGGAGGAATACTGTAGCAGATAAGGACATTGAATCTGCCTGGAAATTTAAAAGCGATATCTGATGGCGGGAGTCTATTTGTAACATAACCTGAAGACGAAAAGGTAAGTTTCTTTCTATTCTAATTTATTTTTTGGTTATTACAGAGGGTAAAAATCTTTAACCAATTTTTTTTAGTTGCAATCTTTTTTAATTTGGTTTATTTTATCTTCGGGTGTTTCTTTTGTCATTTAAAGATTCTCGAAACCGCATATAAAAATTTTAAATCAAAATAATACCTTTAAACTCCAACTTTATTGTATAACGAAATTCTTGATGCTTAATTATATAATTAATATACGTTAATTCTGATGCTGAATTATGTATACAATGCGTAAATGTATACAATGCGTAAAATTACACAATGCGTAACAATGCTGATATAATTTTACTAAAGCTCTTGGGAAAAAATTTAGAAATTTTATGAGGTATGAATTATTTTAATAAGTTATAACTTGACAGTTTTATTTTAAAGGTTTAATTAATATTTGGTTTAGTTAACGTTAAGTTGAAACCATAAGTATAACATTTTACATTTATAACTTAAAATGATTCAAATCTTGCAATAATGAATATTTTATTAAATTCCTCTAATTTTTACTTTTGACTATGCTTTCGTAGAAACGTATGCTGTGTTTATTTGGCCTCCAATATACTTTAGACTATAGCTTAAAATTCTCTAGGAAATGAGATTATGTGAATATTTTGCTTCTATTGCAGACTTTGAAAAATTGCTGTAGTGTTATTACAATAAGATTCTGCTTATTTATATTAAACGATTATAACTTATCACTTAAAATTCTTATCCAAATTAACTCATTTGCTGTTTGCGTATATGCTATATATTTAGTGTAGATAAGCTGATGCAGTCTTGCTTGTTAGCCTTCCACATTATGGGTGCATTATCTACATTATTCTAATTATCACTTCCCGCGTCCTGATGTGCAATTGGCTAGAGCTCTGACATTTGGTGCCACATACTTCAGATTCGAATCCTGATGGTAGCATGGATACTCGAGTGGTTCGGAATCCACATTAAATTGAATGAGAATTAAACTCGCCTCTGTGCTCGTCAGGTGAAGCCATGGACTTTTTACATTTGACAACATACACTGCACTTGATTTTATGACGTAACTCTAATTTTACCAAGGCTAAATTCTATTGGGCTGCTAGAGTTCTTTTGGTGAATAGTGCTACAGTTTGATGTAGGAAAAAACATTAAACTGAAGGACCCGGTCTAATTAGCCTAAAATATGCAAAAAAGACCGTAGAGCGACTAATCAAACGTACAAGTTTCTATCATGATTAGACAACTTGCATCAATATAATCATTTTAAATTTATTTCTAATGGTTCAAGCTTTTTGTTTCTGGTACAACTACCGCATCTCAACTTTAAAAATGCTTTCGGGTACAACTTTCCTGATTAGATTGGAATTGAGCTAGAAGATTATCAGCATAAGGTATGTCTCATTATAATTCTGTTATTAGCGAAACCCTAGATTATATTCTGTTTAGTAGTTCTTAAATATAGACTTTTTTTTTTTTTTGTTGGACATTGCAATATTAAAAGAACCTGGACAATAGAGAGCAACGCAATAGTAATGTGAAGTTTTACAAATTCACAAAATACAGTCGATTTAGTGATTAACTTATCATTCGTCTACTCGAATTAAACGCAAAATAATCTACTGCTTTCTCGCAATGCCTTGAAATCAAATTTCTCATTTAAAGGTTTTATATCTAACATGATGCAATTTTCGGAAGAATTATACATTTATGTTCAAAAATACCATTATTTTAAAACTCGTGTACCAGACTTGCAGGGTGTCGATAGATGGAATCAAATACTCGGTACATCCACTTTATTATAAAGCGTTCACTTACATTCAATTGAAAAACAAGAACATAGATCTCGGCTTACTTTACCTTAAATACAAAACAGATGAAGTCGCACATGCGCACTATCAACAAATGAAATTTACATACAATACAATGCTGAACAACTCGTATACACAATTTACACAGTTCAAGAATTAAAATTTTAGGATTTCTAAAACTGAATGAATCTTATAAAACCATGTGTAACCACTTTCATGTAGACCTTATACTGAGTGTTTAAATAACTTGACACCAATATAGACGCACTATATATATAAATTAGTGTATACAAGCACCCTTGATACCAGTTTAACAGAATTCTAATTTCAATAAACATGCTAGCCATCTGCTGTTTGATCAATTATCGTATCTAGTATTGTCACTACGACTATCATTTTTCTCTTCTATGGGTGGTTCAGTTTTTCTGGTTAGCCGCAGCTTTCTAGTGGTTCGAGAAGTATGGATCAATCCATACAAACATTTATGGAATCTTCATTTATTTACAAAGATATACAGGGTTGATGGTAACAGTTCAAAGGCAAAAGCTCGACTGGAAGAATGTTCCCTTTTTGAATAAGACTCGTTTTCACAGCAACCAGGAGCTCGTTTCCATGTCAACAGCGCAATTCTGAATCGATTCCAAACGATTTCCATAAACTACCACGTGACGCTGCTTGGCGCGAACTAGAGCATAAAAATTCCAACAAGTATATATAGAAGGGCAGCAACTTGTCGTCCTCGTTGGTTATAAATAGAATGAAGTACTGTAAGTATTCGCCTGATGGCCAATTGGCTAGCACTCTGGCCTTTAGTGCAACATGCTTAAAGTTCGAATCCTGGCAGTGGCACGGATGTTAGTTAATGCTTCGGAGTCCACATTAAACTGCAGTTCCCGATCTAATTAGCCTAAAGTGTGCACAAAATGAATATAGCTGGAACTTCGTTAGATTTCTCTCGAGTGTAGAGCGGTGCGTTCACTGCAGATCGCCAAGTTGGAGGACAGAAAAAAATTTCAGTTTACAACCCATCAGGATACCACCTAGACAATTTGAATAAATTAAAAAGGGAAACTTTTCCCTTGATGAATACAATAATGGTTTCTGCTAAATTTAGATTCTGAAAATTTTGTAATCAATATTGTACTCTCAGAGTAGGCTGAGGCACATGTATGTATAATTAGAATATTCTGTCAAAGCGATTGAATTGTGAGTAGTCGGGTCATTCGAAGGCGTATTTCTCTTAATGTAATATAATATAAAAAGAGCAATCTTTCCACGTTAGATTTAAAATGCAATTCATTTCAAAATCGGTCCTTAAAAAGCTGCAGTTTTTAGCAACATTAATTTGTTGGATAGGTAATCCTCATGGGTGCATTAGATTAAATAAGCTCGTAAATTGCTGGTTGTCGTCTACAATTGATGCATGCATTTAAAGAGCATGTGCAGCCATTACTCTAACATGATTTAGTTGATGAATATAAGCAGCTCGCCATATTATATTGGTACAGTACATTTTTTGGGTAGACGATTCGAATAGGGATGTTTGGAAAGCAACTCCTCTGGGTGTGATTTCATCTTTCTGCTGGACGAGGGTTGTGAAATTGGCACTTCCACTGTTTCTATGATAACGGCTTGAATACGCGTTTGGATAATAAAACCCTGATCGTGGTGTGATGGTCCGGCAGTCATATTGGTGTAAGAAACATGGCTGGAGACCGACAGACTGAGTAGTCGGAGGCCTCGCTATTTTAAAGAATTTCTCTTGCCTCTTCCAAAGAATCTTGTGCAGATTTGCCATTTTGCTACAATTGACGCATGTTGCAGATTCCTTCATTGTGGGCACATGCAATTCGGTTTCAACCTCTCAAGGTCCAAAATGAGATTTCCCAAGGATTGGTATTTCCTACGATGACTCTTACACTGCTTAATTTCCATTCCGAATTCATGTTACAAAAGTTGTATGATTACAAGAGGCTGGCCGTACCTCCCATTAACAATTCTTTCTATATTTAAAAGTCTGCTTTAGTTTTGCCGCCTCTAAAGAAACGCCTTGCTTGCGGTCATGTATATGAACATAAACGCTATTTGGCAGTTTTTGTATTACATCGAACTTCGTATAAATTTAATTTTATAATAAATCGGTACTTCTGGTTATACTTGACCCAAAGTTGTATTAAGAGTTAAAAATTGGAACGTTTTCGCAGATTTTTCTAGCGAGACGAGACATTTCATAAGATTATTTATATTTTCAGTACTGATAGGCCTCTTGCTTCTGAATATCGCTGCTTGTCAAAAGATTAGATAACATATAGCAGACATGTTGAGAATAATCACATTTTCTATCACATAGTAGATTTTGAAGTTCAGAATTAAATCTTTTTTAAAGTTCAAAAGTGCAATTGCACCTTCATGAGTAGCTGAAATGTTTATTAAACATTGAAAAGCAAAAGGCGGCTCTTTAATCTGCAGCTCTTCAAGGGATCTGAGATTCTTTTATTGGAATAAAATTATTTGGGTCAAGGACTGACGTATCTGACATTCTTATGCATAATATCCAGATGCATCGAGATCGTTAGTTAAGGCGGGCCTTACAAATATTGTGTTTGAGCCAAATAACTGCAAAAGGCGAGGTATCGCATCTCGTAGTGTCATAACCGCACAAGGTTGGTCTCTTGAAATTATTCCACCAAACTTGGTTTTGTTTATTCTTGCTTTGGATCTCGCAAAGGTATCTTACACTGTAAATAAATTTAGTAATTTCCAAGCCAGTAATATTGTATGAAATCTAGTGCGTAGATGTTATTTTGCAATTCCTTCTTCGTATGTTTTCTGGCCTGAATTTCACTGATCCCTTAAATTATCCTTAATAGACGTAACGTGATGTAATTGCGCTTCCCCCAAAATACCGCAGCACCTGTAAGCATGTGCATTATAGTTTTCTATTTATCTCTCCGTTCCAGATCTTTTACTCTCAATACTTCTGCAGCGAAATCCTTGACTGTTATCCTTAATTGTTGCAGGAAAGTTCAGCTGCACGGGACCCAATGGATTTTTCTGAATTGGATGCAGTGTATTCGGGTAAATAACGTATCCACTCTTGCGAAGAATACCCAATGCGTCTAGATCGTTATTTAAGGTGTCCTTTCAAAATTGTGTTTGAATTGAAAAACTGCAAGAGACGGGCTTCGCCATCTGACGGTGTTGTCATCACACGAGGTGGGTATTTTGCAGTTATTCCACTAAACATTGTATTATAATGTAGTGTTTGCTTTAGGGTTCCCCAAAGGTCTCGTACGCTGTCACTAACTTGGTAACCTCCCGATATAGTATGTTATGAGATGTCAATTTTCAAAATCTCTTTTCGTGAGCTTCGTGATCCGCATTTCACTGTATTCCCTTAACCATAAGTTAATAGACAAAGGCTGAGGTAATTGCGCATAGGGAGGGCTTCCACAAACAATACAGCATTACCTATAAACATGTTTGTGGATGTCTTCCTTGTCTGTTTCCATATAATGCAGGTAACATTTTGTCATAGAGACGGTAGCCAAAATGTCGTATGGTTCCCTGCATTTCAAATAAAGTGTCCGGCATTAAATACTTCTGGCAATAAGGAGGGGGGGGTGATATACTTCAATAACTCGATTGATCCAAGTTCACAAGACAGTCGTCGTTTTCGAAGACAGCCTTGAAATCTTGAACGACTTCGTCCACATATCGCATCAAATTGTAGGAACATAGCTGTATGAACCGTAATCTTACAGACAATGATTAACGAGGAGATTTGAATGCGAATTGTCATGTTCATCTGCTACAAATATTGCTACATGGGTTTTAATGTCTCTACGCTTCACTAGATATGCTTGAATTAAATAAAGTATCGTAAAATCTCTCGTTTTCCTGAGTATATTAGAAAATTCGAATTGTTTCTCTCATTCTCGTCTTTGCGATAGAGCTGTTTAAAGGACATTCTCGAATATAGAATATCAAATATTTTCTTATGGAAAATGGCGAACTTGTATATAGTTCATTAATTAAGGTGTATCCTATCAAAATTGTACTTGAATTGAAGAATTGCAAAACCATCTAGCAGTGTTATAATTACACGAGGTAGATTAATTATTCCGCCAAACACTATGTTATAATCTGGTATATTTGCAATGGGTCTCTCAAAGGTCTCGTATACTGTCGGTAAATTTAGTAACTTCCAAACCCGAAATGGTGTATGAAATCTAGTTCGTCGATGTCATTTTGCAAGTCTTTTTTGGTATGTTTTCTGGTCTGAATTTCAGTGTGATTCGTTAATAGACGTAAGGTGAGGTAATTGCGTATAAGACGGCTATAATCTAGTATTCTTCGCTTGGGTTTCCTGAAGGTCTCGTATGCTGTCGCCAACTCTAGTAACCTCCAGACATAGAGCGGTATCTACGCATGATATCGTGCTATCGAATGCGATGACATAATGTTTAAAATCTCTTTCCGTGTGCATCGTGATCCGAATTCCCTTATGATTAATAGACAAAAGACGAGTCAATTAAAATACGGCGTGCTTCCCCACACAATACCGCAGCACCTGTAAGCATGTGCGTTCCAGGCTTCATTAATGATTGTTTCCGTAGTGTGGTAGTAATATTTTGGAAATAGCCAAAATGTCGAGGGTTCCTGCATTTCAGAGTTGCCGTCCTTAAATAACTTTATTGCCCATCCAAACGCAGTGGATTTTCATATAGGAAGAACAAGTCCGTCAAAGTATATAAAATATTTCCAGCATTCTACACGTTTAAAACCTGTCGTAATCCATCCCAAGTTCCACCGTTGCTGAATTTGAGATGAATAGAGCTAGGAAGAACATTATTGGATCTTGAGAAAATTCAGCAGGTAAATGCATATATTGGGTATATGTGTCTTTGCATGCATAAACAGTTGAACGGAAATTTTATTTTTATGGCCGAGTGGCTAGCGCTCGGTACCACAGGTTTCGGGAGTCGTGGCGTTGGCATGGATATTTGTAGTGGTTCGGAATCTACATTAAACCGTAGACCTCGGTATTTATGACTTTTGGGCGTTTTGACCCCCTCCCCCGTATAAAAAAAATCTCTAGTCTCAATCTTACGGTAGGTAGACGGCCTTGGCCTACTCCGGGCTGTTGCGCCAATGATAAGTTCAGATAGGTTCCCACCGTCCCGCCTAGGCAACCGGTTCTTCAGACCAGGGTTGCGATAGCAATCCCGGACTGTACAAGCTAATTAATTAAACTAATGGGCAAAAACTCTTGAAAAACAAAACAATTTTCAAGCCTCAAATTATGAGGAAAAATAATCAAAAAAAATAATATACTATCGGAAGAGGATCACTGACTGGAAGACCTGACGTCCCAACGGACACACGTCTTTTTTTTTTTTTAGTTGGTTATAGGTTGGTTAGATATTAGATAGTAATTAAGATTCAATAGAGGAAAGAACTTCTCCTTTCATAGTTAGAAGAACAATTTGGTTTTGCAGTATCACTTTGCAGAATATAATAATCTTAATATAATAAGAATAATTGCCAAAAAATAAAGACACAATGTGTAGAAGTTTTACTCTCCTGGAGTAAATAACAAAAGTGTAATGATTACAATAAAGTTCCCTACAATATAAAATTGTTTCCAAGTGCTAAATAATAACAAAACATCAATAAGGCATCACTAGTCAATCTTTGTACAAAGTACATTATACAACATAATGACATGTACTAATCAATTCCATTTTAGGAGTCTATGATTCGTAGAGTTCCAGTTTTGCAGTACTGGGAATTACATAAAAAAAATTCAAAGTACAACCAAACAAAAGAACACAATGTATGGGAATTTACTCAACTCGAGTAAATATCCAGATAACAAATAAGTATACACCAATATTAAAGAAACAGGAGAACTTTTCCTGATAAACAATTCAACCCTTGTGTTCAACTAAAACCAAATGATATATATCATAGTCTATTTATTTCTAAGAAGTACCTTTTTCCATTATTTCCCTTATTATTGATTTTGAATGTTTATTTATTAGGGATCTAACAGACCAAGTCAATTGGGAAGTTTACCCTTTCCTTTGACCACAATTTGCATTCGTATATAAGGTGAATTCTTGACTCTTCAGCGTCCCCGCAGGGACATATATTTGATTTTTCCAAAAAATCTATGTTGGTGTGGAGCTAGTGTTCCGTGTGTAGTAAGAATTTGATTTATAAAAAAAGTTACCCAAGTCCTTTGTTTACTTATTTGTGGGAAAATCTGGAATAAAAATCTGGCCTTAGTAGACTGGCTCCATCTTTCTTGCCACACCATGTCTATCTTTGTCTCTGAAATTTTCTTAACTTGAGTTAAAGTATATTTTTGATGTTGATCAATCTCTTGTTTATCAATAGCTAACTTTGCATAAAAGTCAGCAAGCTCGTTACCTGTATAGCCGCAATGGGCTTTTTTTTATCCATTCAACTTATTTTGTTTTTGAGACGTTGAATATTTATATCTACGTTTTCAGAACTTTTTAATGCCTCGAAAACAGACTTTGAATCTGATACTATTATTGTGTCTTTTAATTCATTTGTTATGACGAAATCTACAGAACTACTAATAGCTAGTAGTTCTGCAGTAAAGATTGAGGCGTGGTCACTAATTCTGATTATAGAGTTAAAACTTTCTTTGTGGTTTACGTAGTAGACAAATGCAAAGCCTGTCCTTCCATATTTTTTCGAGCCATCTGTGAAGATGGTGTTTGCATAATTATTGGAGAATCCGTTTCCAGATTAAGGAGTAACTGTCCCAAGGAGGATTAGAAACATAACTATCCTCAATGTCTTCAAATTTGATGACAAGGTTGTCTATTATTAAGTCTTTATGAGAAGTGTTAAGCTCATATAGTTGAGTCAAGAATTTAAGTTTTAAGTCAATTGGAGGTATTCCTGCCAAGACATTTGGTGCATCTGAGACCGTTTTATAGGTTTTTGTGATGTTTCTTAAACCTATTCTTTGAAGTTGAGTAAGTTTAATGTCCTGCTTTACAGTGTTGGTACACAAGATTTGATAACCATATGTAATAATTTTATCCAAAACTGCTAGATATATTTCTTTTTTAACCTTGGGGTTTAAGCCCCAGGTTACTGTGCCATATCTATCTAACTTGTATTGTATTTTATTTATCTTCCCTTTAATATGATTCAAATGTGGCGTCCAATTTAACTTACTATCAATTACTATGCACAAATATTTTAACTCCTTAGAGTACTTAATTCTGTTTGCAATTTTAATTTGGGGAATATGAGAACTTTTGCTTTGAGCTAATTATATAGTTGCTTTTTTCATAGTCGATTTCGAGTTTACTGGCTTTAGTCCAGTTGTAAATTTTCTCAAGGCTCTTGGCTTCTATCTTCAGAAAGATAGGATACCATCTCCTTGATCATTAGTACAATGTCGTCGGCAAAAGCCTGAATAAGGACATCGTCTCCAAACTCCAGATTTAATAAATCATTTAAATATATATATTCCACAGTATCGGTCCCAGACACGATCCCTGTGGGATACCTTCGTTATATGAAATTCTTAAATTGTCATATGAAACAGATCTGTCTTTCAGAAAATCCAAAGTGATGCAAATTAAATAAGGAGGAATTGGTAGGTTGGCTATTTTGTTTCTAAGTAAACTAGTTTACCGAGTTAAATGCATTCTTGATGTCAAGTGAAATAAGGCACACCATTTTTATCTAGAGCTGCCTGCTCAACAAAAGAGTTTATGTTTTGGATTGCTGAAATAGTTGTTTTTTTTTCTTTCTGAATCCATATTGTCTGGGATTGAAGAAATCGTTTACTTCCAAATAGTATGTAATCCTGTTTGATATTAATTTGTCAAATCTTCCATGATGAT